>SJYF01002055.1:547918-558342 GCA_006410515.1 Procapra przewalskii | reverse complement strand
CCCGTGCAGACCTCCTCCATCCTCAAGGAGGCGGCCCAGCGGCTCTGTCGTCTTCCAGGGAGGAGGCGCTTCCTCAGCTGCTGTGAGGTCTGACAGGCCAGTTTACTTTCTTGTTGTTTCCTCCTTTTGGAAAAAAGTAACAGGTCTGATTTTTTGCTTAGAGTAGAACTGGTCCCCTGGGAATGCTTGGAGAGAAAGAGGGGGAAGCGTGATGGCCTGAAGGCCTCTTGGTGGTGGGGCCAGTCTGCACAGACCCCAGGCTCCCCCAATCCGCACCCCTTCACCCTGCTGCTCTGGGTCCGTGGAAGTTAGGCTAGCTCAAGGTCAAGTGTCCAGGTTTATAAACATTGTGATGGTGAAGAGACTGGAAGTAGTACAAGATTAATGGAGGCATTAAAATAGCGATTACCCAGGCTGTGGTCCAGACATGGACTGGCTTTATCAAGACTGATGACCAGGGTTTTATGTCCTCGAGCAGCCAGTCCACCAGAACGTGGGCAGTCTGGACATCCTGCAGGTCCCGGCCCCTTCCACAGTGTTACCCGGTCTTCAGGGAGTCCCTGGCTGCCCAGGTGGGCTCACCCGGGACGGAGCAGACCCTTCCCACCCCAGCGCCTTCTCTTCTCACCCAGCAGCAGACACCCCATACCTTCCTACAATTCTGTGTGGTAAAAAAATCCATGGAGACTCACGCTCAGGGTTGTGTCCGTACGTGACCCTCCCCCAGTGACGGGGGTCCTGAGCTCCCTCCCTGCCTGGTCGTCGGCACCGGCCGTCACCTGGCCCTGCCCGGCCCGCGCCTCCTGCTCTGATGCTGAGCCCTGGTCTGTCAGTGCGTGGGCCGTTTCCGGTGGTTTCCAGTGTTTGGCTGTGGTAGGAGGGCCCCTGGGAACACCCTGCGTGGGCCTTTGGGGGTTTGCTGACCTCCTTGTGGAGGAGAAGGCAGGGCTTGTCTTAGGGTACCTGCCTGGGAAGTTCACTTGAGTCAGGTTACTGGAGATTCCGGTAAGATGAAAAGATGTAAGAAATAAAAGGCAGATTATCCCACAGGCCACTAGAAAACCACGCAGTTGGGAAAACCCACCATAGGATTGTGTTTTGAACAGTCTTAGTTCTTCAGCAAAACAGAATTGTATGTTCCCAGCTGCTGGAATAGAACACTGTGACCTTATTTGATTACAACCTGTGTCCAGATGGAATGCTTCCAGCTCTCCTTTACGTTTCCAGTGTCAGCCCTTGTTCTGATGGGAGGAAAAACCCCCACACCTTTGCTTACCACTGGCCGGGGCTTCTCCCTCACTTGCCCAGTGGACTGAGCAGATGCTCTGAAGGCAGCCCTGACGGCTCACAGGATGCAGCTATTCTCATCTGCTTCGGGGAACAGAAATGTGCTCCAGCATTACCCAGCCCGCTGAGGGGCCTGGGGATGGTGGGGGATGTCAGTTCACACGCCCGAGCCCAGGTCGCTAGCCCCATCTCTGGTCTGACCGGCTGGCCTCTGTGGCCATCAGCCTCCACATCATGTGTCTCCTTCTGCCCAGTGGCTGGGGTCGGGGGCCCAGGCTGCTGATGACCAGTGTCTGCAGGCTGGCCGCTCTCGCCTGCCACAGAAAGAGGTGAGTCAGCAACTTGCACTTGGCTTCTCTACTCTTTAAAAGGAATCTCAAACAAAACAACTAGACCCAAACTTTAAAAGCACTTTTTACTTGTACTGGGTACAGCGACTGAGCACATACACAGGCAACATGCACCAACTGACAGCCGACTGACAGCCGACCAACAGCCGATTGACAGCCTGACCGACAGCCCGACTGGCAGCCCGACCGACAGCCGATTAACAGCCCGACTGACAGCCGATTGACAGCCCGACCGGCAGCCGACCGATAGCCAACCGACAGCCCAACAGACAGCCAATTGACAGCCCAATTGACAGCCCAACCGACAGCCGACCGACAGCCAACAGACAGCTTGACCGACAGCCGACTGACAGCCGATTGACAGCTGACAGCCAATTGACAGCCCGACTGACAGCCGACCGACAGCCCGACCGACAGCCAATTAGCCCTATTGACAGCCAACCGACAGCTGATTGACAGCCCAACCGACAGCCCAACTGACAGCCAACTGACAGCCCGATTGACAGCTTGACTGACAGCCAATTGACAGCCCGATTGACAGCTGACCAACAGCCCGATTGACAGCCAACAGACAGCTGACTGACAGCCCAATTGACAGCCTGACCGACAGCTGATTGACAGCCCGATTGACAGCCTGACTGACAGCCAATTGACAGCCCAACCGACAGCTGACCGACAGCTGATTGACAGCCTGACCGATAGCTGATTGACAGCCCGATTGACAGCTGATTGACAGCCCGACCAGCCGACTGACAGCGTGGTGGCAGCGTCAGCTGCACAGCAAGGGGGCTCAGCCACAGATACACGTGCACGCTGCTGCTAGACCCTGGTCTTCACCTTTTGGGTCTATTTGCTGTGGATTAACGTTTTTATCTTCTTAATCTGAAGGCTGATGCCGTTGATTGTCTGGTGTGTGTGTGTAAGCACCTTCGTACACACATTGTTGTCCTGATTTCTGAGGCACAGACAGAATGGACTGAGAGTCACGGTGCTCAGGACCAGTCTAGGCTCTGCTGCCAGCCTTTCCTGGCCTTGCTATTTAGGTGAATTCTTCATGGAAGGAGCTTTCTTCTCCTTGGAAAGAGCCCGTTTTCTTACCTGTAAAATGAGGTGTTTGACTACATCACACTGTGTAGCTCCATCAGGGGTTGCCAACCATGGCCGTGCATTGAGGTTTATAAACAACTGATGGCCAGGCATTGCCAGGGTGGGGGAGAGGGGATTGGCACCAGCTCTTTCCTTTCCTGTTTTAAAGCTCCCTGAAGCAGTTCTAGCGCACAGCCATAGCTGAGAAACACTGGGCTAGATGCTTTCTAAGAAACCTTCCAACTCTGAAAATTCCTCAGCATCTACACTGAAACGCCAGCTGTGCTTTGTGCAACAAAGCCAAGCGCATGGAGGGCAGTTCAGTCTCCTCATTACTTGTATTACTTGTATAGTTTGTTAGCAAGAGCATCATTAGCACAGAAGATAGTTCTCTGTGGACGTGCAAATCAGTGCACATGACGAGTCTGCCATTTAAGAAATTGCAGATTCCAACGCTAGGCTGTCTTAGGTAAATAACCCTAGTCCAAGGCATTGACAGTATTCTGCACTTCGTTATTTAGGATATTTCCCCAAACACAGAAGACTATAAACAGCTATAAATAGTATTAACACCTGCACAGTGTTATATAATTTATGGGAGATTTCGTACACTTTATTTCACTTGGGCCTCAAAATACCAGTTGCACCGTAGACTGGCTGCTTGTCTGGCTCTTTGCTTAGGTAGAGACAGGATTGGGTGCCTGGCAGAACAGGGATGTAAACAGTTGGCACAACTCAGTATAACCCGACCACCCAGCAAGGCCAGACCTAGTGCAGGGCTGCCAGGTCTTTGGCAGTAGAATTACCGAAGTTCTGAAGGCTGGTGACTCAAACATGTGCCGCGGAAAGCAAGGGAGGGAACGCCGTGCTAAGTGCAAATATGTCCTTCCTGTCGTTGCATGAAGCACCATCCAACAGAGACCCTCGAGGAGGGCAGGGTGCCTGGGTCAGGGTCTGAAACACCGCCCAACAGAGAGACCCCAGGGGAGAGGGCAGGGTACCTGGGTCAGGATCTGAAACACCATCCAACAGAGAGACCCCAGGGGAGGGGGCAGGGGACCTGGGTCAGGGTCTGAAAGTAGGGCCCCAAGTGAGCAGCCTCACAGCGTGACCTGGGAGCTCTATGCGGGAGCCTTGGGAGGTCAGCGGCCCTGTGCCCAGGCCCCCCGGTGCCCAGGTGCAGCAGGTGCCCTGTGGGCCAGCCCTCAGCAGGCACTCGCTGGAGACCAGGTGCTTAGGGCAGTGTCCAGTGCGTGGGATCTCTCACCAATCTGGGCTTGCTGGTCGTGTGGCTTCCGGTCTCTCTGCTCCTAGAGAGTGAGCTGCATGGCGGGGTCTTGCCTGTCCGGCTAATTGATGTTTCTGGGCATCAACAGCAGTGCCCGTGGCAGAGCTGGCCACAGCAGATGTCAGTTTATTTTGTGTTCGTGGGACGTCGTGCTTCAAACTTTCCCTCAGTTAACTTTATCGAAGCGATGCATACACATGGTTCAAACAGTCAGTTGACCTGAGGTTCTAATAAAGTCAGAACTCTCTGCTGGCCTGCCCAGGCCGCCCACCCACGAGCGCTGCCTGGCTGTCCAGTCGCCTGGCGACCACTGTGCGTCCACACTGTGCGCTTCCGCCCTGGGCCACCGGGGTCCCTGGCCCTCCTCTTGCTCCTGCTGTAACAGAGCAGGGCCCTGTGGGGCCTTCCCAGAACAGACTGCACCCTCGCCCCAGTGCTCTGTTTGCATTTCGTCTGCAGAAAAACTCTGAAGAATGAGTTTAATAGAGAAGTCAGAAAATGCCGAAACAAAGGGAAACAGTCAAGATGAAGAGCAATGTTGTTCAGTCGCTCAGTCGTGTCTGACTTTTTGCAGCCCCATAGACTATAGCACGCCAGGCTTCCCTGTCTTTCACCATCTCCCGGAGTTTGCTCAGACTCATGTCCATCGAGTTGGTGATGCCATCCAACCATCTCCTCCTCTGTCGTCCCCTTCTCCTCCCGCCTTCAATCTTTCCCAGCATCAGGGTTTTTTGCAATTAGTCACCTCTTCCAGTCAGCTGGTCAAAGTATTGGAGTTTCAGCTTCAGCGTCAGTCCTTCCAATGACTGTTCAGGACTGATTTCCTTTAGGATTGACTATTTGATCTCCTTGCAGTCCAAGGGACTTGCAGGAGTTTTTTCTAGCACCACAGTTCGAAAGCATCCATTTTTCCATGCTCAGCCTACCTTATGGTCCAACTTTCACATCGACACATAAGTACTGGAGAAACCATACCTTTGACTATACAGACCTTTGTCAGCAAAGTAGTGTCTGGTTTTTAATATGTTGTCTAAGTTTGTCATAGCTTTTCTTCCAAGGAGCAAGCGTCTTTTAATTTCCTGGTTGCAATCACTGTTCGCGATGGTTTTAGACCCCAAGAAAATAATGTCTGTCACTGTTTCTATTGTTTCCCCATCTACTTGCTATGAAGTGATGGTACCAGGTGCCGTGATCTTAGTTTTTCGAATGCTGAATTTTTTGAATGCTGAAATGGTAATAGTTTACCTATCAAAGAGTCAAGGAGCTTTAGTCCTCCTTGAGGACTACAGGTAGTATTCTGAGCCGTGTCCTTTGGGCTGATGTGTACACGCCGAAACCCCCACTGGGTGGAAGAAGTTAACTGCATGACGAGCAGACTGCAGCCATGGAGTAAGCTGGCGGTCTGGAGAACTGGCCTCAGGGAAATAGGAACAAGCCAGCCCTGGAACGGGCGACTAACCGTACCTGAAACAAGATGGCGCTGGTCAGACCACCGCCAGTTTCAAGACAACTGTCAGAGCTGCCTGTTTCCCAGCGGGCGTGTTGGGGTGGCGAGAGGGCTCTCGGGAGCACGGGGTGCAGACGGGCTGCAGAAGGTCGGCTTAGGTGGGGTGAGCGGCAGGACTGTCTCCCGGAGGAGGAGGGAGGCCCCTGCTCCAGTTCTTTCCTGGTTCCTAGAGGGCTGTGGGTGGGGCTTCCCGGCATTAGGCTAAGCGCTGCGGAGCTCAGGCGCCTGGGAGAGTCCCCAGTGGTGCTGTGGCCACTGCAGGCTCCTGCCTCGGGGCTCCCCGTGTCCAGAGCCCCAGGCCAGGGTGGACCCTTGCTCTGCTCCTGGTTTGTACACAGCACGTGGTGGGAAGTGCTTGGGGTCTGACAGTCTGTGAACTGTTTCTTGGGGTCCGAGGCAGGCAAGGGTCCTCACGCCCGCTTTGCGCACATCCCGAGTTCCAGACGGCAGAGTGTCCCCCAGCCCCACGGCCTGTCCCAGGGCTGGGTCTGAGTTACTCCTTCGGGGGTAGGTGGGGGGCAAGTACCGACCTCCATGCAGCCCACAGAGAAGGCCAGCTGCTGTGGGGCACCGCTCGTGGGTGCCCCAAGCATGACGGGGTGGTGCTCCCTGCCCGCTGTGCCGAGAGGGGTGAGATGCCCCGCTCTGGACTGCAGGTGTCCCGGGAGACACACGGAGCTGAGCGCTCTCACACCCACGTGCTCCTGCACCTATCTGGCGGTGGAGGACCCTGTGGGGCGCAGCGTCGTCTGAGGTCTGAACGCCTATCGCTCCTCACTGTCTCCCAGACGTTGTCGTCGACAGAGAGGGTAGCATGGAAGAAGCCTGGTGCTTGAGTGGAAATAGGAACCAAGCTTTAAAATCTGCACAGATACTGCTTTGGGCAGAAGTAGGTAAAAAAGTGTACTGCAGATTAATGATTATTAAAAGTCATTCGAGTGATCTTTTTTCCTATTCAAGTCTGTTCCCAATTTTATCTGATTCCCTTAAGATCGAGGGTTTTCAACAGTGTGCTTTGGTTTTCTCGTCTGTTTCCTCTATCCTGAGGCAGGCTCCTCTCCAGTCGTGGGCAGCGGTGGCCAGTCTGTCCCGTGGGGTAAGAGGCCTTGCTCCCCGGGCACGAGCAGGCTGGACCGGAGGCGTGCTGGGCCCCAGTGGCCTGTGCGTGCGTGCTCCGTCATTCAGTCCTGTCTGATTCTGGCAGCCCTGTGCACTGTGCTGTAGGGATTCTCCATGCGAGGATACTGGGGGGTTGCCGTGCCCTCCTCCAGGGGTCTTCCTGCACTGGCAGGGGGCTCTTTACCACTAGTGCCACGTGGGAAGCCCCCAGTGGCCTGAAGGCAGTGCTTCTTGTAAGCAAAAGATGCTGACTGGCATGGCCTAAAGTGCAGAGCTTTATGGAGGCTTTATTTTCCATTCTCAAAGCAGTTCATCACGAAAGGAAAGTTAGCATGCGCTGGAGAGCAGGGAAAAGGTGAGCCCGAGGGCCCGTCACCAGAGACAGCTCTGTTTTGATCTCTTTTTTATGTGTCTTTGCATTCGAGCATGTTTTATGCGTTTATAAACGTATCATTATTATAATTCTGTTTTGAATTTATATAATGCATATTTTCCTATCTAATTCACTCTCTTCTTAAATATAACCTTTAAAAGAATAATAGTTTGGGATCATAAAATAAATGTCAAAATCACGATCCCTCTTTTTTGCCTAAAAAATCCACTTGTCCCTTTGTTCATTCAATAACTCATTTTGTGAAGAGACTTAGGGTTGCATGTCAGTGGCGGTAACATGTCACTGGCTGGAGCTGGGGATTAGCGCCCCCACCCAGGAAGGACGCAGGTGTCTGGGGAGCTAGACTGCTGAATCACGGTGACGGGCGATGCCCCACCCAGCGATGGCACCTCTAACCCCACCCCATGTGGGGAGAGGGTGGCCAAGGCCCGGAGGCTTAAGGAAGAGGAGCTTTGAGGACAGAGAGCAGCATTGTGGGCAGGAGTTACTAAATGTCTGCCACTGGTTTCGATGAGGCCTCTCCGAACGCTCCCTGACCTTTCGTGACGGTTGCTTGTATCCGTTTTCCTCCCCGGGGAAGGGAAGTTTTGTGTCATCCGAGACCGGTGGCCAATTCGGGCACCTGCGGGCGTGGGCTGTGCTGGTCACCCTCACTGACACAGCAGGGGGGGCCAGGCGGCTCTCACGTGGACTCAGAGGTTGTCCGGATAGACTTGAACACTGGCAGGGCTTGTGGGGCACTGTGGCCGCCCATCCTGTGTGCATGCACATAGGGCGCTTTGCCTTAAGTCCATCTTGGAAGAAATGAAGTGCACAGAGCAAGTCACTACAGCAACAGTGTTTATTAAAACGCCGTCTTTCTAACCAGATTCCAAAGAATTGATGAACCCAGGGTGACGACACACAGAGAGCCTGCAAATTCTCTGTTACAGAAACAGCGCTGATACAGAAACTGAGAGACGGCTCACAGGGCTCCCCTGGGGCCAGGGGCTGAGCGTCTGCAGCCAGCGCAGGGGGCACGGGCGCCATCCCTGCTCCAGGAAGAGCCCAAGTGCGGCGGAGCAACTAAGCCCATGCGCTGACACTGCTGAGACGGGACGCTCTGGAGCGCCTGCTCCGCGGCAAGAGACGCCTCTTTCGTGAGCAGCCTGTGCGCCACGTCCGGAGCAGAGCCCCTACGCAACCAGAGAGCAACCCCGTGTGGCCCAAGGAGAGATGGCGCAGTCAACAAAGTTACAGCACAGTGCCGCTCAAGCACTCATGCACAAGCCTAGTGCCGCTCAAACACTCGCACACAAACCTAGTGCCGCTCAAGCACTCGCATGCAAACCTAGTGCCGCTCAAGCGCTCATGCACAAGCCTAGTGCCGCTCAAACACTCGTGCACAAGCCTAGTGCCGCTCAAGCACTTGTACGCAAACCTAAATGGCATGTTGCCAGCATGATCCAGTGGCACGCTGAAAGAATACTCTTCCCAGAGTAGAGAGTAGCCCAGTAGTGAGGCACTGATATGCCTTACCATAGCAGGAGGTTAGCGCGGGCATATATACATTTATTTGTAGAGTACCAGAGAGAGGAAATTCAAACTCTGGTCCTTGAGATGATGAGACACAGGCGGATAGACTGAGCGCCGACGCCCAGCTGCGCCGTGTGGATTCTGCCCGGGCATGACTGGCAACCCATCGCTCAGCACAGCTTTGAGCCCCAGCCTGGGGTCCGCAGCCTCGCCCTCTGTCGGGGCCACCTGGGGACGCTCAGGAGCGTCCTGTGTTCATTCTGCCCCAGGCCAATGGAATCAGAATTCCCAGGGCGAGTCCTCTGTATCAGCTCATCAAACAAATGTGAAAAACATAAGAGGCATAAAACCAAAGGGAAGAGACAGCATGACCGTCGTTTTCAGATGATGTGATTACTTACGTGGAAAACCTCAGTGAACCCACTGAAGAGCTGCTGCCGGTGTCAGCCACATGCTTAGTGCAGAGACGAAGGGCTTTCCTGAACACCAACGACCAAAGAAGGCCCGGTGGACGAAGATAGGAATGTAAGGGGTTTAAGCCGTCTTGGAGTAAGCTGAAGAACGCACAGGTCATCATGAAACCCCCCCCCCCGACCTTGAATTTTGCTGAGGACATTTCTGCTTCTGGGTGTGATGGCCAGTTTGCAACAGAAAAATTTTACCTCAAAGCAAATAGAAAAGCTGGATAAAGTACAGGAAACTTCCGGTAGAAGATGCATAGTGCTACGACAACAGCCGGGACCTGAAGTTCCAGGACCACAGGATAAAGGACCAGTCCAGCCTGGTCAGTCATCGAGGCCCTCGGAGGGAGGCCGAGAGAGAGCAGACTCAGAGCAGGTGTGCAGAGCTGCTGCGGGCGTGCACGCTGGGCCAGGGCCTGCCTAGGTGTGAGGACCCCAGTGGACTAGCTAGGCCTTCGGTCAGACCCTGAAAGGCAGTGAATGCAGTAGGTGGAAGGGTGCATGGCCGGCGCCCTGCGCCTCTGGCTGCCAGGAGCTGAGGAGAGGCCCTGTGTGCAGCTGAGATCCCGGCTAGGTCCTGTTCCATGGTTCACATGCTGTGTCAGCGTTCGGCCAAGACCGTCTTGCGTGTCGACAGGGCGAGAGGAAATGGGTGGGTGGCAGAGGCAGATGCAGCGCGGCGCAGGTACTGAAGCCACCAGCCTCTGAGGCCGAAACACCGATGATTCAGCTGCTTGAAACAGTAGTTGGCAAGTGGAGAGTTTCAGAGAGTTTTTAGATTTCCTAAAGCCTTTGACTGTGTGGATCACAATAAACTGTGGAAAATTCTGAGAGACGGGAATACCAGACCGCCTAACCTCCCTCTTGAGAAATCTGTGTGCAGGTCAGGAAGCAACAGTTAGAACTGGACATGGAACAACAGCCTGGTTCCAAATAGGAAAAGGAGTACGCCAAGGCTGTATATTGTCACCCTGCTTATTTAACTTCTATGCAGAGTACATCATGAGAAACGCTAGACTGGAAGAAACACAAGCTGGAATCAAGATTGCCGGGAGAAATATCAATAACCTCAGATATGCAGATGACACTACCCTTATGGCAGAAAGTGAAGAAGAACTAAAGAGCCTCTTGACGAAAGTGAAAGAGGAGAGCGACAAAGCTGGCTTAAAGCTCAGCATTCAGAAAACGAAGATCATGGCATCTGGTCCCATCACTTCATGGGAAATAGAAGGGGAAACAGTGGAAACAGTGTCAGACTTTATTTTCCTGGGGTCCAAAATCACTGCAGATGGTGACTGCAGCTATGAAATTAAAAGATGCTTACTCCTTGGAAGAAAAGCTATGACCAACCTAGATAGTATATTCAAAAGCAGAGACATTACTTTGCCGACTAAGGTCCATCTAGTCAAGGCTATGG
>SJYF01002055.1:506906-521110 GCA_006410515.1 Procapra przewalskii | reverse complement strand
TACTGTCCGCACCTGGAGACGCCGCTGGTTCATCTGTGAGACGGGAGTCGTGCATAAGAAGGTGTCACTCCTGGGTGCAATGAACATTAGATGAGACCCTGCTTGTTGAGGGGGACATGGATGGTCAGACTTTAATGCATTTTTTTTTTTTTTAATTACAGAGGGTAAAGTGATTGCTGGGCTTCCCTGGTGGCTCAGAGGGTAAAGCATCTGCCTGCAATGCAGGAAACCCAGGTTTGATTCCTGGGTCAGGAAGATCCCCTGGAGAAGGAAATAGCAACCCACTCCAGAATTCTTGCCTGGAAAATCCCATGATTGGAGAAGCCTGGGGTCCATGGGGTCGCAAAGAGTTGGACACGACTGAGCGACTTCACTTCACTCCACTTTAAAGTGATTGCTAGAATGGGCAGCAAATGTGGGGATTAACTGTGTCTTTCAAAGTGACATCTGCAGTAGCAGACAAGCCAGCAAGCAGGAATGCCACCGCGGTGTCCAGCGTCTGTATTAGCGGGATTTTGCAGAGACACGCTTGGCCTTTGATCAAAGTAGGAAGTTTGATCTGACCTCCCGTCTTCTCCGTGGTTCACAGGCACCACTGCAGTCAGACTGAAAGCGTGCATGAGTGAATGTATTTCCACAAACTCAGGGGAAACACAAATACCACGAAAGTGCCTCTTCTCGTGATTTGGACTTTTCTGGGCCCTTTGCATTACCCATTTTATCAGTTTGCTCTTGACACACACAATAGTCAAGGCCACTTGTGCAGAAATGAGTGGTGGATGTTCCCTTTCTCCTAATGTTGCGACAGAAGACTGTCAGGCCCTTCCTGTGAGGGGCTCCTGGGTGCTCCGCGCCTGTTCGCAGCTCCCCAGAGGCCTCCTGGCCGTGCCCACAGGGCTGGCCACCGCCTCTGCGTCGTCTCGCTCAGTCCTGTTCAGACACTCCCAGCGAGCACGGAGCCACTCCAGCTGGCCGTTAGCATGTGACCCAGGAGCAGCCTTACTCAAGCAAACATGGTGCGAAGCGGCTCTTAAAAGTTTCTTATGGGCACCTGCTGCTGCCTCTGGCGGTGCGGTTTTCCGTCACAGAGACGGGGGCAGGTGCGCTTGGCCCACGGGCGTGTTTGGGTCACAGAGTGAGACCGCCGCCCTGGGGCTGCTGTCAGGCATCTCCACTGACTGGGGCGCCGTGAGGACCGTGCGTGCGGCCCCGCAAGGACGACTTGAGTCGTGAAGCATTGCTCTCGCCCCCGAATGTGTCCAGTGGGTCTGCTTTGTCTCAGTTGCACGGCTTCCCAGGCCACGAGAGGCCCGCTCGGGCCAAGGCGGTTCAGTCGGGTCTGAGGTCTGTGTCTGAACTTGGCCCCTCAGAGGCGGACCCCCCAGGGGTTCTCATTCCGGGGCCTCGCTCACAGCCAGAGGGCGTGCGCCTGCGGGTGCGTGTCCCGCGGGGCCAGCAGCTGAGCCACTGCTGCGGCCGAGCCTCTGCGGGCGCGTGCTTTACCCACTGTGTGTTGATAGCTTTCCCGTTGCACAGTCAAGGGAGTGAAGTAATTTGCCTGAAGGCACTGGTCTGTCTGGTTCAGAACTTGGCTCTGTTTGATGTCAGGCGAGAGAAACAAAACTAGCTGAAACACAAACCTCAAACAGACCCCAGGGCAGCGGCGTTTGAGTCCAGAAGGCTTTCACGGACGCCAAGTGCGGAAGGTGGCAGCTGCTCGTTCAGCAGGACAGCGGGTGAGACAGTGGGCTTGTGACGCGGCCGTGGGGCGGCGAGTCCAGGCTCCCGCAGGAGGCCAGCAGGTGAGCAAGGCGCACAGACGGGGTGCCAGCCCAGCCTCCATGGGGGCGCCCTGGAGCCGCGGGGGGCATCCAGCCCTCAGGGCACCAGCCTCCCCCCGTCAGAGGCTGCTCTCCCGTCTCCATTTCAGTCGAATGTCTCAAGCCTTGGCATCTTCTGCCGGAGGACACGGCCTCCCCACTTTGCTATTGGAAAGGTTTCCAGGCTCTCCAAGGTGAGGCCCCACAGAGGAGCTTCACTTTTTCAGGCATGGACAGGGCACAAACTAGGTGAAGTTCAGAAAAGTGAGCTCTGCACGTTCAGGGAAATACTGGCCACCGCACAGCTGCACAAGCCACGTTCTGCGGTGGGGAAGATCGTGCAGGTTAAGCACGGTTCATCAGAGGCTCTCGCAGCGCACTGTTACCTGCGCGTTCCCGCGGGTCAGATGCCTGCCGCTCCTTTTCTGTTGCTGTTGAACAAGCGCTGACCAAGCGTTGCCTCCAGAGGCCTGTGCTGGACAGGCCAGCTCTGCGGACACTTTCATTAGGACTTCAGGCTCAGGGCCAAGCCGGGTTCACAGTCAAAGCCCGCGAAGCCTCCACGGCCCCACCCGGCCTTGGCTCTGGCACCCAATGCTTGACGCCCACCGCCCTCCTTGCTGAGCATCGGGCACCACATTTACAGTCACTAAAGCCAACATTAAAACTTTGGGGGGGGAGCAGTGCATTCTGAGTAATTTTTATAGAATCAATTTTCCTTATTGTCACACGGATGCCTTTTAACTTAGAAAGTTCTGAGGGCACAGGTGATCAACAGAAGGTCTGGGTCACTCCAGGGTTCTGTCCCTGCATCTGTGTGCCCTGTCTTCCCTATGGGAGGTGCCTGAGTGTTCCTAGAGATGAAGGCATAGTGTAACTTGTGCCTTTTAACCTGCATTGAAAATTGGCTTCCCTCATAGCTCAGTTGGTAAAGAATCCTCCTGCAATGCAGGAGATACCCTGGTTCGATCCCTGGGTTGGGCAGATCCCCTGGAGAATGGAAAGGCTACCCACTGCAGTATTCTGGCCTGGAGAGTCCCACGGACTGTGCAGTCTGTGGGGTCGCAAAGAATTGGACACGACTGAACATCTCCCTGAGCAGTGGCCACTGAAAATGCTATTACCTTGATGGGGTGAACTTTTACATTAACCTGAGCCGTAAGGCGAATATCCACTTCCTCTCTTTCCACAGCTGTTGATTTTCCCAGTGTGTTACCCTATAACCAGCTGCAGAACTCCGCGGAATCCAATGGAGTCAGATCTCAGGACTGGTGGGAAGGTCTCTGAGCAGTGGTGGCCAGTCTGACCCCCAGCCTGCGGCGGCGCCCCCACCCAGCTGGTCCACAGGTGGACTCTCGGTGCCACGTGGACCCCCTTCTGGAGTCGGGGCCTCACGTGCTCTGCTTCGACTGTTATCCCCTGCTTCTCAAACCTGCTGCCCCGGGGAGCCGCCTGGTAGGCTGGGTTCAGCACCCAGGGCCTCGTCTAACTGGCCTGCACATCCCTGCGAACGTTCTTGGTAGATCCCCACACCCAGTCAGGAGGGAGGAGGACTCTTCTAGGTCACACCCCGTGATTAATTTTTAAAAGTTGCACAGAAAGGAAATCCCTGCCTTTGTGCCATTGGCTTCTTTAGCTAAGAGGCCCTTCGCTGGATTTCTGTTAGTGGAGCCTGTGAGCCCCAGTTGTGCCATCTGAGCCTTTGCTGGGGCAGGCCTATCCCGTCACGGGGCTGAACATGTTTCGCCTCCCCTGGACACATCAAGAGATGCACCATGCGGCCTTCCTGGGAGTCTTGCCCGAGCTCCTGAGCCGTCTTTCCAGGAGGAGGCATGGCGTCCGTCCCCTAGGTGGAGGTGTGTGGGGGCGAGGGCGGGAGGTCTCCAGGGTCCCCCCAGCTTGGAGGGAAGCGTGGGGTCAGGAGGCTCTGAAGATGCACCTGCCGCTGGTCCTGTCCCAGCTGACCTGTGCCCCGAGCTCCCTGTTGACGCCCTAACCCTGGGCCCTGCAGAGCGTGACTGACACTTGGAAGCAGGGTTGTGGCAAGTGTGGCCCGTTGAGGTGAGTCATTGGAGTGTTCCTCCTGCCGTGTGACAGGGTGTGTGAGAGGTGGGCCGGCCGTGTGAGGACAGGGGAGGAGACAGCCGCGGGGCAAGGCCCCTGAGGGCCGGCCTCCAGGAGTGAGGACGTGCGACTCTGCTCTCTGAGCCGCCTGGTCTGTGGACTTTGCTACAGCCGCCCCCCTGCCGCCTTAGCTGGGACTCGGGCCCGTCCTGTTCTGGGGTGTCTTCTGGCTTCTCCAGGACGCATAAGCCACCCCGGCAGCCTTCATGTCTCCTACTCTGGATGCACGCGCATCTTTTCCTCTCACTCAGCTCTCAGCCTTCCTGCCCCTGAAACCAAAAATCTCAACTTCCCATTTGTACGCCAGATGGAAAAAATGCTCATTTGGTCTTTGCCCAAAAGTAGCCTCTTTTTTTCTCCTGAAAGTCAGTTTAGCCTCTCTTGAGTGACAGGAACAGGGAGAGCCTGTGAACTTTTCTTGGGAGTAAAAATAATGTCTTGACAAGGTTGCCATATCCATTCTGGCTTGATGGGAGCTGGTTTTCAGTCCAACCTCAGAGTATTTTTAAACACATGCAGATAGAGTCATGTGCTTTGGGAGGAAGGGCAAGCAGCAGATGAGGCAGCCGACTGGCCCCGGAGTCTCCGTGGCATGAGGTTTTGTGGCCTCAAGAAGACGGTGTAGGGAAGGCTGGGTCCTGTCTCAAGAGACACCAGGATGAGCCGCTGCCACTGTGTCCTCAGTCACCCTCCGGTCTGTCTGGTGAAGGACTGAAGCTTCCACTGTGGGCACCGGGGAGGGCCAGGGATGACCCCTGCAAGGCTGGGCCTTGGGAAGCGCCCCAGCCCTGTGGCTGCTTCCTGCCTGGTGTAGGCTCCCACCTCTCTCTTCTGCTCAGTTGCTGCAAACCCTGAAATTGGCCCAGGACGTGCCACCATCGAGAGGAGATGCTGGTGGCACCCTGTCAGTCCACGATGGAACACTTCCAGCTGCACGCGTCCAGGGCCTGGGGTGCAGGTGGCGGTTGCGACAGAGTTCCAAGTGCTCTGGAGCTCTTTCTGCACAGGCTGTGCCAGCCCTGCACGTGTGAGGCATTCGGAGGGCTGAGGTGGACGGAAATGGACCGACAGAGTCCCATAACCTCCCGGGAGAGCCAGTGGGGTGGAGGCCACGACTCTCCAGGTGGTAGAGGAGGGTCCGGTCCCTGCTTGTCTGATGGGAGAGGATGTGGAGGTGTAGACCCGCTCCCATGCGTTGAGTGGAGGGAGGGAGATGGGGACTCAGCGCCTGTCCACACGGACAGCCTCTGGGTCACTGGCTGGGCATCGGGCGGGGGCCGCCAGCTGGCTGTGCCCCAGGAGAGGCTTCAGGTTACCAGCTAACCTGACTTTGGCCTCAGGGACTAGGGCGTGTTGTAGGAAACGGCGCTAATGGCAGCAGGCTTTTGGGAAGAGCGACTCCGTGCTGTCTCAGGAAATGCCCTGTGCTTTAATTATGTCTACCATTACAAGATGTGCGAACTCTGATAATGTTCGTGGACCTGTTTACAAAATGCCGATGCAAAGGCAGAAGTGCAGGAACGCTCAGGCACGCTGCTGTTTCCCGGGAGCCCCTCGGTCGTGCCGAGGGAGCCGTGGTCCAGCCATCATAGAGAGAGAAGAGTCGTTACGGGACTGACTGGGAGGCGCTAACGTGATGTCTCTCCACAGAAGACCCAGCTAGAGGCTACTTAATCACGTGCAGACTGTCCAGGGCAGTAGCTCAGGTCCGGAATCCGCGGAGAGCTATAACTTCAACTGAGGGATACGTTTCACTGAGAAAGAAGAAAAGCAGGAGGGCTCCGAGGAAGCGGTGAAGCAGGAACCAGCGGAGCCGTCCCCAACCTGACCACCGCTGAGCCGGCGGAGCCTCCCGGATGGCGCTGTCTGGGGACTCGGCAGTCTCCTGAAGGCTCACAACTCCCAGGAGAAGCCCTGGATGAATGGTAGCAGTCACCCGCTGCCCCCAGCCCCGTGGCGCCCCGTGCGTGTTCCCGGAGCCGCCTGCACGGACTGCGGCAGGGAAGCTGCCCCGTGCGTGTTCCCGGAGCCGCCTGCACGGACTGCGGCAGGGAAGCTGGGGTGCGTCCTCCAAGTGCGGGGCCCTGGGTGCTGCCCTGACCACACAGGTGCCCGCGTGGTCGCACCTCCCTGTTGTCTCACACAGCCCTCACACTCTGGATGAAGGCACTTCCAGGGCATTTAAAGGGCCAGCATCCTTTGTTCACCCCTTCGTTTTTCATTTCCCCCTTTTGGGAGCTAAAGATTAGGACATTAAAAACAACCACATATACGGGAAAATTAGAAAGTGACTATATATACCCAAAGAAAGGTTCCAGAAAAGACCCCCAAAGACTTTAAGGTCACACCTCAGACTGACCCTCAGCACACAGCCAAGTGTGCAGAGACAGTCACAGAAACAGCAAACCTGGAAAGAGGGAGAATGTGATTTCCAGACTTACCACGTTACTAGAGCTCAACAGCAGCAACAACAGCAAATCACAGGGCACACAAACAGGAAACGGCCTAGTCGAGGGAAGCCCGCAGAATCTGTGCCGAAAAGCAACCTAATAGCAAAGGCCATGCAACGGCCATCAGAGAGACCCTTGCAGAGCTGAGGAGTGAAGTGGGCAAGGTCAAGAAAACAGTATGCGAACAGACGGAAACGTTGATAAAGAGGTAGAAATCTAAAAAGAAATCAGAAAGAACTTCTGGGGAAGATATGAGCTGTGCTGTCTGCACCACCATGGAGGGCTTTAAGGGCCTTCTGCTGAGCGACGTGTCAGGAAAAAGACTAATGCCACACGCTTTCAGTCACAGGTGGATGTAAGAACACACGAATGGACGAACAGACCAAACCAAAGAGGGATGAACGTGTAGACACAAAGGACAGAGTGGAGGGTGCCAGAGGGGAAGGGGCGGGACGGGATGGGAAAACGGGTACAGCGGGCGAGCTGTTCCGGGACGGATGTGCGGTGGTGAGCGTGCGGGAGGCAGCGCTGTCCACGTGGAGCCTACGTAAGTTTACAAACTGCTGCTGCCGCGGCTAAAGAATAAATTCTGGAGCTGAAAAGTACACTAACTCAAGTGAAAAATTAAGTAGAAGGGTCCAAGTGAAGATTTGAGTGGGCAGAAAAGAGGACCCGTGGGTCTGGAGGAAGGACAGTGGAGACTGAGTGTGAGGGACGAGAAGACAGTGGGAGGAAAGTGGACAGAGCCCGTGTCCCGGGCACTGCCAGCCGTTACTTGAAGACGCACTTTGCGGGGTTCCTAGGAGAACGGGGGGTGGGGAGGATACTTGAAGAAACAGAAGCTGAAAACATCCCCGATTTGTGGAAAGACGTGAGCCCAAGGAGTTCAGTGGACTCCAATAAGGCCAACTCAAAGAGACCCACATCCAGACTCACTATAATCAGGCTTTCAGAAGCCAAAGATTCAACCTTAAAAGCAGCAAGCGAGGCATGAATCACCACAAACAATGGTCTGAATAAGATCATCAGCAGATTCCTCCTCAGGAATTCTGGAGGTCTGAAAGCAGAGGGCTGACATATTAGAAGTGCTCAAAGAAAAAGTATTAACCAAGAGTCCTGTATCCGCAAAAATGTCCTTAAAGAGTGAAGGATAAATCAAGACATTCCCAGGTAAACAAAGGCTGAGGGATCTCGTGACCGCTAGACCTGCCCTTCAGACAATGGTCAAGACAGCCCTGCAGGGGAGCCGAGGGCACACACGGCACCTCTAAGCCGTGTGTGGGGTGAGGGTCTCACTCGAGGTCAAGACGCGGGCTGTTACGGGAGCAGGGCCCTGCAGCCTGGGCGTAGCTGCGCTCTTCATTTTCCCATGATTTAAGAGACTAGCGCACTTAAGCTCCAGGAGTTGGTGACGGACAGGGAGGCCTGGCGTGCCGCGATTCAAAGAGCCAGACCTGGCCGAGCGGCTGCACTGAGCTGAACTGAGTGCATTTAGAGGGAAAAGGCAGTGCCAAAGCCAGCGCCACTGCGACTTTGGTTTGTAAACCCAAATCTCATTTCCTGCGCAATCTAGTGGACTGATGCATTTAAAATGGTTATGAGTTTGTGTTTGGGGGCACACAGGGTATGAAGATGTAATTTTGCGGCAACAAATGGAAGGTGTGGAGACGGCGCTGTAAAGCAGCAGATGTTTTGTGTGTTGTTGAAGTCAGGTTGCTGTGCATTCAAATTACAGGGTTAGAACTGTAGGATGCCAAATATAATCCACACAGTGACACAAAAGAATCGCTATAGAATGCACACAAAAGCAAATTAACGGAAGGCACTGAAACACTTCACGGCAAAAAATCAGTTAAACACAGAAGACAAGGATGCAGGAAGTGAGGGACAAAAGCTGGGGGGTGTGCAGAAAACAAAGAGCAGAAGGGTGGAGGTGAGCCTGTCCTGTAAGCGCAGGTGCGCTGAATGCTCCGAAAGACAGAGACGGACAGAGTGGGGGAGAGTGCCGCCCCTGTGGGCGGTCATCCAGAGGCTACTTGAGGCGCAGAGACCCAAGAGGTGAGCACATGAAGAGGCGCAGGCCGACAGCTGCTGCAGAAAGCAGGCCACAGTGAGTGCTGCTGGGATGTGAAGAGACTGGAGCCCTGGTGCCCGCGTGGTGGGAGCATGACCGGTGCCGCCATCGTGGACAAGAGTTGAGTTTCCTCGAAACGCTAGCACAGAGCTGCCAGTGACCCAGAAGGTGTCTGCATCCCTGCGTCCATGCAGCCCTGACTTACGATCGCTAACTGTGGGGGCCCCGACACAGTGGCCTGTCACTCAGCCTTAAAAAGGAAGGAAATTCCATGATGTGATCCAACACGGGTGAGCCCTGAAGACGCGGCGCTCAGTGAGCTAAACGGTCCAAAAGGATGCGCGCTGAGAGGCCCCTGGAGGAGTCCCATTCAGATGTGGAAAGCAGAGCGGTGGGGGCCAGGGTCTGGGCCGGGGTGGGGGGGCAGTTAGTGTTCAATGGGGAAAGTTTCAGTTTCTGAAGATGAAGTTCTGGAGATGATGGTGGTGAGGCTGCATGACAGTGTGAGGGTCACCCCGAACACACGCGTGGGTGGTCATGTGGGGCAGTGTGACAACGGCGGATCCTCCAAGACCCCCGTTCCCGGGGGAGCTGCAGGGCCGCCCAGGGTGTCAGCCTCAGGAGGGGCTCAGCCGGATTCCCCTGCCATGGGGGTGGGGTCACATCCCTCCAGCAGCCGGGGGCTGGGCCCTGCACACAGGTCAGGGCGGGCGGTGCTGTGGCGGCACGTGTGTGCCTGCAGGGACACCTGGGTTCTGGCTGGTATGCGCTCTCCTGCGTGGAGCACAGACCACCGCACTGCCGCCCGCCCCCGAGCGCCCAGGAGCCCCTCTGTCTGTGGTAACCACCCTCCTACCTGAACAGACATGCACGGCGGCACTGAGCCACGAGCCTCCCCACACAGAAGAGCGGGGCGCCAGGCCCTGCGCCTGGGGCCACGGCCCTGAGGTGGGCACAGTCGTCAGGGCCGCTGCAACGCGGGACTCAGGTTCCTGCAAACGCGCGGTTCTCCGGCCACGTGCACGCTGAGGCTGGCGGCGCCGCCCTCCCAGCGCCTCTGTCCCCACTGCGGGCTTCCCCAGGCCCCGCTGGACATTGACCGGGTGCTCCTTTCCGAGTGTCTCAACTTGCCTGCAGGTGGGGACCACGGCGGACAGCGCAGACGGCCCTCCCGCTGCGTGCTCAGCCTCCCGTGTCTGCCCTGCTCCCGCTGTGTGCAGGCTCCACCAGGGCCGCCCCTCGACCTCCCCTCGCCTGCCCCCGGATCCCCCCAGACCCCGTCTTCCGCTGTTCTTTCTCTTTTTTAAATCAGTTTATTTGTTTTGATTGGAGGCCAGTTCTTTTACAGTGTTGTGGTGGGTTTTGCTGTACATTCACATGGATCAGCCGTGGGTGGACACGTTCCCCAGTCCTTTCAGCCTAATACATCAAGGTGTCTGACTAACTATTATTTTACACGAGAATCTACTGTTGGCTGTTTCTATTTCTCTCCCACAGCTGAGCTGAGCCTTTGTGGCCGCACGTGGGCTTTCCCCAGTTGCGGTGACCGGGCTCCTCTCCACTGGGGGTGCGTGGGCCTCTCGTTGCGGAGCTGGCTCTGGACACGCAAGCTCCAGTGTAGCGCTCAGGCTTAGTTGCCCCACAGCAAGTGGGGTCTCCCTGGACCAAGGGTCAGGCCCTGCACTTAGGGGATCCTTACCCCTGAGGCACCAGGGAAGCCGCACGGCTGGCTGTGAAGCCTACCCTTCTCCCCCTACTCACGGCCTTCGTGGAGTGACCCCGGCCCCAGGGACCCCCTGCTTCACGCCCAGGGTGCAGCCCCTCCTGGCATTGCCTCAGCTCCCGGCCTTGCGGTCCCGCGGCCTCCATCGGGGGTGCGGGGCAGGGAAGGAGCTCCTGGCTTGGAGCTGCCCTGTGGCGGCTCTGAGAGACTTTTCTGGAAGAGCCCAGAGAAGCACAGTGAAACCAGAGAGGAGGAGCCGAGTCCCAGGCCCCAGGCCTCCCACCACTGCGCAGGGAAGGGGCCTGTCCGCGTCCTGGCTCCGTGTTTCTGAACGACCGTCAGAGCCTCAGGCGTCGCAGCAACCCTGGGGCCCCTGAGGATCACGGCGCAAGCTGCACCCGCATCCCTCCCATTTTATTCCCCATCTCTCAGCGATGCAAAGAGCACCGTCACCGCGATGGGCTGCAGGTCGGCAGGGGCTGGAGGAGCACACAGGCCAGGCTGGCGGAAACCCAGGTTTCCTGCTTGCTCAGCTCTTCCCCACGAAAGGAGATGACCCCAGATCCTTGGCATTTTTCATGGCATCCGGGGAGGGGAGGTGAGGGATGGGGTCGGTGGCCGGTGTTTGAGGAGCCCCCCCAGAGCCAGACTGCCTGGTGACCCACCCCGGCTGGCGCGGCTCAGGCCCTGCCTGTGCGCCGGGCGCTGTGGTGAGAAGCTCCGAGCTTCTGGTCCTGCCATGGTGTTATGCGTCTCACCTGCACTCTTGGCCGGAGGGCCGGCCGCCGAGCCTCCTGCTCGCTGGTGGGTTTCAGTGCTGCCCGCGGTGCGGGCTCGGGGTTCCCGGGCGCCATTCCTCACTCTGGTCTTAACGGAAGCCAGAGGTTCTTTCCATGGGGTTTGCAGCGGACTGTGCAGCACTGTGACGTCAAGATGGCTTGGGTACCAGAGACGGGACTTGAGTGATGGCAGAGCAGCCCTGTTGCTTTCTGCGGCTGTTGCGCTGCTGTGATATGCAGAGGTTTCTCTGCCAGGTTTCTGAGGGGCTGTATGTCCGATAAAACACGCACGAGGCCTCTTTTCCCTCCGCAGCCCTCGGCCTCAGCTTTGCTGAGTGACTGCCCCGTGCCCCTGCCCTGTGAGCACCATGGGCACCCGCATCACGCTCGCGGGCACGCGCCCCTCCGGGTTTCTGACGGCACCGGCCGCCGTGAGCCTCCGAGGGCGCTTATTCCGGCTGCGTGGCGCGCATCTGTATATCCGAGTAGCTGCTTTTACTCTGCGGTTATGCTTTCGTTCTGTTTGTTTCTTGTTTCTTTTTGGTTGCAAACACCTCACGAGACCTCGAGGAGCAGCCCAAGCAGGGCCTCAGAGGGACGGCGACGGGCCCTAGTCCCCCCCGGGAAGCCCGGGGACAGCATCAGAAGTTCCGTCCGTCTCTTCCTCCTCCCGGGAGGCCCAGCGAATCGCCAGGACGTGAGGAGCTCGGGTGGCGTGGTCCCGGCCCCCAGCTCTCCAGGGCCGGTCTGCTTCCGTCCCATCCGAGGCGGGGATACCAGGAACTTTCTCTAGGAGGGCGGGCGTGGTGCTGGGACGCGAGAGACCTGGGCACCGGCCCTCGCCTCCAGCCCGGCTGCCCCAGCCATGCTCCAAGGGCAGGTCCGCGGGGGCGTCCAGGCCCCTGTCAGCAGGATCGGTCAGACTGGACCATGCTGCCCACCTCCACGCGGGGCCCACACCCCGGCCCATGATGCAGGCGGCAGGTCCCCCAGGATTCTGCTGGGTTTGAGAATGATGCAGGGCAGAGGGGCGAGCAGAAGTCCGAGCTCACGCATGTTGGCAAAGTGGGACAGGAGGCTCTTCTGGGTCAGAGAGGACCGTGGCCCCCAGCCTCAGGGCCTGGGCACGCGCTCCTGGTCTGTGGCTGGAGCGCGAGGGCGGGGCGGCACCCCCGTTCTGTGCCCGTTTCTGGGGGAATTCTGGTTTTAGGCCGTTTTGCGTATTTGAAAGTGAAAGTATATATAGTACCATTACCCTCAGAGCTTCCTGGCTGGCTCAGCGGTAACGAATCCGCTTGAAACGTAGGAGCCGCAAGAGAAAACGGTTTGATCCCTGGGTCAGGAAGATCCCCCGAAGAAGAAACAGAAACCCACTACAGCGGACGAGAGACTGCCCCGCCAACGCAGGAGACCTAAGGGATGTGGGTTTCATCCCTGGGTGGGGCAGAGCCCCGGAGGAGGGCACAGCCACCCACTCCCGCGCTCTTGCCTGGAGAAGCCCATGGACAGAGGAGCCTGGCGGGCCACAGTCCCTGGGGTTCCAAACAGGTGGGCACGATTGAAGCGGCCTAGCCCACATGCACACACCATGACCCTCACACGGTATTTTTATTCTGTTTCAAATAGCTGCTGCTGCTCTTTTATTTTCTTAGTAAAAATGTTCAAAAGTTATTTGGTACTGAAAGTGAGAGAAATGGTCTTGGTGGGGAACAGTGTCTCCCCTGGAAGAGGGGCCCTGGGTTCTATGACCCGTGGCCCTGAGCAGTGTCCCCAGAGCAGTCCAGGATCCGAATCCAGCCGCCTCTTCTGCCTGAGAACTTGGGCAGCTTGGTCAGGGTGCACGGAGGCTGGGGCCAGCCTGAGTGTGAGACACGCTTGGGAGGGGGTGGCCCCCCCCCAGCTGACCGTGGACTCTCTGAGCCCGCCTGGCGAGCTTAAATTGCCCTCTCCTGGGCCCTTCCGCAGGGGGGCTGGGTGGCCTTGTGAGCCCGGCCTTCAGCCTGTGAAAGCCGGGAGGGAGGAGCTGAATCCGCTTCTCCCTGCAGCCCTGGGCGCTCCTGCCTCGGGAGGGAGGCGCTGACGGGCAGCTTCCCCTGGGCCCGTGAGGCCCCGCAGTGCCTCCTGTAGGCGCCTGGGCCTGGGATCCGGGGAGGCCTCTTCTTGGCGCCATCTTGTGGCCACGTCCTGGTACTGCAACCCTGTTTCCCAAGCCGGGCGCCGGTGCTAAGCCGCTCAGTCGTGTCTGGCTCTGTGAGCCCGTGGACTGCAGCCCGCCAGGCCCCTCTGTCCATGGGATTTTCCACGCGAGAATGCTGGAGTGGGTTGCCATGCGCTCCTCCAGGAGATCTTCCCGACCCCGGGATTGAACCCGAGTCTCTTATGTCTCCTGCATTGGCAGGTGGGTTCTTTCCCACTAGCACCGCCTGACCTAGCCGGAGTCCCACAGGTGGGTGGAATTAATTCCACGCTAGCGGCCTCCCTGGGCGCTCAGATGGTAAAGAATCTGCCTGCAGAACGGGGGCCCTGGTGGCCAGAGAAGGTGGCAGGGAGCTGCAGGCAGGCGTCTGATGTGCCGTTAGGGGCGTTAGGCTGCCCCGGGGTCCCAGCTGCGTCCCCAAGTCTGTGCACCTGCCCCTGGGCTGCGCTTGCTGCCGAAGCTCCCCCAGCGCCTTCCATCTATCTGCTCGCTACAGCCTTTGTTGCTCCACCCCACTCCAGTACTCTGGCCTGGAAAATCCCATGCACGGAGGAGCCTGGTGGGCTGCAGCCCATGGGGTCTCGAAGAGTCGGACACGACTGAGCAACTTCACTTTCACGTTTCAGTTTCTTTTTTTTTTTTTTTTTAAATACTGGAGTGGGTTGCCATTTCCTTCTCCAGGGGATCTTCCCAATCCAGGGATCGAACCCGGGTCTCCTGCATTGCAGGCAGACTGCAATGCAGCAGAGGCTTTAACCTCTCAGCTGCCAGGGAAGCCCTCGCGTTTCAGTTTCATGCACTGGAGAAGGAAATGGCACACCACTCCAGTGTTCTTGCCTGCAGAATGCCAGGGACGGGGGAGCCTGGTGGGCTGCCGTCTATGGGGTCGCAAGAGTCGGACACGACTGGAGAGACTTAGCCAGAGATTTAGAAGCTCTGACGTTTATTTTCCTTCCGCCAGAAGGGAAGTTTCTCCATCCACTCAGCTCACCTTGTCTCAGCTCCTCCCCTTGCTTGGGCCCCCCCCCCCCCCCCCC
>SJYF01002055.1:489105-506881 GCA_006410515.1 Procapra przewalskii | reverse complement strand
CCCCCCCCCGCGGTGGTGCTCAGCGGTGCCTCTGGATGGGGGCGCAGGGGCTCATGGGTCCAGAGCAGCCGCTCCCAGCCCAGCCCGTCCTGCGCGCAGCGGCCGCCACATCACCCTGCACACCGGTGCCTCTGCCTGCTGGCCCTCCTGCCCCTGCACCAGGAAGATTCTGGAAGATTCTGGAATCCTGGGAGATCGCTCCAGGCCTTGTCTCACCTGCTCCCGCCTTTCTCTTCTGAATCCCGTGTCCCCGGGTCTCCCTCACTTTGCCACCCAGGCCCCGGGCGCCGGCCACAGTGGTGTCTGGTGGTGTTGCGCAGTGGGCGGGGGAGGAGGCGGCCGTGGAAGTGGAGCCGGTAAATGATATTCTGTCGTGAGGAGCTTCATTGCTGCACGTTGCAATTACACTTCATAATTCCACCTTTTTCAGTGTTAGGTAATTAGGTTATAATGAACACCATCAGAGTAATTACACCGTTTGGAAGGCTCACCCAGTAAGCCATGAGAAATTGCTTTGAAAAACAAGAAACTTTATCTGATGAAAATTACATTTGAAGAATTTCAATTCTAAGGTGCCAATTCACCAAAGTAAGAAATCCAGAGTGACGTTTATTTTACCCCAGCAGGCCCCAGACAGGGGGCCCTCGTGTTCTCTAGAGAAACGCTTCAGCCCCCTGTTTGCCGCCGCGCCGTCCCCGCGGGGCTGAGCGCAGACCTAGCCGGGTGCTCAGGGCTGGGTTCCCCTTGGGCGCCCCGGTGGGCGTGTCCGAGAAGCCGGGCTGCTCCGCGGTCTCCCAAGTGGGAGTTGGAGCACGTGGCCGTTCTGAGTTTATAGCCCGTTAGGTGTCTCGAGTGCCTGCAGGGCTTTCGAAGTCGGGTGTTCGGGCTGAAAGGAGACCCGGGGAGGGAGGCGGGCGTGGCTGCAGTCAGCCTCGTGGGCACGCACCCCGGCCCTGCGCCCGCCTGCCCCTCGCTGCTTTCTGGGCAAATCAGAGTCGGACCACGGCTCCTCTGGGTACAGGGGCCGTCTTTTTGGCGGTCCTGGGGTGGAGAGAGGGAGGCAGTGCTGTGGACGCTGTCTGGTGACCCCTCCCTCCTGGAGGGCAGGGGCGTCTGCCCCACCAGGGACAAGGGACATCAGACGCGGACAGCCTGCCTGCTGTGCCCTGGTCACCGCCCCCCCCCCCCAACAAAGGCATTACTTTCCAGTTGCATGCAGGGGCTGCATGGGGATGACGTGGGCCAGACACAAGGCCTGGGAACTTGGTGGGAGACGGGCGTGGAGGCCAGGGTGTGGAGGCCAGCATGCAGGTTCCTGCTGGAGGCAGTAGGCGGGCAGGGAGGGGTTGGCCCGGCACCTGGCGGGGCTCGGGGCTCAGCTTCACATCCTGTAGGAACCCTGCTTTCCGCATCATTGCCACGTGGTGGCGTCTGATGCCTGAGTTGGCTCGCCCGCAGGGCGCGTGTGCCTGGGCTGCTGAGTGGGCGCTGGGGCAGCCCCAGCCCACGTAGGCTGCGCCCTGGGTCTCTGACCCAGTCAGCAGTGAGGGTTCGATTCCTTCTTTTCTTATTTTAGGTTGACGTATGTAGGTTCTTCAAATGGACCTGAGGCCCTCCTCATGTCAGCAGCGCCATCCAGGGGGCTGGACGCAGGGGGCCACTTCCTGCCTCCGCCTGCCCGTGGGGCTGACGTGCAGACAGACTCGTTCATTTGCCCACTTTTCATCTGCTCTTCCCAGGAGGAGCTGTGGGTCCTTCTTGTCTCAGCCTCCCGGGTCCAGTGCCCTTGGTGGTGCCCTCAGGATGCCCCCACATAGCCCTCAGTGTCTGTCCTCCAGTTCTGCCCACCATGGGCACACCAGCTAGGCTGCTGCCCTTGGTCAGAAGCCACTCCACACCAAGCCCCTGGTGGGGCATTGTCCCCGAGATGCCATCCCACACCATGTGGCCCTGGGAATGTCCATCCACTAGACCCCTCGTAACTGCCCAAGCGGGGTTTGCCGTCTGTCTGTGCGTCTAGGGTGGCGGGAAAGCACTGTCTGAAGCTGTCCCTGTTCACGAGGCTGGCTTGGCCTGGCTGCAGCTCCTCGCCCTCACTGACCGCTGGGGCTCCTGGCCCAGCCCGGGGCAGCGCACACCCACAGAGAGGCCTCCTTTCCACCCCACCCCTCTCATCCCCCGTGGCACCCCAGCGACTCTCTGCCCTTGTGGGGGCCTCAGGAGCATCGGCACCAAGCGTGCATATTGGAAGGCCCATGTCCTGTGGGGGTTATGGGTTTCTTGTCATATGCTGAGCCAGTTTGTCCCCTGGTTTGGTGATTTCAGTTACAGGAAGAGCAGGGGGTGTCCTGCTCAGGTGGGGGCCCTTCCCAGAGCTGGGCCACCCCCTGATGGGGCCCCAACAGCCAGAGTCCCAGAGGAGGGCCTTTGGCTCAGAGATGGAGCAGGACCTGGCTTCCAGGAGAGGCTGAGGAACGGCCAGGAGAAGGGCATCTTCAGAGGACGCAGGCACCAGCACACCGGTGTCGCCGAGTCCCAGCCAGGCTGCTCCCCATGCAGCAGGCCAGCGAGCCCGAGAGATGAGCGGTTAGGCAACAAGCACGCACTGGCCGACTGAGGAGAGGGCAGACTGATGTCTCAAGATGACCCTTACTGGGGCCTGGATGCCAAGCTCTTTTATAGCTCAGAGATGGGGGAGGGGAGGAGACAAAGGGAAGCACCGCTAATCTCGAAAGCCTTGCTGGAGTGGCACGTGCGCGCAGCGGCGGTGTTGACGCCTTCTTTCGCGTCATCTGCAGGCAGACAGGGTTCTCAACAGGGGTGCTTCGGTTTAAGAGTCAGGCCGAGGGCAGGATTCTCTGAGGCAGGTAATTCTGTGATTGTCCTAACGAAAGCTGCGAAAGGCAAGTCAGCACGGCAGCTGCGACCCAGAGGCAGAACTGGGTTTCCTGCGGCGGCACCCCCCCCCCAGCTTTTCAGGGGCGGGGGCTGCGCCTGGGCGGCGCCTCTGTTGTCAGGAGCAGCAGCTATGGGGCGGGGCCTTTGGAATGAGAAGTGCAGGTTTCACTGGTCACTGGCGGTGTCGCCCCTGAGCTTTAGAGCCCATGGCCGCACTCAAAGCCTCCCAGCGTGGGGGTGGCAGCTCTCTGCTGCTGGGACGTTTCGCCCCCGGCCTTCCGGCTGCCTTCCTCCGGTGTTTCGCAGCCTCCCCTGCCTTGTGTTCGGACGCTGCACAAGCAGGCTCCCTGCTGGCCCTGGTGCCGCGCGCCGTGAGGGTGTCTGGAACACAGCAGGTGGGGACTCGCGAGGGGGGACAGGCCCTCCTGTGGAGGGAAGCAGGGCGTCCACAGCTGCAGAGGCCGTCGGCTGCACCCGGCAGAGGGCGGGCCGCCCCCAAGGACGCCCCGGCTCGGCGCAGTCCTGCCTCAGACGGGGCGGCTGGGCTGCGGCTCCGAGCGCTGAGTCTCAGATCATCTGAGTCATGTTTCTCAGGGCCAGGGAGGGAGGCCCAGCAGCCCGGGTCCCCTCCCCACTCCACAGGGAGGGGTTCCTGCTCTCACCCTCCAGCCTGTCCAGCTGCTGGCTCCACTTGGCACTTTTTTCTGAAGGCAAGTCCATTTTCCATAAAGTAGATTAGTTTGATTTGACGTTTCCTTGTTCCCTGCCTCCAAATAGCTTCTCATGGAGGACGCGCTCCTGCTTCTCCAGAGCTGTGAGTGCTCCACGGGCTGAGCTGAGCTGTGGGGCCCATCAGAGGAACGGGGAGCGGCTCGGGGCGAGCGAGGCGCAGGTGCCCACTGGACTGTGTGTGCTCACTTTTCAGTGCATCCAGCAGGTGGGTGATGGGGGCAACGGCCGTGATGATGATGGGTCCAAATGGAAGTGGCTGAGATGCGAATGCTTAGAGTTACAACCCTCTTAGGCTCCATCTGGTCTTGGGAAGGGACCGTGAGTGTAAAGACGTAGTGTCGTTTCCTGGCCCCTGGATGGGCAAGCCGGCTCCACCCCTGCGGGAGGCAGGCTGATCTCCAGGCTGCTCTGCTTTGACAGAAGCCCGGCCCGGGCCCTCCTGTGTTTGGGCTATATCTGTGCAAACTTTGAACCTTGCCTGAAGACCCCTGATTTGTACCTGTTTTCTCCTCAGTGGCCCTGTTTGTGAAAATGAAGAGGACGTGGTGAGGAGGCAGGGAAGAAAGTGGGAAGGACGGGTTTCCACCCGGCGGCCCCTGTCTCGGGGGCCGTAAGGCATCTAGCGGAGGGGCAGACCGCCTCGTCCTTCATGCCCCCGGGGAGGCCAGGGCCCTGCTCTGCAGCCAGGCCAGAGCTGGGTTTGTGAAGACACATCCCTTCGTGTTCAGGTGTGTCCTCCTGTATCCGCGTCACGGGGCCAGCTGTTTTGAACTCACTCAGCGAGCGGAGTGCCTGTCACTGGTTCAGAAGCAGCCTGCGGTTGTTCACGTTTGCTCCCGTGTCTGGTGGGGCCGTGGGCCACCCTCCCCCGCTCAGTGACAGAGAGATGGGACAGGTGCCCCCAAGTCTCCCCCCGATGGGCTTGCGCTGAGGAGCTTCAAGCCCGAGAAACGGAGTTCTGTCGCCAAGGGCTCAAGCTTTGCTTCTCGTGGTCAATGAATGCAGCCACGTGTCATCCACGAGTTTCCTCATGTGTGCGCTGATTCTGGAAACAACTTCACGAACAGCCGTGTGTTGGGTTTTACCCGTGAGGAGTCGCTGACTGCACGTGGGCCAGACCGGGGCGTGTCAGCGGGTCCTTGCCGGCGATGCCCGGGTTCACCTCATGTTGCTGCGGTTTCTGGCCCACATGCGGGTGGCGTCACTGTCAGCCGTTCCTGCTCATGTTGGATTGAGACCCTGGCCTCAGGTTCTGTGTCCCCTGGAGACCCACCACGGCCGAGCCCAGCGCCAGGGGGTGGAGTGACGCTGTTCGGCAGGATCTTGTGAGCTGCAGTCTGCTCTTACCAAAGCAAGTGTTAGGTCTCCACTCCTGAGTTAGCAGACTGCTTTTCAGAGCAGTGTCGGCTCAGATGACATTGGGTGGGCCTCGGGAGTCCCCACACCCACAGCCCCGCTGGTACCGCCGTCCTGCGTCCGCGTCCGCGTCCGTGCGGATGCTGAGGGTCGAGGTTTGTCAGAACCGGAACGAAGAAGAGGGTGAGACCCAGTGTGGACCCCGGGCTGCACGGTGTCTGTCTGTGCCCTGGTCCCCTGCTCGCGGCTCCTGAAACCCTGGAGTCTCCATGGGACGAGTAAGAGCTCTTGTGTGCTGACGCGGTGTCTGGTGTCTAGGGCCTGGGCTGGGGGCAGGGTGGGGCTGCTCCCCAGAAAGACCAGGCATGGATTGAGGGCTGGGCCCAGCACCCCCCACCCCTGCTGGGGCCTCCCGGGGAGAGAGGGGCTGCACGCGGGCCCAGGGCCGATGGCCAGTGCGCTGACCACAGTCACGACTTTGTGATGGAACCTCCATAAACCGTGTAAAGGACTGCGACTCAGAGCTTTGGGCCGTGAGTGCAAGCAGGGCTGGGAACCGGGCGCCCCGGGGGCGTGGAGCTCTGCCCCTCCCCCACCTGGTGCGTCCCCCTCCCCCGGTGGTCCAGAGTTGTGTCCTTTATGATAAACTACTGACATCCGTGAGCAGAGTGTTCCTGAGTCCATGGCCATGTGGGCAAGTTACCAGCCCTGTGGTGGCAGGGCTGGGGGTCAGAGGGGGTTGTGGGGACCCCGGTTTGTAGCTGGGACTGGGGCTACTGCCCGGCGTCTGAAGCTGGGCAGCCTCATGGGACAGAGCCGTGACCTGGGGGTCTGCCCCAACTCGTGTGAGTGTCAGACGTGGGTTAAGTCCTCGGGCGTCTGGTCTGTGCCGAGTGTCGGGGGACTGGCATTGGGGGAGCCTCAGGCTGTGCTTGCTGCCGTGAAAAGACTTGAACTTGTGTGCGTTAAGTGCAGATTGCTCACTGATGGGCACGATCCTCACCTGCTTGGTTTGGGAGAGTATGACAGACACGTGGGAGCCGCTTTCTGGGTGCACGCGGGTCGAGGCCAACACCTGGGAGGAGGGCAGGGCCAGGGTGGAGGTGACCGTCCCGGAAGAACCCGTTCCTGGATTTTTGTGGTGGGTTTAGTACTAGATATTGTTGGGGGGAATTAAAACATACTCATGAAGTTAGCCAGCTGGGGGGAAGTAGAAACTGCGGGTGAGGGGCCCAGAACAGCAGTTGCGAGCGTCTGGTCTCCAGGCCAGCCTCCGGCTCTGGCATTTGCGTGAGGGCGATCCCCCGGAAACACATCCCCTGGAAGCACACGCCCCTGCGGCCCATCCTAGTGTGGAGACAGGCCGGCGCCTGCACTGTGGCTCCCGCCACGCGAGGCTCAGCCCCCGGGCCACGCGAGGCTCATCCCTGGGCTGGACGGGCAGCACCGCCCCTGGGCAGAAGGTGGCGGCAAGTCCTGAGCCTGAGCGAGCGTCTGCTCCAGGGCCCAGGCTGGACTGCATCTCAAGGACACATCTGCACGGACTCTGGGCAGCGGGCCCTGATGGTATTTGAGGGGCCCCGGGTGGTCGTCCCACCAGATGGGAAAGGATGAGCTGGAAGGAGGGGCTGCCCTGGGAACAGAGAGCCGTGCAGGCCCAGACCCCATGGAGCAGGGCCCACCACCCCGCCCGGCAAGCGCAGGCAGAGCCCCTGTCCAGTCTGGGGACAGAGGCTCACGATCTGGGCCGCTCAAAGCGCACTTGACTTTTGGGAACAGGCTGTGACAGGAACAGTTGATTCGGGTTTTCAGGAGAACGGCCTCAAGTTTCCTTCAGTTCAGAGGAGGTGTAACCCTGCGCCTGCCTGTCTTGGACACAGGACGAGGAAGGGGGGACAGGGTGAGAGGCCTTCTGGGGAGCTGGGGAACTCAGCATCTCCCCAGCACGGCAGGGACCACTGTTGGTTTGACCAGTGTGGCCTGAATTAAAAAGAACGTTTTCTGAACCTCAGAATTTAAAGAGGAAGTGATTGGCATTCTAATCACTGAGAAAAAATGATCTCAAATATCTGATTCAGTTACCAGGACATCGTATGTTTGCCCAGGTGAATTTGGGTCTCTGAATTTGACTACTGCCGAGCAGCTCTTGTTGGTTATAATGCCACAAGAAATAAAAACAGAAGTCAATGTTCCTTTGGTAGTTTTGTGTTAACTTTTAAATCCCTTCAAAGCTGAACCTCCATCAGAGCAAATTTTCATGACTGCAATTAAGAAAATTTCCCTGGACCTGTTGCTTTAATTATAATGGATGAAACAGAATTGGCTGGAGTTGTGGTCTCCTGAGCTGCTCCCAGGACCTCATATCAAAGCAACTTTTGTTACACGGGACTCAGAGTGGAGGCCTCCGAAGAGGGGGTTCAGGTTCTTGTCCGTGCTGCCAGAAGGGATGAGTCATCTGCTCCTTAGCAGCGTCCCCAGGGCACTGGGACTGGGGACAGAAAGCTCGAGGAGGCTCCCCGGCGGGCGGCTGAGCCGGGTGGGGCTTTCCCATGAGCTCTGCTCGGGCCTGCACGGCTTGCCCCTCGTGGCCGTCGCCTCAGGGCCGCCCTTCTGGTGCCTTGCACATGCAGGCACGTTCCAGAGTTGAATATCATCATTTTTCCTTAAATGAAGTGTATTTTAAGCCTACAGAGTTTGTGGTAATTTTGGATGAGGTGACAGTTGTTCTCCTTGCCCAGGAGCCCTCGGGGGCTGACGGCCCCTCAGGGGTGGCCTCCAAGACCCAGAGCCTGTGGGTGTGCTCCTTGGTCTTGGGGGCAGAAACCTCTGCATGCCGGAGCCCCTCCGCCCCGCAGACTATGGCGAGGGGGCAGCCTCGAGGCGGCACTGCTGCTGCTGCTTCCGGAGTAGTGGTCTCTGCTGCCCGTGGCCCCTGCAGCTGGGTCCCTTCCCGCACCCTCTCCAGTGTGTACGGCCGGAGGCCCTTCCTGGTCCCTGGTGGCCTCGGGCCCTCCGAAGCCACAGACTGCTCGCTGTGGAAGGCGTGATGGTGCAGACCCTTGTGGTCTTCCTCCTCCGCATCCCACGCTGCCCTCGGGGCTATCAGTGGACAGAGGCATGTCCAGCAAGGGTGGATAAGGAGGGCAGGACGTGAAGCAGGTGGCTCCCGTGGTCACTGTGCAGGACATTTGAGGCTGGTCAGTGCTGGGGACACAGGGTCCTGAGAGGGAGTCTTCAGAGCGCACTGTCTGCCTTGGCCTCTTTCTTATCTGTAAGTCTGCTGCTGCTGCTGCTGCTGCAAGTCGCTTCAGTCGTGTCTGACTCTATGCGACCCCATAGACAGCAGCCCACCAGGCTCCCCCGTCCCTGGGATTCTCTAGGCAAGAACACTGGAGTGGGTTGCCCTTTCCTTCTCCAATGCATGAAAGTGAAAAGTGAAAGTGAAGTTGCTCAATCGTGTCCGACTCTTAGCAGCCCCGTGGGCTGCAGCCCACCAACTCCTCCGTCCATGGGATTTGCCAGGCAAGAGGACTGGAGTGGGGTGCCATTGCCTTCTCCCTGTAAGAGCACAGACATTCTCATTTTAAAACGTCGCAAGTGTTGAAAGTCCTTGACGGAAAGGCACAGTGCAGTCAGGAGCCTTTGCAGGCGAGGGCCTCTGGCTGGGACGGCTGCTTCCGCGTGCGCAGGCCTTCTGCATCATAGCATCTCTCCCGCACCAAGCGCTGCAGAAGCGCCTCTGCCCATGCCCATCAGTGCCTCTGCATGCTCCCGGCGGAGGGGACCCGGGCTGGTGAGCCCTGTGCCCGCCGCGGCCTGCCCTGCCGCCCGGGCCTGCCCTGCCGCCCGGGCCCCTTGCTGCCCCGTCCCCGGGCTCCGGCTCGGCTCCTGACAGTCGAGTCTGACTCCCCTGCCCTGCAAGCGCCTCTCTTGCCATCTGTCCTGATGACTCTGTTAAGTGTTACCTCGACTTTTGAACTTCACATTGCATTTCTGACTCTCTGACAGGTTTAAAGTCGTCTCTTGGATCTCCCGCAGGATAGTCGGTGTCTGTAAGTCCGTGTAATCAGGAGGAGCTAGAGCACGCTGGGCCCAGACTCCCTGTGTCGTCCCGGCAGCTCTGGAGGGCTGGGAGCGGGCTTCGCAAGACGCTCATATTTAAACCCCAGGGTGCTCAGGTTTCTGTTTTGTTGGTAGGAGTGATGTTATTTACATGGCTGCTGTGTCATAGCTTTTCTTCCAAGGAGCAAGCGTCTTTTAATTTCATGGCTGCAGTCACCATCCACATTGATTTTGGAGCCCAAGAAAATAAAATCTGCCAGTGTTTCCACTTTTTACCCATCTATTTGCCATGCAGTGATGGGACCAGATGCCATGATCTTAGTTTTTGAGTATTGTTTTAAGCCAGCTTTTTCACTCTCCTCTTTTACCTTCATCAAGAGGCTCTTTAGTTCCTCTTCACTTTCTGCCAATAAAGTAGTGTCGTCTGCGTATCTGAGGTTGTTGATATTTCTCCCAGCAATCTTGATTCCAGCTTGTGCTTCACCCAGCCCAGCATTTCTCATGATGTGCTCTGCATATGAGTTAAATAAACAAGCAGCCTTGACATACTCCTTTCCCAGTTTTGAACCAGACAGTTATTTCATGTCTGCTTCTAACTGTTGCTTCTTGACCTGCATACAGACTTCTCAGAGATAGGTACAGTATTTCCATATCTTGAAGAATTTTCCACGGTTCATTTTGATCCACACAGCCAAAGGCTTTTGTGTGTGTTATTCACTCAGTTGTGTCTGACTCTTTGCAACCCCATGGCCTGTAGCCCACCAGGCTCCTCTGTCCACGGGGTTCTCCAGGCAGGAACACTGGAGTGGGTAGCCATGCCCTCCTCCAGGGGACCTTCCCGACCCAGGGACTGAACCCAGGTCTCTCGCATTGCAGGTAGACTCTACTATCTGAGCCACCAGGGTGTAGGAATCAGATGTTTTTCTGGAATTCCCTTGCTTTTTTGTGTGATACAACGGATGCTGGCAATTTGATCTCTGGTTCCTCTGCCTTTTCTAAATCCAGCTGTACATTTTTTTCCCATGACATTTCCTAAATGGTAATTCCTTGTATATTTTTAACTTAAAAAAAATCTCTTCCATGCTTATATGTTTATTCAGGAACTTTTCAACTGCTTTCTGAGTCAAATCTGGTATTTGTTTCCCAGGAAAATAACGATCAGTGCAGACTTTCACTTTTAAGCATCGCTGTATATAGTGCATATCTTTAACTTTTGTCTGACAGTGGGCTACTTTACCAAGACTCGTTAATTTTAAGAGTTCATTTGATTCTTTGTAATTCAAAGAAGTCACATGTAAGGACTGTAATGTGGTGTTTGGGAAACTCTTCCATCCTCAGACCAGAGCTTTGGTCCTGGAAGCCTCCCGGGCCCGGCCTCGGTTCTGCTTTCTTCCTCTCCCCTCCCCTTCCTCTTCTGCGTGCTTGTCCTGACACTGCCTCTCATTCTCAGTCTTGCCTGCGTGTCGTCTCCTCCACCACAGCTCCCGGCTCTGCGGTCTGCCTGTCAACCAAGCTTTCTGTGTTTCCAAGTCTGGCTTCCCTGCGGCCGCCTGGCCTCTCCCTGGAGATGGCTCTGTCCTGGGGTCCGTGGTCCGGACTCTGTCGTCGCTCCTTCCCTCTTTTTCTCATCTAGCCTCCTACTTTGAGTCTCCCGCTCATCTCTCCACATCTGGCCTGTGGTCCTGTTACCTTCTTTTCTGTAGTTGCCATTTCCCTAAATTTTACTGAGAACAAAAATCAGATGCTTTTTAGAACATATGTGGGTTTCTGACAGTAATTGTTAAAAGCGCGTTTCTCGCACCACCCACGCAGGTTGACCTTTCACGTCACAGAATCATCGTTTCGCCCTCACGCTCTTGTTTTGGTGTCTGATGTTGACTGTAGCTGTTCTTTATCCTCACGACGAGGAAGCATCTATTCAGGCTGATTCGGCCCAGAGCAGGACACGTGGGTGTCTTGGATCTCGGGGGAGAGTGGTGTCCTTGTGGTTGGGCAGGGCCCCCGCCACGAATGCCCACCCTGGCCTGTTTCTTCCATGGCCTTGCCGGGTAAGGCCGCCCTGCTCCTGCCCGCTGGTGCTGGCCGGGTGTTGAGGGCTTGGTCCTTGGGCGCTGGGTGGTGAAGAAGCGCTCACAACCCGCCTCCTCTTTCCTCACCTTTGTCCCACGCGCTTTTGTCCTAAAATTATCTTTCTCACATGGACCCTTGGGCAGAGAAACCAGACCTGAGGTTCCCCGCGGCCTCTGCACGGGCTCATCCCCACCTTCTGCGTGAACTTGCCTTTCCGAGTGGAGTCGGTTCCCCGACCCTTGCGTGAACCTGTTCAAGTCCGCAGGGAAGAGGGCAGGCCTTGCAGCCTTGGTGGGTTTGCAGCAGGTGGGTTTGCAGCAGGAGCACCCACCAGAAGCTGGAAGCGGGATGACTTCACCCTCCTCTCCTTGCGCGTCCTTAGCTATCTTCAAGGATTTTTTCCATCTGCAAACCCTAGAGGCAGAAACTAGTTATGCGGCAGCTGGTTCAGATCTCTGGTGACCAGAGGTAAAGGGAAAAACCTCGGAGCCAGCCCACCCGCCCAGCTGGGAGTGATGATTGATTTAGCAGGAGCATTCCTTGACCCAGGCCCCCAAACGTGGCGAGAGAGCTGCCCATAACCGTGTGGCTGCCCGTCCTTCAAACAGCGTCGAGTGCCGGTCGCCAGGCCGCAGCTCTGGCTCTGGTGCGGCGCGGGGGACGCCGGAGGGGCCGCGCCTGTTCACGTCGCCGTGGCGACCTCTCATCACCGCCAACCTGCCGGGAGGGCGTGCGTGTGTGGTGCACACAGAGCACACGCCAGGGCCCTGGATGGGCACAGGCTTCTGGCGCCCGCCCCCCGCCACTGCACACTTCAGTCTGGAGAATAAATACCACACTGCTTGTGGTCGGAGGAAGGAAGAGACAGTCCACGGCTTTTTCATGCACAAAAAACTCTGTAGACCCAGGCTATGGGAATTTATTCCTTTCATTTCTGTGAACCTTTTTAAAAATATAAACACTTTCTGTAGAAAGTTAAGGCAGCATGCAAAAACATCTCACATTTTGCAAATGGGTATTATTTTTCTATAGGATTAAAAGGATTTTTTCTTAACTGAACATTCTCTATCCACTGAGCCCCTAACTCTCATACAGCCATAATATGATAACTTAAATGTAATAGCTTGTTCTGGGAGACTGCAGGAGTTTAGAAGAATTGATCAGAAGTACCAGTCCTTACCCTGTTGCTTTGGCCACGACCTGGTGGCAAGCAGGGGAGAAGCGGGGCTTGTGTTGCTGAGCCCATCCGCGGGTTCACTGCGGAGCCCGGTTACGGCCGCACAGCCCTAGAGTCAGCAGGGCCCCCGGATAGCACGCACCTGCGGGTGTCTGTCAAGGTCAGCTCTCTGGGGATGCCAGGCGCCTTAGAGAGTGCTGCCAATAGTTTATAACTTTTTGACAAAATTGTAATTCAGAAAGGGTATGGCCCACTTACACGCTTCCAAGATTATTTAGTTTTGAAACAGACACACCTGTCACACTCACCAAACGCCAGCAGCCAGCCTGTCAGCCATCAAAGCCTCTGCCAGCCCTTTGGGCAAAGCCTCTCTGCTGTCGTTTGTGCCTCCTTCATGACAGGTCAAGAAAAAGGTTTCTATATGTGTGTGCAAGTGTGTGTGTGTGTGTGTGCATGTGTGACTGTATCTGTGTGTATGTATCTGTGCGAGTGTATATGTGTGCGTGTATAAGTGTGTACATGTGTGAGTGTATGTGGATGAGTGTGTGTAGAATGTAAGTTTGTATGTGACTGTATGTGTGTATGTGAGTGTATCTGTGTATGTGTGTGTGACTATGTGTGAATGTATATGTGTGTGTCTGAGTGTATGTGTGTGTGTGTCTATGTGAGTGTATATGTGTGAGAGTGTGTGTGGGTGTATTGTGTGAGTGTATGTATGTATGTGTGAGTGTATATTTGTGTGTGCAAGTGTGTGTGCATGTATGTATGTGTGTGTCTGAGTGTGTGTGGGGGTGGGTGTATATGTGTGAGTGTATGTGTGTATGTATATGTGTCTGTGAGTCTGTGAGTGTATATGTGTGTGTGCAGGTGTGAGTGTATGTGTGAGTGTGTGTGTATGTGAGTGTATATGTGTGTGTATGTGTGCGTGTGTGTGCATGTGTGTATGTGTGAGTGTATATGTCTGTGAGTATGTGTGTGTGTGTGAGCCTGTGAGTCTGTGTGTGCATGTGTGCATGTATATGTTTGTGTGTGTGTGTGTGTATGAGTGTATATGTGTATATGTGTGTGTACATGTGTGTATGTATGAGTGTATGTGAGTGAATGTGTGTGTGTGCATGTATATGTGTCTGTGTGTGAGTGAGTATATTTGTGTGAGTGTATATGTCTGTGTATATGTGTGTGTACATGTGTGCATGTATGTGTGTGTGAGTATATGTGTGTGAATATGTATATGTGAGTGTGTGTGAGTGTATATGTTTGTGTGTGTGTGTATGTATATGTGTGTGTGTCTGTGTGTGAGTGTATGTTTGTGTGTGTGTCTGTGTGGGTGTGTCTGTATGTATATGTGAGTGTGTCTGTGTGTGTGTATATGTGTGCATGTGTGTATGTATGTGTGTGTGTCTGAGTGAGTGTATGTGTGTGTATGTATATGTGAGTGTGTGTCTGTGTGTGAGTGTATGTTTGTGTGTGTGTGTGTATGTATGTGTGTTAGTGTATATGTCTGTGTATGTGTGTGTGTACATGTGTCTGTGGGTGAGTATATTTGTGTGAGTGTATATGTCTGTGTATATGTGTGTGTACATGTGTGCATGTATGTGTGTGTGTCTGTGAGTGTATGTGTGTGTGTATATGTATATGTGTGTGTGAGTGTATATGTTTGTGTGTGTGTATGTATATGTGTGTGTGTCTGTGTGTGAGTGTATGTGTGTCTGTGTGGGTGTGTCTGTATATGTGAGTGTGTGTGTCTGAGTGAGTGTATGTGTGTGTATGTATATGTGAGTGTGTGTCTGTGTGTGAGTGTATGTGTGTGTGTATGTATGTGTGAGTGTGTGTTAGTGTATATGTTTGTGTGTGAGTGTGTATGTATATGTGTGTATGTGTGAGTCTGTGTGTGCATGTGTGTAGTATATGTGTGTGTGTCTGTGTGTGAGTGTGTGTATGTGTGAGTCTGTGTGCATGTGTGTAGTATATGTGTGTGTGTCTGAGTGAGTGTATATGTTTGTGAGTGTGTGTGTGAGTGTATATGTTTGTGAGTGTGTGTGTATGAATGTGTGAGTGTGTGTTAGTGTGTATGTGTATGTATATGTGTATGTGTGTGAGTCTGTGTGCATGTGTGTAGTATATGTGTGTGTGTCTGTGTGTGAGTGTATATGTGTGTATGTATGAGTCTGTGTGTGTGTGTGCATGTGTGTAGTGTATGTGTGTGTGTCTGAGTGAGTGTATATGTTTGTGAGTGTGTGTGTGAGTGTATATGTTTGTGAGTGTGTGTATGTATGTGTGAGTGTGTGTTAGTGTGTATGTGTATGTGTGTGAGTCTGTGTGTAGTATATGTGTGTGTGTCTGTGTGTGAGTGTATATGTGTGTATGTGTGAGTCTGTGTATGTGTGTGCATGTGTGTAGTATGTGTGTGTCTGTGTGTGAGTGTATATGTGTGTATGTATGAGTCTGTGTGAGTGTGTGTGTGCATGTGTGTAGTGTATGTGTGTGTGTCTGTGAGTGTATATGTTTGTGTGTGTGAGTGTGTGTATGTGTCCGTGTGCTCTCTGTGCCAGCCCTCCATTGGCTGGCTGGCTCCACTGCCCGGCTGCACGGTGCTCTGATGTTTGGCGGCAGCGGGTGGAGGCGTCCTCAGCTCTGCACTCCGGGGCTGGGTCTTGGTTGCATCAGAGGAAAGGTCAGGGTCAGACGGTGCACAGGAAGGGTGACGACACCAGAGAGCGAGGAGAGAGACCAGACGTGGGCGAGGGGAGCAGGGAGCAGGGCCGGCATTCAGAGAGAAGTGAGGCTGCCCACGGGGGGATGGTCGCAGGCCGTGCAGGCCAGCCGGGGGCTCTGTGCCTCCACCCCGGCACACTGCACGGCCATCCAGACGCCCCGGAGGCTCGAGCCCACCCAGAGCCCCAGGTGACTGGCCGTGGGCAGGGCAGGCCTGGGCGTCGCCTCCCAAGGCCCACGTGGCTCATCCGTGGGGCCGCTGAGGACACGGGTCCTTCACGCCACACCCACAGTGGGCCCCACCTTTAGGTTGGCTGAGCGACTCTCCTGGCAGGCTCCTGCTGGCTGCAGAGCCTGTGTCAGATCCCACAGCTCCAAGAACCTGCTGTGTGTCCCCCGTGGTCTCCGAGGCTGGAAATTAAGCCCAGACTTGGTGACGACTTGGTCAGCGGCGCCCAGGGCGTGCGGGTACAGTGGGCGCTGGGGCCCAGGCCCCCGTCTGGGGGACTCTGTTAGTGAGGCCCCGCTTCCGCATGCGCCCCAGCTATCGGTTCCGAGAGGACACCCTGTGTGAGCGCAGGGCCTTGGTACTGAAGCTGTCAGAGAGGACAGTGGCTTCCTGCAGGCCTGAGCTAATGAGGCTGCTGCACACCCCTCTCCTCAGGCACCTGGGCTCTTGCCGGGACTGCCATTCTTAATCATATTTTAATTTTCAGATAAATTACTTTCATTATCCTTCCATTTGCCGTACCACGTGTGCGTCCCTGCCTATTAGTGTCTGGCAGCTCCTCTGTGAGCCCGGTTTTCAGTGGCCGTGGCGGCAGTGCAGCCATTAAGGACCGTGCATGTTGGTTTACAGGGATTATTACTTTTTACTCTTTGAGAAAACATCACAGAGAGCTGCTGAAACTGGCCCTTCTGATGGGAACCGTGACGGCCGTGTGAGGACAGCGACTGTTAGTGACTTTGTCGGGAGGAGGCCCCTGCATCTGGCTGGCTCTCCATCAGGCCCGTCCGGGGGCTCCAGGGGCTCCAGGGGCCAGGCCGGCGGTCAGCCTCACTGGACGTCTCTTTGCCAACAGGAAAGCAAATGAAGTTGTGTTTCAAAATCTACGATTTAAAGCACGCACCCCTGCCCCCCACCCCCACCCCTGAGAAGCTGCTTTCATCCAGACTGAAACCACGGCAGCTCCAAGTGGCATCCTGGGCTGCCGCACTATTTTCTGGTCTCTATGAGGTCTTGGGTTTAGCTGACAGGTTCCGACCCACACATGGACAGCTCTGGGCTGTGGCTTCTGGCGCCTGGGCCTTGGGTCAGCGAGGCTGCTTTCTCACCTCCAGGCAGCCCCCCAGCCGTCACTTCTTGCCGTCTGGAATTCACAGCTTGGTGAGTCTGCAGGCCTGTCTGCATAACCCGTCTCCAAGTGGAGAGCTTCTGTGTCCATCGCCCCTCATTCTTTGGTCAAGTACTTATCGCTCTTTAAGAGCCATTGTGAAACACACATGGCCTAAGGTTTACCAGGGCTCCCTCTCAAGAAGACTGCATTTCCGGTGTTTCCAGTGTGGGGGCATGTGTTCAGTCCTCTGGTTGGGGAACTAAGATCCCATGTGCCATGCAGCGTAGCCAAGAGATTAAAAAAGAAAGCAGAATGTTAGTGACAATGAGATGCACGGTAAAATATCACTAACAGCAAGAATCCATGCACATAAATAACACACGCACTTGAAACCTAGATTTATTTTAACCTGGGTGCATGGCTCTGTGGCTCTCAGCACGTTCGCACCGTCGTCTCCAGGACACTTCACCTTCCCAAACAGAGCCTTTCTCTTCATCGCACGAGACGCCCACCCTGGCCGCTGGGACCCACATCTGCATTCCGCTTGTGTGAGCTTGATCATTGTGGGCGCTTCCCAGACGGCACAGTGGTAAAGAGTCTGCGCAAACCCCGGGAAGTAGTGGAGGGCAGGGGAGCCTGCGTGCTGCAGGCCGTGGCGCCACAGAGAGCCAGGCAAGGCTCAGCAGCGCAGGCGCAGCACGCGCTTGCAGAGGCGGGGTCCCGCGGTGCCCCTTGCTCTGCGTGTGGCTCGTGTCTGTCAGCCCGGCGACCTCGGGGTTCTTCCCTGTGGCAGGGGTTGCGGTGTCCTTCCTTTCTCAGGCTGGATCGTGGGTGGACATTTTGTTTACGTTTGGCCGTCAGTGGACCCTTGAGTGGCCTGCTGGCTGCCATGCCCATGGAGGTACAAATATCTCCTTAAGGCCGTGCGTTAGACTTTGGTGCGTTATTCTTAAGTAACTTCCACGGGCCAAGCATTCTGGTGAGCGAGACTCACCTTCCCTACTGCGGGGGGGCAGACAGGTAAGGATGGTTCTGGAGTGTAGGACTCACTGGGCACCGGGCGCGGCAGGAGAGGGGGTCCTGGGAGAGAGATCCGGGGGCCCAGACTGGGCTCGGGGTGCAGAGGCCCTGGACTGCTGGGTGGACCCGAGTGAGTAGGGGTGGGGCCTCCCGCACGGCTGAGCACGCGGAGCGCTGGGGCCCCAGAGCTGAGGGCGGCAGAGCAGTCATCGGCTGCTGCGCGGCCCTCCGCTGGCCCGCCTGCGCTCGAAGGCACAGCTGTGGGCGGCTCGGCGGTGGGACCCTCCATGCTGAGGAGCCGCGCTCACCCTGTGAGAGTGGAGGGGCCGGGAGGGGCCTGGAGGGGGAGAAGGAGGAGGAGAGAAGGGAGGAGGGCTGGCGCCTGACGCCAAAGCTGGTGTGGATGAGT
>SJYF01002055.1:449235-460176 GCA_006410515.1 Procapra przewalskii | reverse complement strand
TGGTCTCCTCAACCACAGTGACTGATTCAGTGGTGACCCTTGACCTTGAACCCCTTTCTTCTGGGGGGAGGCAACCTGTGGGAGGCAGCTGGTTCCAGCTGCTTCACCCATGAGCAGTTGCATCTGGGAAGGAGCCCGTCCTGCTGGAAGCATCCATGGTGAGGCTGGAGAAGCAAGCTGACTGCCCCAGGAGCTCTGAAACCCATATGTTTCTCTGGACAGACAGCACCCTCATCGGGGGGAGGCAGTGGGCCACCTGGCCCTGCTGGCTGCCTTCTCTCCAGCCTGGGGGCGCTGCCCACGGAGGCGCCTCGAGGGAGGCCCAGCCTGGCCAGACAGCAGAACACAGCACCTTGCCTCTCACCAAAGAGCAAAAATTACTCCCAATTACATGCAATTAGCTATTTTAAATTATTAATGGTGGTGAAAGAATGTGTCTATTCAACAAGTAATTTGTGTTAATTTTTAGTAATTAAAAGTGATTTCTAGCAATTAAGTCTTAATTTAGTGCATTTTCGGGTGATGCTTTTTTCCAGGGGTGCCTCTGAGTTGCATTGCTGGGCCTTTTCTCTAGGCACTTTGCTCGGTAAATTTGCTGGCTTGGGTATCTGGGGGAGCCCAGTAACCGTGGTCTGGGAGAGGAAGTAAGAACAAAGGGTGGACGCTGGCTAACAAAGGTCCATCTACTCAAGGCTGTGGCTTTTCCTGTGGTCATGTATGGATGTGAGGGTTGGACCATAAAGAAAGCTGAACACTGAAGAATTGATGCTTTTGATCTGTGGTGTTGGAGAAGATTCTTGAGAGTCCCTTGGACTGCAAGGAAATCCAACCAGTCCATCCTAAGGGAAATCAGTCTTGGATACTCACTGGAAGGACTGATGTTGAAGCTGAAACTCCAATATTTTGGCCATCTGATGCGAAAGCTGACTCATCTGAAAAGACTCTGATGCTGGGAAAGACTGAAGGTGGGAGGAGAAGGAGAAGACAGAGGATGTGATGGATCGCATCACCAACTCAATGGACATGAGTTTGGGTAAACTCTGGGAGTTGGTGATAGACAGGGAGTCCATGGGGTCACAAAGAGTCAGACATGACTGAGCAACTGAACTGAACACAGGATCGCCCATGGAGCCCCCCACCTTGGTTTGTGCAGAGTCACTTATGGAGCTTGGTCTACTGAGGAGCCCAGAGCCAAGCTGGCCCTTGGAGCGCCTGCTCTCTGGGTCCCAGGCTGCAGGCCAGGGCGGCTGCTGGCCCTCTGGATGGCAGGCTGGAGCCAGGCAGCCCAAGGGGACAGGTCTCCTTGCTGTCTGCTGCCTTCACTTCTGGAACCGAACCCCCTGCTCAGTGGTGTGGGAGAGCTGGGCCAGTGAGGGCAGGAGGCTCCAGTCTCACTAAGTCAGCCTCCTTGAGGTGGTCTGCACGTGGATGGCAGGCAGGAGACCACCTCTGTTGACCGAGAGGGGACCCTGTCCCCAGGGAACTCTGCCCCGCTTTGTCATGTGGCAGGTGAACATTCCGAGTGAAGTCTTCAGAAATGAAATGACTTGGCTTCCTCTGGAAACCTTGCAGGCTGATCATTGTAACCGAGACGATGCCTGTGTGTGTTCTGGGTGGAGGCTGAAACGTGAGTGTGGTTCCTGCCCGCCTGGGTTTATTTTCTATTAAGATGGGTGGGAGCAGCCTCCAGAGACCAGAGATGAAGGGCACCCATGGTTGCACACATTTCTTTCTCCCAAGCAAACCCAGGGCCAGGGCGACCCCTCCTCTCCTGGATGGCCACCCTGTTCACAGGACCAGCAGTGCCCTGGGCTCGGGGCCGCTGCCCGCCCCACCCCCCACAGATGCCGGTGTCCCCGCCATCCCAGCGTGTCCAGGCCTCCCACCCCGTCTTTCTCTGGTCGTTTAGCTTCCTTTGCTGAACCCACAAGCCCCCCTCCCTGGAGCCCTTCAAGTCCAAGTCCGCAGCCACTGCAGGAAGTCACGGTGGGTCTCATGTGGCCCAAATGGTGGGGTTCAAGCTTCAGCCAGATCCCGGCCCTCTCTATAACAAGTATTTTGTAAGCCCTCTTTACTATCCTGAAATAATAATAGTGCCCCATCACACAAGAAATTCAAACAGCGAAATACTGTGATATAGAGGCCAGGCGGGGAAGCGAGTGGCGACGAAGCATCACGGGTCTGGATCTGTGCACACCTGCGCCCGGCGGGGCTGGGGTGGGAGAGGGCGCCTGGGGCAGGTCTGGGCCAGCGTGCTCCTCTGAAGCTGGGGGTGCAGCCCCGAGTCTGAGTTGTGATAGGGCCCCAAAGCGACGCGCAGAGATCGACACTGCATCCTGCCTGAATCTGCAGAGGTTGACCGGGACCCCAAGGAGCAGGCGGGGTGGGTCCTCTCAGGTCTTCCCTCCCGGTGGATCAGGGATGCCTGAGAGCTGAGGCAGGGGTGTCCTGGGAGGGCCTTGGGGAGGCCAAGCTCCCTGTCCGGTGGAGGCTGGACACCTGGTCTTCTCCCACCGGCCATCTGCCCTCAGGCCTGACGCTAGAGACGCAGTGCCCGGCAGCGTGGGCTGCTCCCCGAAGGCTGGCAGGGGCCGGGTTCACCAGCGAGGGTGACGTGGTCACACCAGCACGAAGGCCTCCAGGACGCGGAGAGGCCCGGCGGCCACCCATCCCCTGGGGGCTGGGCGGGGAGCTGGGCCTGGCATTTCACGCTCGCATCAGCCGGTCTTTCCCAGGGGACACCTGCCGGCGTCGCAGGTGTGGGGAAGGACGGCCTGCCCTGGGGAGCGGGGCTGTGTCTTCCAGCAAACCTGCTGAGTGTCTTGGTGACCAGGCGCGCATGCAGGGTCTGCGACTCAGGGTCCGTCTCCGCCTCTGCCGAGTGACACTTCCAAAGTCAGTCAGATTGGCTGCACTTGGCGTCCTGCCCCTCGATGCTTAAGGGTCTGGATGGTGGAGTCTGTTGTGCCAGCTTTCGTGTGACTTTGCAGCAGAGGAGGCGGGAGGACCAGGGACCAGTGTCCTGCCCCGTAGATGTTTAAGGATCTGGCTGGTGGAGTCCCTGGTTCCAGCTTTCCTGTGACTTTGCAGCCCAGGAGGTGGCAGGAGCAGGAGGTGGTTCCGGCAGCAGAGGCCCCTCCAGCAGCGTGAGCCAGGGCCCAGGGCTGCGGGGAAGGCGGGCGCCTCCCAGGCTTCCCTTGCTGCCCTGGGTCATGTGCGGTGCTGAGCACCGGGAGGTGCGCGTGATGGAGTCGTTCATGCAGTGACGTGTGACCTTAACTTTTGGAAGGAGGACAGACAGATGCAAGGCAAGGGGAGACAGACCGTGGGACCGGGTGTCTGCGTCCAGCGAGGGCAGTTAGGGCCGCGATCTGCCCGGGGCTGCCCCCAGCGCACCATCGTCCGCTCTCTGCTCTCCGAGACAGACTGCCTTCGGGGCTCAGGCCTCTCGCGTTTAGCCAGAGCATCCCGGCTCCCCACTTCCTCTCAGAGTCTCTGCATCAGAGGGCGGGGCGCTCCTGACACCTGGAGCTCAGTGGCCCGGAGCCGTGGCCTCTGCACACACTCGCCGGCCTGCCTGAAGACACAGGGTAGCGCGACGTCCTGCTTCCGCGCGCCTCTGCCTCAGCGGTCCCGCAGCCCTGCGGTGCAGCCACCCTCCCGGGCCCCGTGGCTCCTGCCGGCGGAGCGCCTGGCGAGCCCATGGCGAGGCGCCGGCCTTTCTGAAGCTGTCAGGGAAGGGGTTCCCTGGCGAGGGCGGAGGCTGCGGCGGGTGGGGTGTGTCCCGGTGAACCAGCGGGAAGGAGGCGTGGGAGCGGGAGCGACGCAGCAGCTGTGCTGCGGGCTTCCCCCCTCAGCAGCCGGCGAGACGGGAGGACGTGGGGCGCGGGCCAGCGGAGGTGAGGCGGCCACTCCTGGCTCACAGGGGCCTGCGGCCACCGCCCGTTGTGACAGTTGGGGCCTGTTTTCCTTCCCTTTGGTGCGGTGCGGCGGTGAATGAGAATGTCTAAAATCTGACATCTTTGGCTCCACCTTTGAACGTCGCTGGGTACTTGCACTGGGAGTTCGGCCTTCACAGATAGCAGAGCTTCACCGCTGCTCTGGCCGCGACTGCGCCATCCCGGGCCGAACCTGCGAGGCCCCCCTCAGAGCCCTTAGCTGTGCAGAGTCAGGCGCTGTCCACAGTCCCCCTCCCCCTGACACCTGGTTCCCTCTTGCTGGACACCGCTGAGCCAGGAAGGTGCCCAAGGCCCGGACGTGCCAGCTGCGTGCCTCCTGGAGATGTGTCTGAACCACCACCTGCTGCCCATTCCCCTGACTGCCGGAGCTCCTGGCACCCGCCGTGTGGGAGCGCCTGCCTGAGGCTGCCCGTGCCGCCCGCCCAGGGCCACGTGTGCCCGTGTGACCCCCCCCACACACACCTGGCAGGTCCCCAGGCCTCCCAGAGGGTGGGAAGCCTCAGCCAATGCGGGAAGACAGTGCTCCACGCCGGCCGTGGGGCTGCTCGGGGGTCCCCTGCAGAACAGCCCGTGGGGCCTGGAGCCAGGGCCCCTGGGTCACGGCCGAGACCACTGCCTGCCAGCCTCTGGGGAGCCACCACAGAGCGGGCCCTGCTGTCAGAGGCCGCACTCCCGAGGGAGAGGGGTGCTCCACTGGCAGGAGTGGCCTTGGGCCAGGGGCAGGCTGGGCAGAGAGCCCAAGGTTTGCCAGGGGGCTGAAGCGGAGGCAGCCTCTCGTCTGCCCACGGTGAGAGGGTGGGGGACGGGGCTGTCCACACAGGGAGAAGCAGGATGGAAGCAGGCGTGGGACCTGCCGCCCGCCCAGTTCTCTGAGGGAAGTGTCCAGAGTGGACGGGGCCCTGGTCAGGCGGAGGTCAGGCTGTACAGAGGGTGCTGGGCGCCGTTCAAGGGCTTCCTACCAGGAAGGCATGCGGCACAGGCCACGTTCGGAAACTGACTGTCTGCAGCCGAAGAAGGGTTTGGAGCTCTGGTGCGGGCAGGGGTTCTGGGAGAGGCCTTTCCTGCCAGCCCCCGCCTGTCCCTGCGGGATTTGGAACTGTGTCAAGCCTCCATCCAGAGGCGGCCTCTCGTCTGGACTGTCGCCCCTGAAGTCCCCTCCTGCCGCCCTCGCCTGCTGGAGCCTGCACAGAACACGCTGGGCAGCTTTCGTGCCCTGAGCGGGCCCGGGAGGCCCTGATGCCCCGGGAATCGTGAGCGTCCAGCGCCAGGTGTGGACTCTGCCTGCCGTGTGCAGTAAGAGCCCAGTAAGCAGGCACGCCCGGAGTGTGCGCGGCTTCACCTACACGAGTTAGGAGCCCGCGCGGGAACTCGCACATCGGCTTCTGCACCGTGTTTATTCATTCCCATCAAAATGCACAAAAATGCGACGCGTGAGTTTACTTCTCTGCTGAGTTGGGTGCTTTTATTCCCCGCGTGGGAGGTGGTGCCCTCTGAGAAGATGACTGCGCCTGGTGACACGTGATAGATGGGGGCAGTGATGGCAGGGGGTCAGAAGTTGGGACGGAGTCACCTCTGCAGCTTCTGGCCTCCTTCCGCTTCACCCTCCCAGGATGTAAAATGTGGGGTCGGAGTGCAAGTGTGGGGAGGCCAGACCTGGTCTGATTTCAGGGAGGGAAGCTGGTCAGTGGGTTGCCAGTCCCCGTTAGCTGGGGAGCCTTGGCATCGGGCCCGCTGTACTCACACATTGCTGAATGTTTGTGGAATCAGTGTGAGCGCGCCTGGTAAAGGAGAGGCTCCCAACTGGGGAAGGGGAGCCACGTGGGCTGTGCCTGGGTGCACCTGTGTGTGCACTGGTGTGTGTGCACAGGGGTGTGTAACCTATGTTTGTGCGTGCACAGGGGTGTGTGCACACATATGAGTGTGTCTGTAGGTCAGGAGAGGGGGGGAGGGGTGAGAGCCCCGAGGCCCTGGGGTGGTCACTTCGGCTGTCGGGCCTGAGGAGACAGCGCCTGCTCCGTCAGCCTGCAGGCCTCAGGCTCTGAGATGCTGGGCTCTCGGTCCGCATGCCTGGGAGCAGGGAGCCTGGGATTCCGGGGGGTCGGGGGTGAACTGCGGTGGGTTTGGGTTTGAGGTGGTGCGTGTTCTGAAAGTCCTGAGTGCTGTGTGTGGAACTGGTTTTCCCTGAAATACTGGAAAACCCACAGAATATTCAAAAGGCAGAGGACACGGCCTAGAGGCCAGATATGAACCGTTTCCTGTGTCCTCGTCCGCAGGAGCACTGGCGCTGGTCTCCCAGGGAACAGCGTGAGTGGCCCGTTCCGCTGCTCTGTCTGCCCCACCCCAGGCTCCGCCCGGCCAGGCTGCGGGGCCCCAGCCTCTCCGCACTCCACCTGTTGCCCTTGGGCTTGGCCCAGCGCTCCTCGAGTGTGCCTGGGGCTCCGCAGGGACTCACTGCGGGGTGGGAGGTGTTGCTCGGTTCTGCACACTGCTCCTCTTTGCTGGATGACCTCTCCCTAGTCACGGGGGCTCCCTCGGGCCCTGCATGGGGACCCCTGCAGCCAGCCTTCGTCCACAGCTTGCTCACCAGCCCTGGCCTCGCCTCCTGTCCTTGGGCCGGCTCGGCCCCTTGCACTGCGTCCTCCGGGCAGGCCCACCTGTCCCTCTCGGCCACCCCCTCCACAGCTTACAGAAGCATGAGCTGTCTGGCTTGACTGGTGGCTCCCTACTCAGATGCCCAGGTTCCTGCTGGAAAGAAGCGGCTCAGTGGACTCACTCCTGTTCACCCCGAGGGTGCTGGACTGCTGAGCTGAGCGGGAGGAGCTGCGGTCACGGCTCACATAGGCGGAGCTGTGTTCCTGGCTCCGTCCCCTGCCTGAGTCCTGGCCTGTGGACTTCCCAGACTACTCCTCCTCTGCGGAGGAGTGCAAGCGCGCCGGCCGGAGGCCTTGCTGTCGGCAGGCCCTCCAGAGGCACGGCAGCAGCTGGTTTGTGCCTGCGGGTGAGAGTGCTTCTGGGCCACAGGACACCAGTTGCAGGGCGGTGTTCCGGAGCCTGTGGGAACACACCCTCTGGAGTTGCAGCCCTTCTGGGCTCTCTCCACCCAGACGCTGGTCTCTCTGGTCCTCAGCAGAAGTCACACCCGGCTGGACACACGGTTTCTCTACCACAGTGTACGAGCACTCGCGTCACCGTGCATCACTGATGAAATATTTACAAAGCAAAGTTTTGTGTGTAAAATCTTATTTCCCTGTGGGATTATTTAATACAATTTGAGCAGCGCTGAGGAGGCAGTCTTGCAGGCCGTGCTTCGGTGGACAGCGGAAGGCAGCTTCCTGGCCCCACTGGTATTTGCTGGACTTTGCTGGGTTTAGAATGTCTGGTGGACACACACATGTGCGCCTCTAAGCCTCGTGGGTGGACAGACACGCCTCTTGTCCATCAGGCATAGGGTGTCCTGTTTCCACCTGCAGACTCTAATCCCAGCACGTGTGTGATTATGCACACACACACAGCTCAAATGTGCACACATGTTCACACGTGCACACACGCACATGAAGGCACACAACACATGTATACACACGCACACAAATACACACACGTGCAGACGCACACGTGCAGACACTCCCGCACAGCTGTGTCTGCTCCCTGGCAGAGGTTGCAGGGGTGCGTCCTGCTCCCCTCAGCAAGGATCCCCCACCGTCTGCATGCGGAGGAGGGGTGCGGGGAGGTGTTGGGTGGTGTTTCTGGAAGTCTGGGCTCAGGTGGGTTTGGGGGTTTGGGACCAGGCACTGAGGCAGAGAGTGGAGAAGACGCTGGGTCGGGCATCTGGCAAAGTCACACAAGGAACATCGATTGAGAGAGAATCAGGGCCAGCTCTTGGTAAACCCACTTGAAGGCGAGTTATATGTGGGATCTCTCAGCAAGTGGCTGGTTTCTTGAAGCAGGGTTAGTGCTCCACCCCGAAAGTAAAAGCTCCCACATGAGTGACCGGGATGGGAAAGAGTGGGTGGAAAGCGGCCCTAACAGAGACGCGTGGTGCTCAGCACTGCTGGGCTAAGACAGCACCCAGAGGGCGGGCGCGGCCCCGCCGCCCACGCGGCTTTGCAGGCAGAGCGCCTCCAGGCGGGTGGGAGGAGATCCAGCGGGGGCCGCCATGCAGGAAGCTCTGGTCTCCCCTCACAAGGAGCCTGGGAGTAAACGTCTGTTTACTGGGCCACGATATTGGTTCCGACCCAGACCCCTCATTCAGAACTCCTCCAGAGCGCTCAGCATGCCAGCTCCTGCCTCCCCCCTTCTCGCCCTGTCCTTGTTGCCTAACGGCCCCAATGCCTCCTGCAGTCCAGCCATCACACCTGTGATGAGAGGGAGGAAAGAGACAAGAGGGATTTTCCTCGAGTGACTCCTTCCTTTCACAGCCAAGGAACAATTTCCGCCCCAGCCCAGCACACCCTCCCTGGGTGGCTCCCGTCTTTTCCAGTGGTCAGAACTGGTCCCCTCCGGACCCTGGGTGTGTGGTCAGCTCTCCTGGCCTTGATGGGAGTAGTGAAGGCCCGGGCCGGCTGTGCACGAGAGTCCTCACGAGGCCTGCAGCAGAAGGCCTGGGAAAACGAGCGAGGCGCTTGTTAAGAAGTTAGGAAAGGGGGACACACGTGGGAAAGGTAGGAAGTAGACAGAGATGGAGACGACAAAGCAGCAAGTAGTGGGTTAAATGCGGGAGGCCGGTGAAAACTGATGAGTAACGTGAAGAGCCAGTTCTTTGGGAAAAAAGAACAGGAAAATAAATGCTGGCTAATCAGGAAAAAAGAGAGAGAACACAGATACACAGAATTAGATGCAAAAAGATAGAGGATTAGAACAAAAGGTGAGTGCTTCCTAGAAGCATGCAAGCACATCTATGGTCCTGGCAGTGGGAGACCAACCAGTCACACACAGCCCACCCCCTCCACCAAGTGCCAGGCTGGTTTCACAGGTGAATTACTTCAGATCTTCAAGAAATGGACAGTTTCAGTGCTGCGTGAACTATTCCAGAGTAACTTCTTAGAGAAACAGAGGAGAGTCCAGAAATAAACTAAAATGCGTATGGAGTTTGAGTCTGATGAAGATAGGTTCTTAAAACAGCAGTGGGTTCAGTTCAGTCTCTCAGTCGAGTCCGCCTCTCTGCGACCCCATGGACTGCAGCACACCAGGCCTCCCTGTTCATCGCCAGCTCCCAGAGTTTGCTCAGACTCTTGTCCACTGAGTCGGTGACGCCATCCAACCATCTCATCCTCTGTCGTCCCCTTCTCCTCCTGCCCTCAGTCTTTCCCAGGATCAAGGTCTTTCCAGTGAGTCAGTTCTTCACATCAGGTGGCCAAAGTATTGGACAAAGATAGGTTTTTAAATCAACAAGAAGACAAATTGTGCAATAAACTGTGTTCTAATTTTTTGGGGAGAAGTATTTGAATTCTCATTTCTTTCAATAAAAACACATTTGGAAAGAATCAATAAATGAAAGTGCTAAAAATTGCTGTAGAAGAAAGCATGGTGAACTTGATTTGCATTATGGAGCCATGTAGACTATCATGTAAGAAACGAAGCGCCAGTCTATGTTCAATACAGGATACAGGATCCTTGGGGCTGGCGCACGGGATGATCCAGGGAGATGATATGGGGTGGGAGGTGGGAAGGGGCTTCAGCATTGGGAGATCGGGTGCACCTATGGCCAATTCATGTCAATGTATGGCAAAACAAATACAGTATTGTAATGTAGGGAAATAATAATAATAATAAAAAATTAAAAAATAAAAATAAAAAAATAAAAAATAAATTGTGATGCAAATCTTAAGAAGCCATAAATGGAAAGAGTAATAAATTTGACTATATAAAACTTTAAAAGGATTGGATGGAAAAAATATCCTAAGAAAAGTCTCAAGACACATGTGACTGGCAAGAGCTAAACTTCTGTGTCCCGTTACACCTCATAGACATGGGTGCAAAGAGCACAAACCAGCTGATGGAGAACGGCCCAGGCCGTGAGCAGGAGGCTTGCAGAAGCAGGCGTGCGAGTCGGCTGCAGGTGCGTGCCCCCAGCCTCACCGCGGTTAGAGGAATGGACAAAGCAACGCCTAGCCCCCACTTAGTGAGGCTCTTGCTGGGGCCTGGTGCCCGGAGAGGCGGGAAGAGGCGCCCTCACACACAGCCGGTGGGAGTTTAGATCACACGCCTTCTGGGAGGGGACGCTGTCGCTGTCTCTTCTTTACAAGCTCACGGTGCCTTTGGACCAGCGTCCTGCCGCAAGGATCGACCTCTCTGTCCCTGCAGTGGGCCCACGGACGTGCGGTTCTGGCTGCAGTTGTGGCCGGAGCCGAGACAAGCCAAGGGTTTGTGGCAGCTGGCGCTCCTGCCGGGTGCTGTTCAGAGGACCGCTGCGCCCTGCAGCAGGCTTCTCATCCCTCCTGCCCCCCAGCAGGCTGGCGGGGCCCACTTTGCCCCCCTGTCCGCCCCTCCTCTGCAGGCAGCCGGCAGCCATGTGGGCCCATCTCCCCAGACTCGGCCTCTGACGCCTAACCCACGCGTTTCCTTTAAGCTCGTCCAAAGGACTTCTTCTTCTGGCCCCGAGTCTGGGCCGGGCTGCGGGGGCAGCCATATGTGGGTGTGCTCACGCGCCGCTCTCTGCTGAAAGCAGGGCCCACTCCCTCTGTTCTGCCCCGGCCCCACCACAGACTCCCGGGTTCAGAGCTGGTGGAGCCACGACAGACGGTTCAGATCCCAACGGGCTGTGCCGGGCAGCCCTGGAGGGGGCGTGGGGCTGGCGTTTCTCCCAGCAGGTGGCTCTCTGCACACCCTGAGCAAGAGGGCTTGGCAGGGCTTGTTCTAAAGGGTCAGCAGTGCCACACCCTGCAGCCAGAGGCTCCTGCACCTGGGGGCAGCCCGGCCACGTGTCCCGTGAGGCAGCCTGGTGACGTGTGGGGGGCAGCTTGGTGACTTATGGTGGGGGGGCAGC
>SJYF01002055.1:408950-427744 GCA_006410515.1 Procapra przewalskii | reverse complement strand
CGGCCGCGTGGACACCGTATTTCAGTGGCTGCGGCAGCCCACTCCAGCATTCTTGCCTGGAGAACCCCGTGCACAGCAGAGCCTGGAGGGCTGCTGTCCATAGGGCCGCACAGTCGGACACGGCTGAAGCGGTTTAGCGTGCATGCAGGGCTGCTGAAGCGAGCACCACACTGTATTTTAATGTTAAACTCGGGCTTTCCACCTTGCACTTTGTGACGCAGACACCGAGCTGGGTACCGTGGGGCTGCATCGACGCCAGGACCCTGTGCTGGGGGCCGGCGGAGGGCGGCACACGAGGTGCCCGAGGCTCCGACGCTGCGGCTCCTCCGCTGGCGCTGTGCCGCCTCGGGAGGCTACGCCCCTTCTCTGCCCTCCGGGATCCTGCCGAGACGTTGGGCAGTGATGGTCGGGACGCCAGTGGGAGGAGGAAGGTCTCAGCCCAGGGCTCAGTTCACTGTAGTTTCTGGAAGTAGTCATCCCTGTTTTAGAGACGAAACGGACACCAGGTCAAGTCTGAAAGCCACCTGCTGGATGCTCAGAGGAGTGCTTGGCTCCTCGAGAGACTCACAGGGGCGCGGCCTGCTCACAAAGAAAATCTGGTCTGTGCCCCTAACCGCCCAGCACCCAGGGGCGGGGCCGCTGCCCGGTACACCGCAGGCCGGATGGACTTCGTCTTCTCTCACAGCAGGAAGCCAGCCTCGCTTCTCGCCCTTTCGATGCTGGGGATTTGAGAACCTAAAACAGAAATCGCCTGGGGCTCCCTCCAGGGGCCCAGCGAGTCTTTACCAGCCCAGCCTCGTCTCCGGCTATGGGCATCCCGACTCCGACATGGGGACCCCGGGGCGGGTGCCTGGGTGGCGGGCGCGAGCCATCGGTAATGAGCGACCCGTGTGGAGCGCGCGGGACTGGGAGGCGGGGATGCTGCCCTCCGGCAGCAACAGAGGCGGGAGAAGCCTGAGCGGAAGGCTTCCGGTGAAGTCTCCCCGCGAAGCAGCTGGACGGCCTTCCTGCTGACGTGTTGGTGGCGGCTAATGAAGCCTGGAGCCCAGGTCCCGGCGGGCGCGGCGGCCCGTGGAGGTCAGTCCAGAGCCCGTCGCCCGTTTCTCATTCAGTTTGGCGCGCTCTGTGGCTTGAGCTCTGGCACCAGAACTGGAAACACACATGGGCAGCATTGCCCCCTGGACCCTGGGTGGCTGTCTGCACCCAGGACACCAGGGTTAGGGGTGACGGTGGACTGGCAGGGCGTGGGAGGTGGGGCCTCGGTCCTCTGGGAGGGGCCCAGGCTCTGACCCTGGGATTCCGGCAGAGCCTCAGTGCCTGCGCCAGCTCGGAGGGCCCAGCCCTGAGCGGGATGTGCAGCACCCGCCCCATCGAGGTGGAGCCGCCACTCTCTGCTGGCACCGGTCGTTCCTCTGGGGGCTGTGCCCTGCGCCCTGGGCTGCCCGCGAGAGGACGCCCGTGCCCCAGGCCTCTGTCCCAGGACACACAGCTGCCGACACACCACAGTCTTGTCCGGCCGCCTTCAGCAGCCGCCACCGGCCAGCAGGTCTGGCTTCTGCGGCCTTTGAAACGCCCAGCCAGGAATGGCGGGCCTGGGGTCCTGCCTGGGCCAGCTGGGCCGTGCTGCTGCCCCTTGCGGCCCAGCGGGCCCTCCCCTCTCAGAAGCGCCCAGTTTGGGCACGAAGGGCACAAGGATGGTTCAGAAAAGGGGCACTTGGTGGCTTAGGGCTCGGGTATGTTTATGCTGTGTTGAGATAGCGGCTTCTCCACATTGGCTTCTGGCTCAGGCGTTCTTATTCTGTGTGAGATAGATGCTTCTCAATATGTTAAAAAAAAAAAAAAGGTTCAAAAGTCTAGAAATTATCTTCTCTGTCCAGGGTTTGACTGAGGAGAAAGCCCTGGTCATGTCTCCGATGAGCTGACGTGGACTCGGGGGTGAGAAGCGTTCCTGCAGACCCAGCCAGGGCTTTGGGCGGTGCTGGCCGATCTCCCAGCCCCATCAGCTGATGACATATCTCAGCTGGAAGCGTAAGCTTTCTGCACTGGTGATGCAACCAGTGCCCAGTGGCCTACTTTATGAGTCATCTTTCCTGTGTATGCGTCATCAAGCATGTAGCTGTCATGAGCATCATCAAACATGTAGCTGTCAAGATCATCAGAGAAGAGCCGTGAATTTATTGTGCTGAACTGTGTCGTTTAGTACTGATGATTGGCTGAACTCGAGCCGGATGGGCACGTGGGGTCAGGGACTTCCCAGAGGATGGGCATTGGATGAACAACCAGAAGTCAGCAGTTGAAGATGTTTGGATTATCTCAAAGGGCAAAATGTCAAGAGGCCACCCCAGTCCACTCTGACAATAGGAACAAGCAGGTGAGCTGCTAAACCATAGCCTTAAAGGAAAAAGCCCAGGGAGCCGAGAACACAGCCCTGAATGAACTGAATTCAGAAAGGGAGGAGGTCCTGCTGGGAAGAAGAGACCCAGAGACGTCCCTGCAGGCAGGGACCATGGGGGGAAGCGGGGGAGAATGCACTGAGGTTTTTAAGGAGCTGTTTTCAGTAGAGACTAGCGTGAGGGTAGAGCCCAGAGTCAGGCTGCACAGAGCACCAAGTGCCCGAGACGGGAGCTGGGAGAAGGGACAGGCGCTGAGAGATGTCCTTCCAAGGGGCCCCAAGCCCTGCTGAGCACACCTCACCCCTGGAAAGCTTCGGATGAGGCAGCATGGTGGAGAAAGATTGAGGTGTAGCATGCAGAAAGCCAGGGAAAGAAGTTTCTTGCACATGTCGTGTGGGGCCGTGAATCAGAGAGAGCTCCAGGTTCAGAAAGCTGGCGGCTGTCTGCGAAGCATGAGGCAGCGCTCAAGGCTGACTCCAGCTTGGACTTGAGCCCTGAGCCTGCCCTCAGCACTACTGTGGGGCGGAGCGACCGAACCTGACCGACTCGGCAGCAAAGTCCTCACCTGTTTCAGGGACAGATTCCATGGACTCGGATGGAGAGAAGAAGGGTTAAAGATGATTTGCTTTGGTCTCCATTGCTCATTCATGCCGCAATCAAATGTACAATCCCGATTGCGTATGACTGATCCAACATTCAATCAGAAGTCGGGAGATGCGTGAAGGAACAACAAAACGTCACTCTGGTCGAGAGAATGAAGAGTTGACCGGAGGAGAGCCAGACATGCCTCAGGTATGGGGATTGCTAGAAAAGGATGTCTTAATAAGTAAGGTAAATATGTTAAAGGCTTGAGTGAAAGGTGAAAAAGCATAAATGAGCAAACGGAAAATTGCAGCAGAGAGATGGAAACAGTAAAACAGAAGCAAATGGAAATGCTCGGAATTGAAGACCAGAGGTGAAGAGCTCATCTGAGGAGCTTAATGCCGACTAGCCACAGCAGAGAGGAGAGTCAGTGAACTTCCAGTCAGGTCAGTAGACATGGTCAAAAATGAAAGGAAAAGTACAGAGAAAGCGTGCGCAGTGGAACAGAGCCCCCAAGACACGGGGTGCGATGTCAAGCAGGCTAACCTGTGTGGCTGGGACCCTACATGGGAAAGAGGAAGAGGCGGAAGCGGAAGAAACGGTTAAAGAAGCAGTGGCTGGTGTTTTTCCAAAAACTGACAAAAGCTAATCAAAGCAGAGATGCAGGGAACTTACTGAGCCTCAAGCAGGATGAATACAGAGGAAACGGAACCCAGGCGTCTCATAAGCGACCTGGGAACCACAGATAAAGAGAAGTCCTAGTGGCATCCTCAGGCAAGCAGATGCCCTACATCCGGGGGCTGTTTATAAGGACGATGTCTCCCGTCTCGTTAGCAGACCAGAAACCGGTGGAGCCAATGGAAAGGGGACAGGGCCCTGTCGCCTGGAACTCTGCACTGTTCACAGCCGCAGGGGGAGCGGGAGAGCCTGTGTCTGGGAGCCTCACGCCTCAGACGTGCTGACAGACAGTCTTCAGCTCAAAGAAAACTGACACAGAGACGCCAGTCTCTGCTAAGGGGAAGAAAACAGCCAGAAACAGTGAATTGATGAGCAACCAGGAATGAGAAACCCACATAATACATGGAAATTTCTGGACAAAACAATTGGATGTTTAAGGCAAAATAATTAACGCGCACCGTGAGGTTTTCAGCTCATGTGGAAAAGAAGTGTGTGATGGCGAGAGCACAGAGCCTCGGAGGGAGGCTGCAGTCAGGAGGGCAGCACAGAGCTCGGCCCTGAGTTGTTGTTCAGCTTTCACATGTTTATTTCTTTTAAGCCAAAATGCGGTCCCCAGGTTGCCTCCTTCAGACCCAGTTGAGTGCAGTTCTGCATTTTCCAGCGGGCAGCCTGCCGGACGGGCCGCTTCCCTGGGGTTCTGCCGGAAGCCAGGCCTGGGGCCGCATCCCAGCTGGGACCTCCTCCCCAGTGAGTGTGTCTCTAATCCAGGAAATGAGGGTAGTCGTGTCTCTACGTGAGGGTGGCTGAGAAAGTCAGAAAGAACGGAAACACGTCAAGTCAAAGCCCGGCCTGGCCCTGGCGCTTGGAAAATGCCACTCACGCTGCGACCGTCATCCCAAGTCCTCCAGGCGGACTCTGCAGGCGACACCCCTGTGCCTACCTCGCACTGACCCGGACACACAGGAGGCGGCAGCTGCCTGCTTCGGAGCATCCCCTGGCCTTCTGACCGCAGGCGTGAGGCTGTGGGTGCAGCTGCGGAGGAGGGTGCGCTGGAGCAGAGGTGAGGGAGGGCGGGGCGGACACCACACACGCTTCCTGTTGTCTGTGGCCTTTGAGACCAGTTCCAAGCCACTTACTGTGATATCACGGGCAGACGTTCAGAACTGTAAGCCTCCTGCAGAAGTCGTCGCCCTGTGGTTTGGAACTTAACACCGCTTCAACCTCAGATTTCATGAGCTCTAGAAGCTGATTCGGAGAAGGCACAAGCACCCCACTCCAGTGCTCTTGCCTGGAAAAATCCCTGGGTGGGGGAGCCTGGTGGGCTGCAGTCCAGGGGGTCACACAGAGTCGGACACAACTGAGGCGACTTAGCAGCAGCAGCAGCAGAAGCTGAGAGCATGCACAGCAGAGACAGCACAGGCACCGTGGTCAGAGAGGGGCCAGTGTGGGGCTCTGGACGGAGGAACGCTGCCTTGGACCCAGCGCCTGGACCCTGATGCCTGCCAGCCACCAGCGCGGGGAGTGGGCCGGGGAGTGGGCCAGGCACTTAGGGCCTGCAGTGTGGAGTGTGGGCAGCCCCCCACTATGCTGAGAGACCAGGAGCAGTGGCCAGCATCGCCCTCTCTGGCCTGAGTGCAAGCAGGCAGGGCGAACACCCCATTATGCTCTGGAAGGGGGGTTCTGCGGCCCCTCCAGCCCCCAGACCTTGCCGCCCCCAGTGCACTGTGGGGCCGCTCGTTAGGCAGCCTGTGGACAGCCCCACCGCGCCAGCTTCGTCACGCCTGCAGCAAGTGTGTCTTGATCAGTGTGCTTGTCAATGCTGCCTCCAGGCTGTGAGACAGACTGGAGGAAATGTTGTTACGTGGTCAAAAGATGGCCCGATTTGGGCTTCCTAATTTGCTTTGGATGCTTGGCACAAGAGAATATCTGACGAGCGTGAGTGACCAGTGTCTACACAAAAATCTCCTTCACTCAGCGTCTGCTGGCCTATGGCGTCCAAGAGCCTGCAGGCTCTGGCAGGCTGAACTCATAATTGAGTGATCTGGGACTGGGGCCGGCGGACTTCCATGGGAGGAAGGAGCCCGGCTTTCGGCTCCAGGACCCCAGCACCGGCACGGCTCGGGACAAGGGGAGGTGTCCAGGCAGGGAAGCGCCGTGCACTGTGGCTCCAGGAAGCGGCCGTGGTTTCCCCAGCTCAGGATGACTACTGCCTTCCAGACTGCCTGTCACCAAACCTCTCTGATACTCTTTCCGCTACCAAGTCTGTGACTTGACTCCATTTCATTCAGCAAGCTGTTTCAAGACAGGCCCATGTCTGAAATGTATGGTCCAGAGCTCAGCACACAGCACCGGTGGGGGCTGTGATGCTGGTGATGCTATGATGGCTGTGATGCTGCTGATGCTATGATGGCTGTGATGCTGCTGATGCTGCTGGTGGTGACTGGAGCCTGGCCAGTTCTCATGCTTTTCAGTTGCTTAATCTGATTTGGGCAACTGCTGTCTTAACGATTACTCAGCGTTATCTTAGGAAACCTGAGGTCATGGGTCTGTTGAAATGAAGTTTAAAACACCTTCAAAACAGGGCTTTGAGAACTGTCCCAGAATCCTACTGACTCAGAGGTGCGGTTGGCAGAGTCCGCCAGGTCACTGCCCCAGAGCTTGTGCCCGGGGCCCTGAGTCTTACAGGAGGCGCAGGTGTGAGGTGGTGAAGAGAGTGACATTGCTGGCGTGGGCGGGCCGGAGGTGAGCCGCGAGCAAGCGGAAGCCGCTCCATGTCTGTGCTGGGTGCCACAGCCACGCCCCCTGGACTTGGAGTTAGAAGACCCATTAGGGCAAAGGTCACTGAGAGCAGAAGTAGGGTCCGAGCCAGGGGCCAGCACCCTCTGCTCGCTCGCTCAGTCAGGACATGAAGCCACAGACAGGGGGTTACCGTGAGGACTCTCCCTCCCCCTGACCCGTGCTGGCCTGGGCACCCGGTGGTGGGGTGCATGGTCCCCGACACCAGGGCCCCCACCGTCCCTCACGGGACCCGGCGTGACTTGGGAGAGCTGGCGTTTCTATTATTTCAGTCTGCCTGCTAAAACCCTCTCTCCCTCTTCACCTTAACTTGGCTCAGAGCACACAGGGCCCCACAGGCTGGTCATCGCGGTCGGTCCCAGAGCACACTGGCCTGACGGTCACTCACCCGGAGGGCCCACGGAGCCTCCACCCCCCTCTCCACTGACTGTAACGGAAGTCCCTCCGAGCAGAAGCTGCCTTTGCACATAGAGAGCCGGTGCTTCTGGCAGGTTGATGAGCCTCTCAGAGGCCGTCCAGCCCCGCGCCGGGACCCCAGGCGTTCCTAGGCAGCCTTGCTCAGCAGGAATTCAGCTGAACTTGAGATTGAGCCTTGCGCCCAGTTTGTGCAGAAGTGCGAGAGGGCTGTTTGCTGTGGAGACGTCTTGTCTCCTCCCCCCATCTCTCCCTTGTGGATCTTTACTTGCTCTAAAGGAACAGCAGTTGATTTCAGCCAGCACTTGGAGGGAATTAAAGGTTTTGATGACAACTATGTTGCATCCCTGGTGGCTCAGCTGGTAAAGACTCCCCCTGCCATGCGGGAGACCTGGGCTCGATCCCTGAGTCGGGAAGAGCCCCTGGAGGAGGGCAACCCACTCCAGTATTCTTGCCTGGTGAATCCCCATGGACAGAGGAGCCTGGTGGGCTGCAGTCCATGGACTCGCAAAGAGTCGGACACGACTGAGCAGCTAAGCACAGCACAGTTACATCATTTTAGAAATAAACACAGTGTGACAGATAATGGTCAGTCTCCTGTAACAGAGGAAAACCAAGCGTCAAAACGCCAAGTGCTTGGCCAGGCCCCTACGTGAGAAAGGGGGGCAGCGCGTTCTGGACTCAGGCCCTCTGCCCCTAGATCCATGCTGTGGGCTGAGTCCCAGTGCCACTGATAGAAAAAGATGGCAGCCTTGGGGGTCTGAACCGCCGTCGCAGGTTCAGTGGTGGCTGCACGCCTTAGCTAGGTCCCCAGGCACGCACCCCTGGCCCAATACTGTGCCCCGAGGGAGGGGCACGTGGAGAACTGGAAGCCTGAGATTCTGAGAGCTTGCAGCCGGAGTGCACGGTGAAGGCCGCGCAGAGTCAGACCCTAGTAGGAAATTACTGTTTGTCCATGAACTTTTGATGGCGCCGTGTCAGAGGCAGGACACTGAGACTTCTAAGGTTTTTACAGCCACCCTCAAGGTGAGGAAACTGGGCCTTGTTCTCTGGGCAAATCAGAATGTGACGAGACCACATCCTCCCGGGAGAGTGTCCTGAGTGAGGAGGGAAGGCAGGGAAGGCCAGGGAAAGGCCTGGATCCGCACTGTGTGTGGAACCAGGGGCCCCAGCAGCGTCGCCAGCTGGGCGGCACTGTCAAAAGGGGTCCAAAAGGGGTTTCAGTGACCAGCGAAGAAGGGAGCTGCAGGGAAACAGAGACGTCAGACACAGGGTGCAGCCCCGGGGAGCCCCTCTGCGGAGCCACAGCAAACCCCAGGGCAGGGAGAGGCCTAGGCAGACCTTCCCCCTGACACACAGCACTGGAGAAGGGGTCGGCGTTGCTCCGCGGCGGGAAACGCAGATCGGCAGGAACCTCCTCACTGCGCAGCGCGGCCAAAGGCAGACAGCGGTCACTGCGATAGAAGACAGTGAGCAGGGACACCAAGCCTGCCAGCAGGAACATGGTCCACGGCTCCTGCACAGTCAGCACAGGGCCGCCCACCCGTCAGCCAGGAGGAGGAAGCCACGTCCACACAGAGGCTTGTACATGGCGGTTCACAGCAGCGTTCCTCACATGGGCCCCAAGGCGGAAAGGGACCCAAAGGTTCCCCAGCTGATGAATGAAAACACAAGCGCGTCCTCTGTCCTTAGAGCAGACTCCAGGGGTGCAAGGGAGCGCGGCACCTACCGCTGCCTGCTGGCGCACCTGGGGTGGGCACGCTCGGGGCGAGAAGTGAGGCGAAGTGGCACTCGCTCAGTCGTGTGGGCTCTGCGACCTCACGGACTACACAGCCCATGGGATTCTCCAGGCCAGAATACTGCCGTGGGCAGCCTTTCCCTTCTCCAGGGGATCTTCCCAACCCAGGGGTGGAACCCAGGTCTCCCGCATTGCAGGCGGATTCTTTACCAGCTGAGCCACAAGCGAAGCCCACTTCTTGCAAGAAGCAGACACCAAAGGCTGTGCGGGGCTGCCCTATAGGAAGCGTCTGACCACGCGGGAGAAGGACTCGGATGAGCCGCTGCCTGTGGGAAGGGAGCTGGGAAGGGAGCCAGGAAGGGGTGCAGGTGTCCGGGCGGCAGGCAGGTGGTGTCCCCGCCGCTCCCTGGCGGCACTGAGCTCACGGATGGGCCGAGGCTCTGGGTGCCCGGGCTGCTTCGGTAAAGCTGCTATGTTAAGACGCGCCCGCCCATCGGTGGAGGCGAACCTGGGCACGCTCCGGGTGCTGGGGCGCGCCTGCAGCCCAGACCCGGGGCCACTCCGGGCGTGGCTGGCAATGGTTGCTCACTCCATTTGTCCCCCGCCCCTGCAGGGTGAGGACCCCCTGGCTGACAGCGTGCTAACCTTCGTGGCCCAGACATCCGCTCTGACCTACGCTCCCGAGGAGCGCGCTGACCTCGCAGGGGGCCGCCCCCTGCGCGCACTCCGCNNNCAGCCAGATGAGCTCAGCCCCAAGGTGGCCGGCGGGGTGGACAGGCAGCGTCTGGTGGCTGCACTGGGTGCCTACGCTGCCCGGAAGGCCCCTGCGCCCGCCAGGGACGGCGACCCTGTGCCCCGCGGCCTTGTGCACGCGCCTTGGAGAGCGCCCCGGGTCCTGTCGCCAGCGGCCCCCCAGAGATGGCCTTCGCCCGAGGACCCCAGGGACGGCCCAGTCACAGACGATGGTAAGCTCCCTGTGCCTCTTGGGAGGCTCCGGTCTTTCTCTGGCACCTGCCTGGGCTGGGCCTTCGAGGGCCTCTTGCCCTTCCCGGGGATCCCGCTTAGAGAGGGGCGGGGTGTGGGGAGGCGGCCAGGCTGGTCCTGGGGGAGGAGTGTCAGACTCAGGGGGCTCAGGGTTTAGGTCTCCTGCCCCGGCAGCCTCACTGTTCCCTGGCCTTGTTGATGAGGATGCTGGGGGGAGGGTCACGGGCCCGTTGGGCCCACTGGTGTCTGCAGGGTTGACCACAAGGGAGTCACTGTTTCCACGCCTCTGTGGGCAAGCTCACGCTCAGCTGCTTGGTCTGTGTTATCGCGGGTCCCCAGGAGACCCCAGCCTGAAGCGAGTGCCGTCCCAGTTGCTGGAGGGAACTTGGGCCTGTGAAGTGACCGACCCCCAAGCCACACCCCAGCACCCCGGTGTGAGTCAGCCCCGCAGCAGACATCGCTGGGGGCCGGATGACCACTGGCCTGGCCTGGGCTCTGCGCCTCCTGGGGCCCTCATCTCTTCTAGCAGCCCGTCCCTGAGACCGTAAAATGTAAAGTGAGATTGGGATCAAGTCTGACTTCCCCTTTGAAGATATGCAAATCATAACATCAAGCAGGGAGCAGATTAACAAAACACTGCAAAGCTGTCCGGTCAGCGCTCCCCGAGAGCAGAGGCCTCGCTGAAGCCGAAGCTGTCCAGTCAGCGCTCCCCGAGAGCAGAGGCCTCGCTGAAGCCCCTGTGAGTCCCAAGTTGCCCGCGTTGTGCCCTTCAGCTGGCGGCTGTCTCCTCAGCCCGCCTTTGTCCAGACGGCCGCTGTGGTGCTGCAGCGGGAGGGGTGCGGAGCTGTGACTGCGGGCAAGGGTAGGTGGTCATCGGCCACTCCCGTCTCAGGGAGAAGGCACACTGGGCTCAGCTGGTTCCGGCGGGCGGCCTGCGGGGAGCGGCTCCTTTGCTCCCCACGTTCCGCTCCCCGGGGTTGCGCCCGCTCTAAACCGCAGGCTCCCCTGGAGCCCCGCCCGCTGGCCTTGCTGCTGCCCGCTGCCCGCTGCCCGTCGTTCCCCAGCGCAGTCGGTGGTCTCCGGGGCCGTTGTGTTTCCTGATCTGGCCCCGCTCAACCCATCACCACTGTCCGCACGCTGTCGACGGCCAGCCTGGCCCGCGATGGGCAGGCAGAGGTCTGTGTGTGGACCCCAGCCCCTATCCATGGTGCTGACGCCGCCGCCCCTGCCGCGTGTGCCCACCCCGCTGATGCGTATAACATCTGAGCGCCCCTTCTCGGGCTCCTTCCTCATTGCCTCCAGCTTAACACAAGCCCCGTTTGTCGACTGCCTCTGCCCCGGGTGTTGGAACCGGGAAGAGAGAAACGCTGGCTCCTGTGTCTAGTGCCCCCGCCCCGGGTCAGCTCCGCCCCCATCCCCGGCCCCCCACACTCCGAGGTGCGAGGTGCGGCGCTTCCGAACACCCGCCGGAGATGCTTCTCTCTCCCTGACCCTTACTAACGGCATCTTGGGGCTGTGGTTTTTCCTGCGCTAAGCTGCAGTGTCGGTTATCTTTTTATATATGTTGTCTTCCCAGCCGCACGGTGTGCTTTAAACGGAGTCACGTAAGATGTCAGTCACGGAACAAGCAGAGAGCCTTGTAGGACGGATGCCCACACACGCCTCGCTGGGCTCCAACAAGCAGCTCCCGGCTCCTCTCGCTGCTTCTGCGACCGCCCCCCACTCCCCTGCACAACCCCGTCAGATTTCATCTGTCACGCAAGGCACTGCATTGCCCAAAGATGCAGCTCCCGAATAGACCTCACGAGTAGCTTTATCACATGCTAAAGTTGATGCTGATGTCTTCATATCACCAAGCAGCTAATCCGTGCTTAAATTTTTCAGTTGAAAACTTTCTTTACAGTGGGTTCTCTGAAGTCAGATCTGAAGAAGGCTCATTGAATAGGTGGGCGCACCTGTTCAGCCCCTTTTACACTACAGAAACTTCCTCCTCTCTCCTCTCTCCATGTCCATCATTGTTTTTTAATATCTGCAAGTTTCAGGTGCACAGCATTTTTGTTTGAAACCTGTGTGCTCTGCAGAGTGATCGCCACCAGACGCCCAACTGCCACCCCTCCCTGCGCAGCTCACCTCTGAACGCATCTCGTGCCCCCACCCCTTCTCCGCTGGTAGCCACTGATCTGTTCCGTGTATCTATGCGTTTCTGTTTAATTTCACTTGGTTTGGATTCCACATATGAGTGAAATCCTGTGGTATTTGTCTCTTTCCGCCCGACTTATTTTACTACCTTAATACCCTCTAGGTCCATCCATGTTGCGGCATATGGCAGAATTCCACTCTTTCTCGTGACTGTGCAATATTCCATTACATAGAGACTGGATGAAGACGTGGTGTGACCCCCCCCCCTTATCTTTATCCATTCATCGGTTAATAGACACTTCTGTTGCTTCCATATCTCGGCTATTGTAAACAATGCTGAACATGGGCTGCATGTTATATATATTTTTTGAATTAGTGTTTTTGCTTGCTTTGGGATGAGTACCTAAGCATGGAATTGCTGGATTATAAGGTAGTCTTTTTTTGTTTGTTTCTTGAGGAGCCTCCATGCTCTTTACTAAAGTGGTGGAACTGACTGTGTTTCTGCCAGTAGCCGCGAGCGTTTCCTGTTCTCCACATTCTGTCCAGCGTTTAGGTTTCTTTTCGTTTCAATAATGGCTCTTCTAACAGGCGTGAGGTGATAGCTCAGTGTGGTTTTGATTTTCATTTCTCTGGTGATTAGTGATGCCAAGCTTCTCGTACATCTTCCTTGGAAAAATTACTCTTCAGATCCTCAAACCATTTTAAAAATTCAGTTTGTTTGGCGTTTCTTGTTGTCATTGTTGAGTTGTATTAGTTCTCTTTATATTTGGGGTATTAACCCCTTATTGTTATATCCTTTTAAGACCTCTTTTCCCATTCAGGAGGGTGCATTTGCATTTTCATAATGGTATTCTTTGGTCTGTAGAAGCTTTTCTTTTCTAGGAATCAGCAAACTAAAATGGACTGGAATGGCTGAATTTAACTCAGATGACCATTATATCTACTACTGTGGGCAGGAATCCCTTAGAAGAAATGGAGTAGCCATCATGGTCAAAAAGAGTCTGAAATGCAGTACTTGGATGCAATCTCAAAAACGACAGAATGAATGATCTGTTTGTTTCCAAGGCAAACCATTCAGTATCACAGTTATCCAAGTCTATGCCCCAACCAGTAACGCTGAAGAAGCTGAAGTTGAACAGTTCTATGAAGACCTACAAGACCTTTTAGAACTAACACCCAAAAAAGATGTCCTTTTCATTATAAGGGACTGGAATGCAAAAGTCAGAAGTTAAGAAACACCTGGAGTAACAGGCAAATTTGGCCTTGGGGTACGGAATGAAGCAGGGCAAAGCCTAATAGAGTTTTGCCAAGAGAACGCACTGGTCATAGCAAACACCCTCTTCCAACAACACAAGAGAAGACTCTACACATGGACATCACCAGATGGTCAACACCGAAATCAGATTGATTATATTCTCTGCAGCCAAAGATGGAGAAGCTCTATACAGTCAACAAAAACAAGACCAGGAGCTGAATGTGGCTCAGATCATGAACTCCTTATTGCCAAATTCAGACTCAAATTGAAGAAAGTAAGGAAAACCACTAGACCATTCAGGTATGACCTAAATCAAATCGCTTATGATTATACAGTGGAAGTGAGAAATAGATTTAAGGGCCTATATCCGATAGAGTGCCTGATGAACTAAGGAATGAGGTTCGTGACATTGTACAGGAGACAGGGATCAAGACCATCCCCATGGAAAAGAAATGCAAAAAAGCAAAATGGCTGTCTGGGGAGGTCTTACAAATAGCTGTGAGAAGAAGAGAGGTGAAAAACAAAGGAGAAAAGGAAAGATATAAGCATCTGAATGCAGAGTTCCAAAGAATAGCAAGAAGAGATAAGAAAGCCTTCCTCAGCAATCAATGCAAAGATATAGAGGAAAAGAACAGAATGGGAAAGACTAAAGATCTCTTCAAGAAAATTAGAGACACCAAGGGAACATTTCATGCAAAGATGGGCTCGATAAAGGACAGAAATGGTCTGGACCTAACAGAAGCAGAAGATATTAAGAAGAGGTGGCAAGAATACACAGAAGGACTGTACAAAAATATCTTCATGACCAAGATAATCATGATGGTGTGATCACTTACCTAGACCAGACATCCTGGAATGTGAAGTCAAGTGGGCCTTAGAAAGCATCGCTACGAACAAAGCTAGTGGAGGTGATGGAATTCCAGTGGAGCTGTTTCAAATCCTGAAAGGTGATGCTGTGAAAGTGCTGCACTCAGTATGCCAGCAAATTTGGAAAACTTAGCAGTGGCCACAGGACTGGAATTTCATTCCAATCCCAAAGAATGGCAATGCCAAAGAATGCTCAAACTACCCCACAGTTGCACGCATCTCACATGCTGGTAAAGTCATGCTCAAAATTCTCCAAGCCAGGCTTCAGCAATACATGAACCGTGAACTTCCAGATGTTCAAGCTGGTTTTAGAAAAGGCAGAGGAACCAGAGATCAAATTGCCAACATCCACTGGATCATCAAAAAAGCAAAAGAGTTCCAGAAAAAAACATCTATTTTTGCTTTATTGACTACGCCAAAGCCTTTGACTGTGTGGATCACATAAACTGTGGAAAATTCTATAAGAGATGGAAATACCAGCTACCTGACCTGCCTCTTGAGAAACCTATATGCAGGTCAGGAAGAAACAGTTAGAACTGGACATGGAACAACAGACTGGTTCCAAATAGGAAAAGGAGTACATCAAGACTATATATTGTCACCCTGCTTATTTAACTTATATGCAGAGTACATCATGAGAAACGCTGGGCTGTAAGAACAGCTGGAATCAAGATTGCTGGGAGAAATATCAATAACCTCAGATATGCAGATGACACCACCCTTATGTCAGAAAGTGAAGAGGAGCTAAAAAGCCTCTTGATGAAAGTGAAAGAGGAGAGTGAAAAAGTTGGCTTAAAGCTCAACATTAAAAAAACTAAGATCATGGCATCTGATCCCATCACTTCATGGGAAATAGATGGGGAAACAGTGGAAACAGTGTCAGAGCTTATTTTTCTGGGCTCCCAAATCACTGCAGATGGTGACTGCAGCCATGAAATTAAAAGACGCTTACTCATAGGGAAAAAAAGCTGTGACCAACCTAGATAGTATATTAAAATCAGAGACATTACTTTGTCAACTAAGGTCCATCTAGTCAAGGCTTTGGTTTTTCCAGTGGTCATGTATGGATGTGAGTGTTGGACTGTGAAGAAAGCTGAGCACCGGAGAATTGATGCTTTTGAGCTGTGGTGTTGGAGAAGACTCTTGAGAGTCCCATGGACTGCCAAGAGGTCCAACCAGTCCATCCTAAAGGAGATCAGTCCTGGATGTTCTTTGGAAGGAATGACGCTGAAGCTGAAACTCCAGTACTTTGGCCAACTCATGGGAAGAGTTGACTCATTGGAAAAGACCCTGATGCTAGGAGGGATTGGGGGCAGGAGGAGAAGGGGACGACGGAGGATGAGATGGCTGGATGGCATCACTGACTCGATGGACGTGAGTCTGAGTGAACTCCGGGAGTTGGTGATGGACGGGAGGCCTGGCCTGCTGCGGTTCACGGGGTCGCAGAGAGTGGGACACGACTGCGCGCCTGCACTGGCTGGCTCTCCGTTGTGTGGAAGCTTCTTAGTTTGACGTTCTTCCATTTGTGTATGTTTTGCACGCGTTGCCCTTGCCTCTGGTGTCAGATCCACCAAGTGTCTCTAGGATGCCGTGAAGTCACTGTGTATGTTTTCGTCTAGGACTTTCAGGGTTTCGGGTCTTAGATTCACGTCTTTAATGCATTTGAAGTTAATTTTTGTGTGTGGTGTAAGGTTGTAGTATAGCTTTATTCTTTTGCATGTGGCTGTCCAGTTTTCCTGACACCATTTTCTGAAGAGACTGTGTTTTCTCCATTATATGTTTTTAGCTCCTTTGTTGTAGATCAATTGGCCGCACGAGCTCTCAGCTTGCTCCATTGATCACTGTGTCTGCTTTGTGCCGATACCTTAGCTATTTTATCACCGTGCCTGCACGTGTGGCTGGTCGCGTCCGATTCTTTGCGACCCTGTGGACTGGGGCCCAAGGCGCCTCTGTGCACGGAATTCTCTAGGCAAGAATCCTGGATTGGGTTGCCGTCTCCTCCTCCAGGGGGTCTTCCCGTCCCGGGGATTGACTTGACCTCTCCTGAGCCTCCTGCATTGGCAGGCAGCTTCTTTAACCGCTAAGCCACCTTGGAAACCCCTTGGGGCAGTAGGAACAGTTTAGCAATGTTAATTCTTCTGATCCATGAGCACGGAATGATAGCCTTGCCTGCTAGAGAATTCTTGGTTGGAAGTGGCTTCCTTTCAGCACTTTGAACATGTCATGCCTCTGTTCTGGCCTGCAAAGTCTCTGCTAAAAAGCCTGCTGGCAGTCTCTTGGGGGTTCCCTTGCATATAACGAGTTGTTTTTCTCTTGCTGCTTTTAAGATTCTCTCATTATCCTTGACTTTTACTGTTTTAGTTATAATATGTGTTGTTGTTCGTGGAGATGATGGAACAAGGGACTGGTTCCAAATTGGGAAAGGAGTGTGTCAAGGCTGTATATTGTCACCCTGTTTATTTAACTTATACACAGAGGACATCATGAGAAATGCCGGGCTGGATGAAGCACAGACTGGAATCAAGACTGCTGGGAGAAATTTCAATAACTTCAGATATGCAGATGACACCACCCTTATGTCAGAAAGTGAGGAAGAACTAAAGAGCCTCTTGATGAAAGTGAAAGAGGAGAGTAAAAAAGCTGGTTTAAAGCTCAACATTCAGAAAACGAAGATCGTGGCATCTGGTCTCATCACTTCATGGCAAATAGATGGGGAAACAATGGAAACAGTGAGAGACTTTATTTTCTTGGGCTCCAAAATCACTGCAGATGGTGACTGCAGCCATGAAATTAAAAGACACTTACTCTTTGGAAGAAAAGCTATGACCAACCTAGACAGTATATTAAAAAGCAGTGACGATATTTTGCCAACAAAGATCCGTCTAGTCAAGGCTATGGTTTTTCCAGTGGTCAGGTATGGATGTGAGAGTTGGACTATAAAGGAAGCTGAGCATAGAAGAATTGATGCTTTTGAGCTGTGGTGATGGAGAAGACTCTTGACAGTCCCTTGAACTGCAAGGAGATCCAACCGGTCCATCCTAAAGGAAATCACTCCTGAATATTTGTTGGAAGGACTGATGCTGAAGCTGAAGCTCCAATGCTTTGGCCACCTGATGTGAAGAACTGACTTCTCAGAAAAGACTCTGATGCTGGGAGAGATTTAAGGCGGGAAGAGAAGGGGACAACAGAGGATGAGATGGCATCACCGACTCAATGGACGTGCATTGCACAAGCTCTGGGAGTTCTGATGGACAGGGAGGCCTGGTGTGCTCTGGTCCACGGGGTCGCAGAGAGTCAGACACGGCTGAGCGCCTGAACTGATGTGTTGGTGTGTCTCCTTGGGTTCATCCTCTCCAGAATTCTGTGCACTTCCAGGACCTGCATATCACGTCCAGTTCTTTGCAATCCTGTGGACTCGGGCCCTCCAGGCTCCTCTGACCTGGAGCTCTCCAGGCATGAATCCTGGAGTGGGTTTCCATTTCCTACTCCAGGGCACCTTCCCAGCCAAGGGACTGAACTGACGTCTCCTGAGCCTCCTGTGCTGGCAGCAGCCTGGATGTCTGTTTCCTTCCCCAGATTATCACTATTCCTTCCCCAATTTATCACTATTGCTCCCACAAATTTTCTGGCCCTTTGTCTCGTCTCCTGCTGGAGTCCCCACAAAGCAGACGTTATCTCACTGGATCCTGTCCCGAGGCCCTTTAGGGTGTCTTCACGTTTTCGGCTCTCTTTCGTTTTGCTGCTCGGTCTGGGTGAGCTCCACTGCTGGTCTCCCGGCTGCTGATTCCCGCTCTGCCTCCTCCCGTCTGTGGCTGAGCCCTTCCAGCACATTCTCATGTCCAGTCATAGCTTCTGTTGGGTCGTTTGTTACGGTTCCTATCTCTTTGTCAATCTCTGGTTGGGTTCATCGGTTCTCCTGGGTTCAGTGAGCGTCTTTATTATTTCACACCCTTCCAGGTGAGTTGCTTATCTCTGTTTCATTGAGTTCTTTGTCAGAGGTTTTGTCTTGTTCTTTTCATTGGAACATATTCCTCTGTCTCTTCGTCTTTCTGCCTAATTTCTCTGTGCCTGTTTCTCTGTGTTAGTGCATGTATCAACCACCTCTCCAGTCTTGAAGGAGCGGTTGTTTGTCAGAGGTGTCTTGGGGGCTCAGAGGTACAGCCCTACTGGCCACCAGAGCCAGGGCTCAAGGGGTGTTGCGCTGGGGTCAGGGTTATGATGGGACACTGGTGGGCAGCATTATCGCCCGACTGGCTGAGGCCCCGGAGCTGCTAGGGTGGCCCTCCTCTCGGCTCGGCGCTAAGGGTTTAGGCGGTAGATTTCCACGCCGGCACCCGCAGCAGTCTCAGCTCCTGGGGAGCAGCCCGCGTGCTCTTGTCCCTCCAGCAGGTGCTTCAAGATCAGTGAGTGGGTGCCCTTCCTCTGCGGCTGTGCTGGGCACCCAGAGGGCTGAAGCGCGGATGAGAGGTGTGGGTGACTCAGAGCGGGCCCCCTCCTGCAGGGTGGTCGAGTCCGATTTGTGGCCGTCATGGCTCAGGAGAACCCATCCCTGCTCCCAAATACGTCATTCTGACCGCAGACTCCACGTGTGTGGGGAATGTGTGCTTGGTAAAAACTTAGACACGAGACCCTCTTCCTCTGTTTATTCACTATGTACACCTTGTCCCTGTGAAAAAGCTTGAATTCACGTAGCATTAAAAGCCCCGCGTGCAGTAGGAGCCCGGGAAGGGCGCATGCGGGGTGCGGGGTGGGTTGCAGCCACCGGACCCAACATCTGCTGTCAGGACGGAGCCCCGGTCAGCAGCCGGGAATGCAGCTCACCGAGCGCTGCTCTCGGGTTCTGTCCTCGGCTCTCCACTGGAACCAGAGCCTGTGAAGACTGTCTACTGCGCTTGTAACCAGTTGTGAAAGTAGTGAATGGTTACGGGGAGACCCCGAGTTCTCCATG
>SJYF01002055.1:392967-408783 GCA_006410515.1 Procapra przewalskii | reverse complement strand
GCACCCTTAGGTGATGAGAACTGCCCCGTCCACTCTTTGTCTGTAGAAGCTGAGGTGCACGCACAGCGGGTCTGGTCCAGACGTGGCTCTCAGCTGCGGAACCGCAGTGTGGAGCTGCAGGCCTGGCCGCCTGCCATCCAGCCTCACTCGGAGAGGATTCACAGCTCTCACACCCAGAGCGGATCCTGTGAGTGGGGTCCAGGCGCCTTGTGGGCTCAGCCCACGGAGCTGACAGACAGGTTTCTGGGGCTGGTCCCGGGCAACCCTTCCTGAGACGTTTCCTGCTCCAGGCTGCATTTGTCTCCCAGCACGAGTCTAGGATGCTCCCCTGAGGGTTCAGCCTCACGTGAATCTAAACGAACCATCCCTTAGCAACACTTAGACTTCCAGCCTCACTACCAAGTGAATCACGTGAGCAAGGCCGAAGCTGATTTGATTTTTTGTGCTGTGACTCAATATTACGTGTACTAGAGAGAGAATGGTGCCTGCAGTCTGTGAGCATGAACACCATGGCCTGCGTGGGTCCCGGGCGCTCTATCCCAGCTGCAGGCTTTTCATCCAGCCTGAGTGCTGCGTGCCGCCTGGCTGGGACACCACAGGCCCCAGGTTGGGAGGAAAACACAATTTACTTGTGCTGCTTTCAGTGAAAATAGACAGGAAGCCAATGTGTGACAATTATGCCCGAATCTCCTGGGTGGAGGCCCAGGTGAGGTCAGGATAAAGAAATAATCTCTCGCGGAGTTTGTCTAAACCCTTTGCAAAATACCGGAGATGGACTCTGGCAATTATATGAACTGTGTGCTTTCTAAACAGAAGGAACCCAGGAGATTCCTCCTGATGATGGCGGTGATTAAGAGGGTACAGTCTTTACGGTGATGAAGCTGGTGGTGGCGACGTGTGCGTGTGGACCTGCCTGAACGGTGCACTCTCGTGAACACTTGCTGACAGAGGCCCTTGGGAGCAGGATCTGTCAGGACCTGTCTGCCCGAGTCACGCCCTCTGTGGCAGTGGCTTTCTGGTGAGGCTGGCTGCTCGCCGCTGCGTCTGGAGCTGCGGCGCGTGTCGGGGGCCCTAATCAGACGTTGCTTCCCGGGGGTCGGGCCAGTGGCAGCGGTGCAGGGAGCTGGCCGCCTGCCCCAGGCCCCCGTGTCTGATGTCCTGACATTTCATGTCATTGCTCTGCTGGAACCCGCTTGGCACACTGAAGGCTGCTTGAAATGTCCTCATAAGCCGCCGGATCTCGGAATCAACGGTGCGGCTGACAGGACAGTTCCACTCGCACGCGTGCGGCGTTTGACTGGGCTGCGGTTCCTCCTCGGGCCACGGGGCCGGCTGCGCTCTTTAAAGAGGGCCTCCTCGCCCCGCTCCTCTTCAGAGGCCGACAGCGGACACCTCTGTGCCGACTCTGCGTGGGTGGCGGCACTCCCGTGGTGGGTGATCCTTGGCTCGCGTTGCCCTCTCTCCTCCGAAGTGGCCAGCCGCTCGGCATCTCTCCCTGCACCCCAAGGGCATCCCACTTATCTTTCACTCGCGATCTGAAAAGTCTCCCTTTTGCGTGGGAAGAGACAGTGTTGGCGGTCTATGTTATTACTCCGCTTTGAAGGCGGGCGTTTCTTGCTGTATCACAGAGGGAGGCCTGTGGAAGGTCCCTCCTGTTCACTGGTCTTTAACTCAATGAGCATGAGCTTTCTCGTGCTGAGCTTCCCTCCAGATGAGGAGACGCGAGCTGAGGGGCATCACAGGGAAGACGTGGTGGCCTTAGGGAGGGTTTCCCGAGCTATTAGGCATCAGGACAGGTCGCTGGAGGCGGGCACAGCTTCCCCCTCCGCTCCGCTCCTTGGATATGGTCGACAGTCTGCATGTTTGGTTCGTTGTCCCTGTAGCCCCTTCCAGTGGGCTACACAGGCAGGCCCCGAGACTGGGAGGGTCTCTGCAGAGCACTCTGTAGCCTCACATGATCGTGGCCCTCATTTGTGGTGGGTCTTCTAGGATTTGGAGTCTCACTTGCCCTGCGTGGATTGCATAAAACATACCACCACCCAGTGGGGTGCTTTGAGGGGCTGTTGAGGGCCCCAGGTTCCCGGACTTTGGGAGCTGACCTCATAAGCTCCAGCCTCGCCATTGGTCACTGTCTGCTGGGCTCAGCGCGGACCCCTGCACCCACGTCCGGCGTGCCCAGCCCTGCCGTAGAAGCCCGCGTGGACCCCCCACGCACTCCGCCTGCCCCACGCCATCCTGCCACGTTCCTGCAGGAGCCCCGTGTGGCCGCCCTGCTCTGCCCTATCTCAAGCCTGCAGGCCTTGTGACGTTGTGAATCAGTTGACGGCTCACTGCTCAAACCCAGCAGGGGCTTCTCGTCCCGCTCAGCAGAATCCCGGGGGCTTGTCGCAGTCTGAGAGCGTGTGAGCCCCCCACCCCGTGCCACCACTCTGCTGCTCCGGGTCACCCTCTGGCCGTCCTCTGGCCTTCCAGTCCCGCTGCTCAGGGCTCTGCGCTCGTCTCCTCTGCCCTCAGAGCGTGTCCTCTGGCTGGTGCCTGTGCTCAAGACCCCCTCCCCGGGTCTCTGTGAGCTTTTCTCTGACAGTCCTGTCAGAGCATCTGCCCTTCCCACTGCCCCGGCCTCCAACTCTGGGTTATCATTTCCACAGCCCCATCAGCACCAGGGCCTTCCCTGGTGGCTCAGACGGTAAAGAAATCCACCTGCGGTGCGGGAGACCTGGGCTGGATCCCTGGGTTGGGAAGATCCCCTGGAGGAGGGCACGGCACCCCACTCCAGTCCTCTTGCCCGGAGACTCCCATGGACGGAGGAGCCTGGCGTGCTGCAGGCCCTGGGGTTGCAGAGCCGGGCACAACTGTGCTGCCAGGCAGGCTCAGCGCGGCGCTGCCGGGCAGGCGTGCTGGCGTCTGTCTGCCTTATCTCTTCCACGGTGGGTGAGCGCTCTGTGGAAGCGGGGGCTTTGCTGACTGCTTTGCTCCTGCTTCCTGACTGATCGCTGGGCAGAGAAAATGCACACAGGCATTCGAGGAGGGAAGGAGACGAGGGGAGGGCGGGGAGGTGCCCACTCCTGAGCACCGCAGTCTAGGCTGAGCCCCTGGGAAGCCTGGGTCTCTCGGTCACAAGCCTCCCTTGTGACCTGGCCTCTGGCAGCCTGAGGGCCCGGTGAAGGGATGCATGTGGGCAGAAAGGATGAAGGGTCTGCTGCACGGGGAGCTGGCAGACCCCGGCTGCCTCCACGGAGGCGGGCACCAGGGAGGCAGGGGACATGGACATTGCCACCCGCCAGCCGGACGTGCCCACGAGACTGCGATGCCTCAGCTAGTTTCATCTGCGGCCAGTTCGCTGCAGCCCAGGGTCTGAGCTGTTACCCTGACGCTCGTGTGGTCCATTCTGATTACGGTTCTAGCACGGTCACCCCACCCGGCCGTGCTCCAGGTCTGGAGGTGGGGCAGGGGTCCCCGGGCTGTGGATGGGCGCTGGCCCACAGTCCGTCAGGAGCCGGGCGCACAGCAAGAGGGGAGCAGTGGGCAGCGGGCCCAGCCCCATCTGCGGCTCCTCATTGCCCCCTATCACTCACATCACCGCCTGAGCCACGCCCCCGTCCCAACTGTGGGAAAAGCTGTCTGCATGAAACTGGCCCCTGGTGCCAAACAGGTTGGGGACTGCTGAGGGTGGGAGGGGCTGGAGAGAAAGATCTGAGAAGGAATTGTTCTAGACGCCTTGAGGCCGGCCATCAGCATGGCTCGGGGGCTTAACTGGGTCGTGAGACATCCTGGCGGGGCACAGTTGGGGTGGGGGTCCACCTTTTGTACCCTCACCAGGAGGATGGACACCACCTGTGCCTCGGGGGGCCCAGTGGAGACCAGGAGCGGATCCCCAGTGAGCCCCGGGGCTCAGCAATCGAGCACCATCCTGGCTAAGTTTGCGTCCAGCAGAAACACGCTGGATCCAATACTTGCTGAGACCTCTCGTTCGTGGACTGATCCGTCTCCCGCCGGGCTCTGTGTACAGGATGCCGTGGTGGGCCCGGCGCGCTCTGGCCCCTGGGGGGATGGCGCCTGAAGGGCCTGTCCTCTGACCCCAGGCCATGTGTCTGCTCCCCTCTTCACCCTGGCTGTGACCAGACAGTGAGGGTGGCGTGTTTGTGAGGTAGGAGGCTGAAGAAACCGCTGGGCGTTGCTCTTCTCGTTTCTCGCTGTGCCCTAGTTCCTCTCATCTGGAAGCAGCTCGGGCCCTTGGTCAGTCCAGGAGAACGGGAACCCTGGCCGTGCTGTGCACGCTGGGCAGGGCAGTGCACGCCTGGAGCCCCCACGCCGCTGTGTCAGGCACGCTTTTCTGTATTTTACAGTGTTTGTGTTTGTGAGGAAGTGGGAGGTGTTTTCCCGAGTTCACTGCTGGAACTTATTTCTGAGCAGGTGTTGAGTCTCTGAATGTTTGGGGGGCGTCTGTGGGGCTGCAGGTAGGGCTGTGGGGGAGGGGTGCAGGGCAGGGCCTCCCCTGGCTCTGGGGCATGGCCTCTGGGGCAGCAGCACCGGGAAGGCATCCAGCTCACTTCCCTCCAGGGGGAGCTGTCTCGAAGCACAGGTTTTATTACTGTCCCGGCCTGGTGAGACCAGCAGGTTGGGAGAGGGTTCTGATGGAAAGATGGCTTCCCTAGAGGCAGGTGCTGGCAGAGTGGAGGCAGGGAGCTGCGGTGGGGCCTTGTGGTGGTTTTGCAGGAGGTGGGTGAGGCCAGCAGGGTTCGGGGCGCAGGACCTGCAGGTAAGAGTGAGGCTGGGGCTCTGGGGCAGAGGGTGACCCCGGCTGCTGGGCTGGGGCGATTCGAAGGGCCGTCGGCCCAAGGGGGTGGGACCAAAGTCTCTTTTTCAGTAATGCGAAAATGAATGTCTTTCTTCCACTCTGACGTTTGAAGAATATTTTCGCTGGGTAACTAGACTTCTGAATTTAGACACCCCTTTCAGTGGTTCAAATGCCTCCCTCATGTATAAATGGGCCAGTGTGTAAGTGTGCATCATGTCACGTGTGTCTCAGTTACATGCGTGTGCATGTGCATCACATCACATGCGTCAGTTACACGTGTCTAAGTGTGCATCCCATCGCGTGTGTCACATGTGTGTGTGCGTGTGCATCCCACCATGTGTGTCAGTTACATGTGTGTGTGCATCACGTCATGTGTGTCAGTTACACGTAAGTGTGCATCGTATCACGTGTCAGTTACACGTGTGCATGTGCATCACGTGCGTCAGTTACGCATGTGTAAGTGTGCACCATGTCGTGTGTGTCACAGTTACGCGTGTGTAAGTGTGCATCCCATCACGGGTGTCAGTTACATGTGTGTAAGTGCATCCCATCACACGTGTCAGTTACGTGTGTGCGTATGCATCACGTCATGTGTGTCACAGTTACGCGTGTGTAAGTATGCATCCTGTCACGTGTGTCCTGCCTCCAGGACAGGGGCGTGTCCTGGCCCCTGGGCGGTGTACTGTCTCGTCCACCTGGTTTGCTTGGGGGAGACTGGCCGTGTGCTGCTCCTTGTTCCTCTTCCTGGAGCTGACCGAGGGCCTTGAGCCTCGGACTTGATGCTGGTCGCTGGTCCTGGGGGTGTGGGGGGTTGGTGCTGGTCCTGGGGGTGTGTGGGGTTGGTGCTGGTCCCGGGGGTGTGTGGGTTTCCCTTCCTCTGCCCCTCCCTCTCAGGTCCTGTCTCACCTCTGCTACCCAATGCTGTGCCTGTGCGCCAGGGTTCTCTCTGTCCTGCCAATCCCGGTCCTTCTCGCAGTCTGCCCACAGACTCACTGGCCCTTGTTCCCCATCAGTCTGCAGGTGGCCTGTCCAGGGAGCTCTAGGCTTCAGACACCCTGCTCTGCCCCCGCAGAACTTCCGCTCGGGGGTTCCTGCTCCCACTTCATGGCTGTGTGCACCGTCCACCCGCCTGCTCCTCGGCCGGCCTCGCCTCCTCCTCCTAATGATGCCCTTGCTTCCGTGTGTCTCCCTTTTGCGTGTCTGTCTAGAAGCTCGTGTTGAGAAGCTGCTGAAGGACCTGCGGAAGCACCCGGCCAGCATGGAGGGTCTAAGTGCCCTGGATATGGACGAGGTGGCCCGCGCCCTTGCGAGCGCAATGCCGAGTGGGGGTGTGGCTGGGGCGCCGGGCGCAGCCGGGAGGAGCAGTGGACGCGGAGCGGAGGCAGACGGCATGGGGGCCACCCTGCACAGAGACCGCGTGCCAGGTGAGCTCACACTTGCGTGCACCCGGGCACACGGCCACAGGCTGGCCGCACGGTGCTGCCTGCTTGCTGCTTGGAGATGGGTCTGCAGTGACGACTTTGGTCCGTGTGACCCTGCCTCTGGACGCTCTCCTTACAGGCTGAGCTTGCAGGGCAGGCGTGTTGGAGGGTGGGCTGTGCTCTGGCGAGGGAGGGGAGGCCCCTCGTGCGGGGGCAGGGCTGATGGAAGCGCTTTGTGTGGGGTTTGTGAGTGAAAGTTAGAGTCAGAGACTCCAATGGTCAAGTGAAAGGGTCTGTGCGAGGCTCACACCCACCTCCGAGGGGCTCCAGCGAGAACGCAGAGACCTTCACACCACAGCACACACACATCCTTCTTACACACTCACACAACCCATGTCACACACACAAACTCACCCACAAGACACTCAGACACTCCCTCACCATATACACACTCACACAACCCACATCACACACTCACACACACTCACCCACATATAGTCACACACTCACAGACACCCACCATACACACACTCACACAACCCACATCACACACACAAACTCACCCACATATAGTCACACACTCAGACACTCACCTACCATATACACACAGACACTCACCCACATACAGTCACACACTCATACTCACCATACACACACTCACACAACCCACATCACACACTCATACAGAGGTACACTCACACACATAGATACATACACACACAGATGTACATACTCACCCACACACTCACATACATCCACACACAGAGACGCTCCCTCCCTCACCCCCAGCACACACACACAGACACATACACAAACACCCGGCAGCTCACACACATGCACACTCAGGCTCACTCACACATATAGACAGTGGCTCGGCCCTTGGGGGTGGAGGGCTGACCCGGGCAGGCTCGTCTCCCTGTCTGGTCTGTTCCCAGGGTCAGGCAGTGACCCTGACCCCTGGGTGGTGCCCTGCACACAGTGGGCCCCAGGAGGAGCCAGAGAGGGTGCAGGCCCCTCTCGTGGGGGGATGGGCTCGGCTGGTGCAGGAGAGGATGCCCATCGCTGTCTGGAGGAGGTGGTCTCGGGCGACGGTCCCTGTGCTGGGCCGGGGGTTCTCAGGGCTGGCCGCCCGAGGAGCCACACACCAGTGCTGCGGTGTCTTTGGAGAAATGGCCCCTGCAGAGAAATAACGCAGCTGAAGGCGCCTCAAGCCGACACGGCTGGGCCCGCACTCCGCATCCCTCCTGTGACTGCTCTCGGCCCCGGCCCAGCGGCTCTCCCGACTCTGAGCGGACGTGAAGGAGCAACGTGGCTCCCTGGCCCTGGTGTTGCAGCCCCTCAGTGGCCACGCCTGTGCCGTGGAGCTTTCGGAGGGCACACCGTCCCTGAGCCGTCAGGGCGTCGGGCGGTGGTCCTCACGCCGCAGAAGGACCCTGGCGTCCGCCCCGGCGTGTGGTGACCTCGTGCTGTGTCCTCCACAGGGAGCAGACTGCGAGCCGGCGACGGGGGACTCTACCAGGTGAGGCCTGCCCGCGAGCTCGGGCCCCTGCAGAGTGAGCCGCGTTGCCTGCCTTCTCGTCCATGGTTCAGGAGCATAGGGGAAATATGAGAACTTTCAGGAAAAGAAAACCCCTCATAGTCTCAAAATTGAGAGGAATCAAGAAGAGTACACACAAAATTGTATGTATTTCAGTAGATACTGTTGTCTGTTTGCAGGTTAGATGCTAATGCATATCCGTTGTAGGAGGATGGAGAATGGTCAGTGCAGGCAGCACGTTAATGTCCCTTAGAGCTTCCCCACCCTAGCAGATGGGAGGGCACGCCATGCGACGGCACCGCACGCCCGCCTTGTGCCGTCAAGGCTGCCCCGCGTGTGCCGGTCCCCGGGGTCCCTTTAATGGGCATCAGCAGCCTCTGGATCCTTCAGACCTGTGCTGTCCACGTGGCAGCTGCCAGGCACACGGGGCTGTGTGGACTCGAATCCACTAAAATTAAGTGAATAAAAACTCAGTTCCCCAGCAGGGCAGCTCCTGGTAGACGGGGGGTTGTAGGGGGCTTCCATCATGCCCACGTTTCCACGGCAGTGCTGGTCAGGAGGGTCTGGGAAAGGCTGGGCGTGGGCAATACCTACCCCCTGAGGGGCCTGTCCTCCTGCTGAAGAGCCTCTGCTGGCCTGTTGTCGTCTTACGGATGCAGGAAGTCTGTTCATCGGCGAGGGCAGTGCTCTGGGTTTAGACGCTCTGTTCTGTGGGTGGGAAGGAAGCCCGTCTGGGAGCGCTTCTCTGCAGGTCGTGTTAGCGGATCCTAGCTCGGTGCCTGAGCACCTGTGGGGAAGAGAACACTGGCGATTGTTCCAAATGTCCATCAGAAACACAGTGGTGGGAGCTGTGGGGTCTGGGGACACGGCTCCTAATTCCAGTCACAGGGGAGTAGGCCAGTGGAGCTTGGGGTCTCCAAATGAGATGCACACGGCCAGACCCTAACTCTTGCCCAGTGTGGCCCCCAGGCCCACATGCACCAGCATTCCATGCCCTGAGCATCCAAAACGGGCAGTGTCTGCCGCTCAGGGCACGTTCCCATGCTGATTTCCTTTCTGCCAGGTGAACCATCTGGGCATCCAACTGGGGGACCTTCTGCAGGGCCCTGGGTCTCCCTTCCTGCCTGCAGCCCCCCGTCTCACCGAGCCCATCAAGACGGAGAGCAAGAAGGGGGATGACGCCGAGGCCTCACTGTCTTCGGAGGAGGAGCACGCGGGCGTGGAGAACGTGCGGAGCCAGACCTACTCCAAGGAGCTGCCGCAGAGGCCGCCGCAGGCGAGGCCCGGGCCGGGCACGGCTCCCCAGGAAGACCTGCGCCTCGGGGCTGGCGCACAGGGACCCCCTGGCCCAGGCCTGTGGCTGCAAGTCCAGCCCCCCGAGGAGGACTATGGCTACATCGTGATGGAAAATGAGTGAGTGGGCGGTTCCACCTCTCGTGGGCACGTTCTGGCGCTGTAGGCCAGGGACATGCCCTCGCTTTTCTGTGATCACCTGGAGGCGGCCCCGCTCTTACAGTGCGGGAGAGCGGTCGGCAGTCAGCCTGTCCCCCAGGACCCGTGTTGTGGGCGGGGACCCCGAGCTTGAAGTCAGTCCTCCACTAACCAGCCCAGACAAGGCCCTGTGGCTCCCTGGCCCTGTCCCCCCGCCCTGCTGTAGCTCAAAGTGAGGGGCGCCTGTGGGGTGCCCAGGGCAGTGGGCAGGGTGGGGGCTGTGCAGAGCGCTGGCTCCACACCCAGGAAGCTCCAGAAGCTTTACACCGACCGCATCCCAGGGTATGCATCGCCCTTCAGGGAAAAGACATGCTCAAGGCACTGATGTCCTATTCTCACCTTAGTTCTGACGGGAGCCTGACACGGGACAGGGTGCAGCGTCACATGCCCTCTGAGTAGCGGGGTTGGGCCCGTCCTCAGCCCCACACTGATGAGTCTGACGTGGACGCCGTGGTTTGTAACTGTGCTTTCTTCAAGGGACAGAGGCAGTGTGTCCAAGGGGAAGCATATCTGCATGCACAGGCGTGTGTGTCCAGGTGTGTGTGTACAGGTGCATGTTGAGGAGTATTCAGGTGTGTGTCCATGTGCTGGTGTGTGCAGGTGTGTGTACAGGTGCATGTTGAGGGGTGTGCAGGTGTGTGTACAGGTGCATGTTGAGGGGTATACAGGTGTGTCCATGTGCTAGTGTGTGCAGGTGTGTGTGCAGGTGTGTGTGCAGGTGAGCATGCAGGTGCGTGTTGAAGGGTGTGCAGGTGTGTGTACAGGTGTGTGTTGAAGGGTTTGCAGGTGTGTAGAGGTGCATGTTGAAGGGTGTGCAGGTGTGTGTACAGGTGTGTGTTGAAGGGTTTGCAGGTGTGTAGAGGTGCATGTTGAAGGGTGTGCAGGTGTGTGTACAGGTGTGCATGCAGGTGTGTGTACAGGTGTGTGTTGAAGGGTTTGCAGGTGTGTAGAGGTGCATGTTGAGGGGTGTGCAGGTGTGTGTACAGGTGTACATGCAGGTGTGTCTACAGGTGCGTGTTGAGGGGTGTGCAGGTGTGTGTACAGGTGCGTGTTGAGGGGTGTGCAGGTGTGTGTACAGGTGCGTGTTGGGGGCTATGCAGGTGTGTGTCCATGTGCTGGTGTGTGTACAGGTGTGTGTACAGGTGTGCATGCAGGTATGTGTGCAGGTATGTGTCCATGTGCTGGTGTGTGCAGGTGTGTGTACAGGTGTGCATGTAGGTGCATGTTGAGGGGTGTGCAGGTGTGTGGTGTGCAGGTGTGTGTACAGGTGTGCATGCAGGTGTGTGTTGAGGGGTGCGCAGGTGTGTGTGCAGGTGTGCATGCAGGTGTGCACACAGCCCCACCTCGTATTTGATTTTGCGCCACAGTGGGCATTGGCTCAGGGGCCAAGCCTCCTCCTGTGCTGACCCCATGGAAGGGGCTGTGTTGGAGCTGGGCCCTCTCTCCTGACCCTGCCGTGGCCTCTGCGCTCTTGCCTCCATGCATGTTTGCTCTCACTGCACTGCACGCAGCAAACCCAGCCCGTGTCAGAGCCAGACAGAGCTGGAGGTGCCGATCTTGCCTGGGTTGGAGGCATCCTCGGGCTGGCATCTCTCCAGGCCTTTTCTGAAGACCCACCTGCCCATTCCGGCCTCGTCACGTCCAGACAGAGACCGCACTCTCTCTGCCTCCACTTTCTTTGCTCAGAACTGTTAGCCCCTGCTGCGCATGTCAGAATCACGTGTTACACACACACACACACACACACACACACACACACACAGGGCCTGGACGGTGGTCCTGCCAAGGGCACAGCTCCAGCTGTTGAGTCAGACCCTTCCTGCTGCCCTGGGGGACCTGTGCTGGGGGTTTTCCATTTCGTGGCAAACACTGCTGCCGTGTGTGTGTGTGTGTGTGTGTGTGTGTGTGTGCTGTGTGTGTGTCCCCGTGTCTGCATGTTGTGTGCATGTTTCCATGTCTGTATTTGGCATGTGTTTATGTGTGTATGTGTATGCATATGTGTGTGATGTGTGTGTCCCTGGGTGTCTGTGTCATATGCATGTTCCCGTGTCTGTATCTGTGTGTGTGTACATGTGTCTCTGTGTGTGGGTACATGTGTGTGTGTGTACTTGGGTGCGTGTGTGTAGTGTGTGTGTGTCCCTGTGTGTCCATGTGTCACGTGTGTGCGTGGCCACTGGTGGGACCGCTGCTCCACTGCTCTGAGTGCTTTTCCTCCCGTCAGCGTGTCTTGATGCTGGAGCACTGGTCCCAGCATGGGTGCGGGGTTGCTCCCGTCTAGGGCACGAGTGTGAGTCGTGAAAGTGCTGGAGAGGATTCTGACTGTGGGAGGACTCTGAGTCTGTGTGAGCCATGGAGGACAGAGGGCGGTGGCTTCAGGGTGGGACCCTCCAGGCCAAGCGTCCTCCGCATCACAGGATGTCCAGCGTGAGCGGCTGGCACCTGGACGCAGGGAGACCCTCGCATTGGGCTCTCCGGTTGCTCTTGCTGACTTTCATGTAAGAGGGGGCCGCTGTCAGAGGGTCTCTTCTCTGCATCCCGAGTCCATTCCCGTGGCTGCACCTCTGGGCCTGAGCACTTGCCTGCTCTGAGCACTGGCTAAATTCAAAGGCCGTTGTTTTATCTTGGCTTCTTCTGCCACATGGAAGGTCTGTGGTACAGATAGGAGCTCTGTGTCTGTAACTCAGTCTGCCCCAAGTGGGATGCTCACGGACACACGGAGTCTCCCCTCTGTTGTCAGATTAGTGGGGATTTGAGGTTCTCTGGGGCAGGATTTCACCAGGTCTCAGCTTAAGCCTTAATGGATCAGCTATTAACTGACAAGAATCCGACACCATTCTTTTTTATTTTTTTTTTAATAGAAAAGGACTTTGTATGTTTGGTTTTTCACAAAAGGAGAAGGAACATGGTGGGCAGCTTGGTGTTCTCCCTGAGGTTCATGGGGACCACGCAGCTGACCTCTTTGCCTGCCTTGCCCTCACTTACATTTCCTGATGGGCAGGCAGGAGTCTGATCCTCCCCATTTACAGTTTCACACTTGTCACACACTGGGTGGATTCAAGACGTGTGAGGGGCAGGGTAGCCATCCCTGGTCCTCCCAGGGTGATTTGAGAGTTTTGAGCAGGTTTGTGTTCCTCTTCTTCGTGCAGAGTTGAAATGCACATGAGCAGGATGCTGACCTAGGTCCAGGGCCTGGCCAGTCACCCCACCCAGTCCCCGCTCTCCTGCTGCTCCAACACAAATCCCAGCTACGGTGTCTTAGAGGCATGCCATGAAGTATCTCTGAAATAGCAAGATTCTTTCTTTCCAGCATATGTGATGCCATATCACGCCTGGAAAGGAGCCCAGATCCCTTACCATCATCACGTGTGTAGCCAGTTCCCATGTCTGTGTCCACTTGTGTGTCTGCTGGGTGGCCTGGGAGGCAGAGAAGGTAGCCCCTTGTCGGTGGCTCTTTGCTCTGCGGTGGCCCAGGAGCTGCGGGCTCATGTTCGGAGGGTTCCAGAGCTGGGCTGGGCCTTGCAGGCTGCCATTGGCTGGAATTCTAGAAAGAACTGGAGGATATTTCACGTTGTCTGGACTCTAACCATGGTGTTCGGGAAAGTGAGAAAATGCCACTAAGTGAAGCTATGACAGTGTCCCTTGGGCCCAAACCCTTCCAGGTCAGTGTGGCCACATCTGGCTGCAAGAAGGTGCCAGGAGGAATGGTGGTATCGGGCTCTTACGGTCTCTGACCGTGAGCCCCCTGCCCCCACTGGATCCTTCTGCTGCAGCAAAGGTCTGTCTTTGGGGTGGGTGGGCAGGGGAAGGAAGCCCGGCCCGGCCTTCCAGCTGGGCCTGAGCCTGGCCTCACCCTCTGTCTGTGGGCGGTCCCCAGGCTGACTCCTGCCGGCGACACTGCAGCTCAGCCTGGGAGCATGAGGAGAAGCAAGCTCTTAGAAGGTTCTGGCAAAGTGGAAACCCTGTTCTCTTCTCACTGAGCTGACATGGTGGCGAAAGGAGGCTGCAGTAGACACGTGCACCTGAATCTGTGTGTCTCCAGCGCCTCTGCTGACACTGTGTCTTCTCAGCTGCATGTGTCGGCTGCTTAGTCTGTATCACTGAACCTGTGTATCCACAGCACTGATCCGTCTGTGCCGACACGTCTGCATCCTCACCTGCACCTCCACTCATGCCTGTGCCTGCGTCTGCACGCACACCTGTATGTCTGCACGCATGCCTGCCTGTGCACACACATGTATGTTTACACCCACACCTGCATGTCCACACGCACATCTGTATGTTTGTACACATTTGTATGTCTGCACACCTGTATGTCTGCACGCACATCTGTCTACACACACACCTGTATGTCTGCACACACACGCATATGTCTGCACATACACCTGTATCATCTCTATCTGCACCCACACCTGCAGTGTACACGCCTACCTCTGTGGCACCTACATCCATACCCACATCTGCGTCTACCCAGCCTCTGGCTTTGCTGCTGGATCCCCATAGCCGTCAGGGAGGTTTAGCTTTTCGTCTCCAGCGGTGCCCTGAGAGTCCATGGTAGCCCCCGTGCCCTCTCCCCTCGCCCCGGCACCTGACTTTTTGCGAACTGTCATCTGTGTTATAAGTGGGCTGAGACTAAATCTGTCAAAGTTGAGGAGTTTAAAGTCCACTTCTGCACACAAAGGAGTAGGAAAGAGAGAAAATATGAAAAGGTGAGACTTTTCTTTGCTGTCAAAATAGTAGTAACTGCAGATGAAAAATGAAGCCAGAGGGAAAAGGAAGAATGGAAAGAACTGTGTCCTGAGACGGCAGGTGTTCCGCTGGAAGCGCTGGCCCCTGGTCACATCAGGGCTGGCTCTAAGCTTCCGATGCTGGACGGGCCCCCTTGGGGTCAGGAGGCACAGGCAGGTGCAGAAGTGTACAAGGGCCCCGTGCGACCCTTTCTGGTCAGGAGAGGGCTGGGGAGGGGCGGTGTTCCCCGACACACGCTCCACAGTCTGGGACACACGGTGTGTCTTGATTGCACTGTGTCGTGGAAGCAGGTGCGAGTGACCTTCTCAAGAAGAAAAAGTTCAATTTCCTTTAGTGATACAAACTCCTAACAAAGCAAGTGTAGAGGGAACATCCTCAACACAGTAAGGGCTGCATACCACAGACCCACAGCTAGCACCACACTCAATGGGGAAAGGCTGAAAGCTTTCCAAGATTGCACTACTGTTAACTTTGGCTCTGTGGTTACCATGAGGCTTACATAAAGCATCTTATAGTTACAGGTCTGTTTAGGTTGATAGCAACTTAACTCTGAATGCATACAAAAGCTTTACATTTTTAAATTACTCCCTTTTATGTTTTTGATTTCCATGCACTTTTTATAAAAGTGACTCCAAGACATTTTGTACTTAGACTTGTATTAAGCGTTTGGCAGATTTTTTCCCCCTGGAGAGTAAAAGTTATGGAGACGCTATTTGTGGAAAATATGTTTATTCAAATGTCCTATGGAGAATGTATTTACAAAAATTTTGAATATATTTATGTTGAGAAGCACAGTCTCATCTTGATGTTAAAAAATTATGTTGGAAAACAGCAGTTTTTTTCTTCCTTTTTTTTTTTTAAACCTCTGAAGAGGTGATGGTTGTTAGCAGCCTTTAAAGGCTAATTTACTGAGTCGTTCAGGACTGTTAGAGACTCAGGTGAGTCTGCCTGTGTTTGGCCCTCATGGGAGTTCAGTTTGGCCCACAGGTTGTTGTGGGCTCACTCACCCCTGCTCTGAGAAGTGGGGTCTTTGTTAGACTTCTGCAGGGAAGGAAGGTGGTGTACTCTGGACCTGGAAATCTGAATTATCACGGTGGCCTCCACCTGCATCCCTGTCCTCGTCAGAAGTATCACTCATCTGCACTAGAGAGAATTCCTGTGGGTTAACAAAAATGTTAGCTACCTTGGAAGATGATTTTAAAAGATAAACATCATAATTTTTATAGAACAATTGGTGAACCCCATGAAAGTCTCATTTTATTGACTGATTTCCATTATCATCTCAGCAAAAACCTTGGGTCTCAAGGTTGACTCGTTTTCATTTTTTGCGATCCATCACTCAGTTCCCGACCTTTGGAGAATTTTTTAATAAACTGTGGCATGTTCACAGTTGGGAAATGATGCAGCAGAAGCCCGCCAGCTCTGGGACGCAGCACCCCCTAGGTGGACGTCTGTGGGCGGGAGTGACAGCCCGTTTGGAGGTGGATCTCATCTGTCTCAGAAGAGGCGGTGACACTAGGAAAAGAAGGCTCGAGGGACTGTGGGAGCAGAAGCCTTTCCGTCTGCTTGGGGTGCAGCGGTCGGGGTCGGGGAGCTTTGGAGGTGGGGGCGTGGTTAGGCAAGGGCGTGGTCAAAATGAGGCGTGGTCAGGATGAGGGTGTAGTTGGATGAGGGCTTGGTCAAATGAGGCGTGGTCAGGGCGAGGGTGTGGTCAAGGTGAGGGCGTGGTCAGGGTGAGGGTGTGGTCAGGGCGAGGGTGTGGTCAAGGTGAGGGCGTGGTCAGGGCCAGGGTGTGGTCAAGGTGAGGGCGTGGTCAGGGTGAG
>SJYF01002055.1:358734-372898 GCA_006410515.1 Procapra przewalskii | reverse complement strand
CTCCACCGAGGCTGTGCTGGCCTGCCGAGGGTCCTGGCGGCGGCGCTGTCTTCTCAGGCCGCGTGTCCAGATTCAGGATCTCTCGGCGTCTTTAACTGCATCTTCTTTCAATTCAGTCGTGTCCAGCTCTCTGCGACCCCACGGGCTGCAGCACCCCAGGCTTCCCTGTCCTTCACCAGCTTCCGGAGCTTGCTCAAACCCACATCCATCACATCGGTCACATCGAGCCAGCTCATCCTCTGTCGTCCCCTTCTCCTCCCCCCTTCAATCTTTCCCAGCATCAGGGTCTTTTCCAACGAGTCAGCTCTTCCCATCAGGTGGCAAAAGTATTGGAGTTTCAGCTTCAGAACCAGTCCTTCCAATGAATATTCCGGACTGATTTCCTTTAGACTTACTTCTGTTGACCTTACTTTCCAGGAGGCTTCTAACAAGTGCCGTCTATACGGGAAGCCCCCAGGCCGTGTGATGAGAAAGCGCTTTGCAAGATGGAAACATTAATAAAGGGGCTAGTGATTGTTAGTCGCTCGTCGTGTCCAGCTCTTTGCGACCCCGTGGACTGTAGGCCACCGGGCTCCTCCGTCCATGGAATTCTCCAGGCAAGAATGTGGCATGGGTTGCCATTTCCTTCTCCAGGGGATCTTCCCAACCCAGGGATCGAATACCTGTCTCCTGCACTGCGGGCATATTCTTTACTGTCTGAGCTACTTTCTCAAACACGAGCTTAGTCATTGGCAGGAAAGGGTGTCATTGGGAAAAGTCTCGTGACAAAGACTTAGGAAGAGCTGAGAGCTGACCTTACAAGAGCCAAATCCACAAAAACTTGATTCCTTTTTCTGGACCTAAGTACTCAGGTCTCTGGCCAGAGGTTTTCCAAGAGAATAAATATTGACTATTTGTAGCTTTCAATTGTTTCTTTATATTAATGGTATTATGAACCACTTCAGGGAAAAGCAGTCAACACATTTTAGGGGATAATGTACTTTTATCCCGACTTTCCTTGGCCCTTAATAATGAGCAAGTATATTTCAGCTTCTGGGTCCTCCTCGGACACTCCCAGCAGGCTCCCTGGGCCCCTGCAGGTGCCTCCCTGATACTTGCATTTCTTTACATAGATTCAAGTTTCTCACCTACTTTGCAGAGAAATGGGCTTCCCTGGTGGCTCAGAGGGTGAAGTGTCTTCCTGCAATGCCGAAGACCCGGGTTCAATCCCTGGGTCGGGAAGATCCCCTGGGAAAGGAAATGGCAACCCACTCCAGTATCCTTGCCTGGAGAATCCTATGAACAGCGGAGCCTGGCGGGCCACAGTCCACGGGATCGCAAAGACTGAGCGACTTTAAGTTTCTCACCCACGTCACTTCCCTTCTCTCTAAGGAGCTTCTTTCAACATTTCTTGTGTCTGAGTCTTCATTTCTGCTTTACTTCTGCAGGCTGCAGAGCGCCGCAGATGGTGCGGGTGGTTACTGCGCTCTCTCCTTGCTCACGTGGGACAGGTCTCTCCCTGCGCCCCGGAGCTGCCCTTCTCTGCCTTGCATGTTGTGCAGTGAGCTGCCGTGCGACTCTGAGGGCGTGTGCCCTGCCAGCGCTCCCTGAGTTGCCTGGGTGTGCTCCGCGGCGCGCGCACTCTGAGCCTCCCCAGCAGTCCTGTCTGCGGTGGCGCCCTCTCCCCCTCGGAGGTGGGCCTCTGCTGCCGCCCCGGGGCCTGGGTTGCCACGCCTGTCTCTCTCTCTCTCTCTCTCTCTGCAGAGCAGCTTTGAGGTGTCCCCTCAGCCCTGTCCCGCCCAGGCAGTCGCCGACTCCACCACAGTGCTCCAGCTTCTAGCATTTCTTTTTGGTTCTTCTTAAGCAGCTGCATTTCTCTACTTTGTCCAGTGGTTGTTACACGCTATCCCTGTTTCCATTAGCGACCTTAGCAAATTGACGACAGTGATTTGAAGTCTGTGGCTGGGTCGTCCCAGTCTCTGTCCTGCCTGAGTCTCACTCCGATCTCACTTGGTCTTTTCAGACTGTGACGTTCTGTTCCCGTGTTGCTTTGTTTGTCATGCGCTGTGCTTTGTAATTTGTTTGTTGTTGGAAGCCAGGTGTGCATGCGTGCGTGCTTGCGTGCTCAGGCCCTTCAGGCGTGACTGACTCTGAGCCCCCATGGGCTGCAGCCCGCCAGGCTCCTCTGTCCATGGGCTTCTCCGGGCAAGAGCAGCAGAGTGGGTTGCCGTGCGCTCCTCCGGGGGATCTTCCCGACCCGGGGACTGAACCTGCGTCTCACGTCTCCTGCACTGGCCACCGGGTTCTTCACCACTGGAGCTGCCTGGGAAACCCTGGAAGCCACACGCGGGGCAAAATGGCCCAGGGTGCGTGAGCCTCAGCATGAGGCCTTCAGTCCCTCTGCGTGCGCATTAGGCGGGGTGCACTGTCGACGCAGCCACGGCCGCCAGGGGCTGGTGGTTTTCCAGTGTCTTTGTTTCGCCCGTTTTCTCTGGGTTTCCCCAGGGGCCCCTTCTCCTCGGGGGAGTCACCTGCGATTCCCTGTGATGTGCGGGGCGGGCGGCCCAGGCCACGGCCCGAGGGTGGCTCTCAGTCTTCACTGAGTCTGGGCTGTGCACCCCACTCAGCTGCTCAGTGTTTCTGTCCTTGAGGTGAGGCAGGAAGGCTGCAGGGGCTGGAGTTGGGAGCCTGTGGGCACACTTGTTGTCTTATCCGTGGCACACAGGTGGGATTTGCAGCATCCTGTGTATTACACGGTGTGTGCACTATGAATGCTGTACACATTTTACATGGACACATGAGCTCAGGAACCGCCTGGGGACCACAGTGCCAGCACCCCCACAGGCGACGCTCTGCAGGTGACTGTATGGGTAGCATCCGCGGAACCACTTCTACGGCTGAGCCAGCCACCAGCCTCCGAAACCCTGCAGCTCAAGCCTGCGCTGTTCAAGGGTCAGCTGCATTTTATTAAAACATGTAAATATAATGACTTACATACAAATGTCATACACTTTTACATGTACTGTATATTGTACAGGGTAATACTCTTATATAATCATAACAAAGTATCATATATGACTCCTAATTCTTTTCAGTTCATTATATATGTTACAAAGATAAAGATATAGCTTAATTTTATCTATTTATATGGTATCTTCTTACTGGATAGAATTTAAAAATTAATCCCATCAAGTCTATCAGTATTTTTCTCTATGATGTTTATTTTATGTCTATGCATGGATTATTATTCGGCCATAAAAATAAGGAAACCCTGCCGCTGGCAACAGTATAAAGACGTCTGAGGGTATCACGGGAAGTGAAATAGTCGGGCAGAAAAATACAGAATACGGCTGTATGGTCAATCGCTCCTCCTCATCGTTTCCGGAAGACCAAACCTGCAGGAACCGAGGGTAGACTGCCGTTTCCCAGGGTGGGGGCGACAGGGAGACGGTCAGAGGCTGAAGTTTCCAGCTGGAAGATGAGGAAGTGCTGGAGACCTCGAGTCAGCCTGGTGAGCACGGCTGCAGCGTTGTGTTACAGACGTGGAGCGTGCTGACAGCAGGCCTCATGTGCTCCACCACACATACACGCACACATGCACGCATGCACACGCATGCACACACAGTAACAGTGGGAGGTGGTGGCGTGTTAATTAATCTTATTGTGGTCGCCATCACATCACCACCTTGTACACCTCAAACTTAGACAATGTTGCTTGTCAATTATATCTTAATAAAGCTGGGAAACTAGTAAACATTCAGTTCAGTTCAGGCACTCAGTCATGTCTGACTGCGACCCCATGAACTGCAGCACGCCAGGCCTCCCTGTCCATCACCAACTTCCAGAGCTTGCTCGAACTCATGTCCATCGAGTCGGTGATGCCATCCAACCATCTCATCCTCTGTCGTCCCCTTCTCCTTCCACCTTCAATCTTTCCCAGCATCGGAGTCTTTTCAAATGAGTCGGCTCTTTGCATCAGGTGGCCAAAGTACTGGAGCTTCAGCTTCAGCATCAGTCCTTCCAGTGAGTATTCAAGACTGATTTCCTTTAGGATCGACTGGTTTGATCTTGTAATTTTTCTTACCGTAAGTCTTGTTGGATCCTCTGTTAAATAAAAGGACTCTACTCACCCTTCACTTTTTCAGCGTTTCGTTTTCCAAAGGAATGAGGTTTGCTGAATGATCTTTAGCCGAAAACCTTTATTGAATTAAGGAAGTTATATTCCTAGTTTCGTAAAATTTTTAAAAATCTGAATGGATGCAATGCTCGCTCTTGGCCTCTGAAATGCTCTTGGATCTTTCCTCTCTTTATGTCTTGGTAAAACAAATGGCATTGACAGGCTTCCTGCTGTAGGAGCATTTTTGCAATTCTGGGTTAGACGCTTTGGCTATGAACTTTTGTTGGATTCAGTCGCTAGTACTTTTTGAGGAGTGAGAGTCACTTATTTTTCTTTCTCGTGTTTTTGTTGTCCAGTTCTACTATCCAGGAGTCTCCCGACCATGGGAAAACCCGAGTAAGACAGAGAGCAGATGGTGCTAGGGTGCCGGCCCCCGGAGCCGCTCAGTGTTGTGACGGCAGTCAGCCTTTAGTCTCCTCGCTTCAGCTTTGGAACTCTGTATTTTTTCCTGAAAATGATTCCTCTCCTTTATGTTTTCCAATTATGTTTACTTTGCATTATTTGCAGTGCTCTCTCGTGGTTTTGTGAATCTCTGCTGTGTCCGCTGCCGCGTCCTTTCTTTGCTCCTGACGGTGCTTATTCCTGCTTTCTCTGCTCTCCTGATGATCCTGACGGGATGTCTTCTGGGTTTACTAGACTTTTCAGTTGACCGGCTCTGGGTTTCTGTCATTGTTCTCTATTATTTACCTTTTCATTAATTTCTACTGTTAGAGTCTCTTCCAGATGGTGATACCGTCTCAGTTTTATGGTGTTAATTGTCCTTTTTGCCTTTTCTTTTGAATCTTGCTGACTTCTCTTCTTTATGGTTCATGTTCTGTGTGGCTTATAATTTTCACTGTAAACTTACCTTCTTCTTGGGAGAATCATTTGGGAGACCCCAAACCCCTCACTGTTGGAAACATTCCTCCAGGTGGTTTTAGGGAGAGTGATTCCAGCTGGAGTGTTAGGTACACGAGAGTCCTACTGTGTAAGGACATGATAGATAGCCTGTGTGGTGCACACTCTGGGGCTCTTTCCCACCAGAGAGATTCCTGCTTCCATCCAGAGCCTGAAGACAAGGGGACCCCAGCCCGGCAAGGGCAGGCCTTTCTGACCCACTTGTGGGTGGAGGCGGTAGTTCTGCCCTTGCCTGGCACCCCCGAGGTCATCGCCCACCTTCGTGTAGGCGTCAGGACCCGCGTCTGCACCCCCTGCCTGTCGGAGCCCCGCTGTCCGGCGCCCGGAGCCCCTCGTGCTAACTCTAAGTTGCCCCAGTGTTTGACTGCATTTCTGGTGCTTCCAGGGAGCAGGGCCACAAGTTTGGCACCGTCGTGAAGGGCAGGACAGGCCTTGCTTGTCTGAGACCCTGTGTCATGCTGTGTGATTATTCTGGTAAATATTTAAACCACAGACACTCGAGGACTTGTTTAGAAAACACACTTTGGAGTGATTGGTTCGTAGAGCTGTATTCTGTGTGCAGTAAGTGGGTGTTAACCTCAAGCATCTGCCTGGCACTGTATCCTCCTGGGGCTGAGCTAGCCGCCTGTTCCGTGGCCTCGTCGTTTAATTGTAGGTAAGCTGGGACTTCGTGCCTGAGTTTGGGGCGTGTCTAGTGCAGCTGGCAGAGAGCAGGGTGGTGGCTGAACACGTGTCCTGGGCTTCCTCCGGGCCCCTCTCAGCCGAGGAGGACGTGTACCCTCAGACATCACTCCACACTCCTGCCAGGACGCTCTCAGGGGCTGCAGACCTGTATCAGAGCCCCCCACCACCACTGGCCTCTGCCCTCCCAAACCAGGAGCACCTCACGCCCCAGGAGAGGCAGTGGTTACAGGAAACGGAGACCCCCGCCGGCTCAGATGCTCCAGCACGCGAAGCGGAGGAAACTGAGGAACCCGAGCGTGTCTGGGGGCCGCCCCCCGCCCTCGGGGCCCTTCTCGTCTGTGGCTTCACCAGGACAGTGCCTACCAGGGTCAGTGCCCTGCTACGTGAAGACAGCCCGCCCACCCGTGCCAGCCCCCTTCTCTGCACGGTTTATATAGTCCTGTCGTGTTATTTAGTGACTCCTGACCTTGCTTCCTTTCCCTTTTTAAAAAGATGTGAATAGTAACAAGCATCACTGTGTGACTCAGCCATTACTATGAGGACTCAAGCATCTTTTGAAGGTGTGAGGATGCTGTTCCTACAAATGGCTTCTGCCTCACCTTCAGTTATTTTATCTGAAGTCAGAAAAAACATTAATTTACCAGTTCCTGAATGTGCATTGCTAGCCTAACTTTTCATTTAAAAAATAAATATAAAGCAGCTTCTTCACACTCTCACTTGTGGACAACGTTTTATCTCAGAGCAATGGCATTTCATGCAAGCACACTGCTTATATCTTACTATAATTAAGGAATTTCTGTGGCTTTACTGTCTGCTCTCGTACCTTTGGCAAGACCCATCCTTCCTTGCAAGCAAAATGTTGACAGACCTCGGGTGTCGGACATGGGAACCTCTGAGTGCAGCAATGCAGGAAGCCCGGAAAGGTGTGACAGGAGACGCGTGGCGCTGGTCTTGGTGTTAATGTCATTGCAGGATCGAGGCTCCTGTCAGATCACCGTCTTCCAGAACAGATGTTTGGCTTTGCTGCTGAATTTTAGCAAAGCTGGGCAGACAAGGGAAATATTAAAGAAAGCAGCGGTTCAGTAAGCAAGCCGTGTTGTTTTCCATTCTCCACCCACGGCTGGCTGATTAAATGCATTACCTCGGATCTTGGGCGAATATTGCGCAATACTCAGTGGCATTACTTAATGTAATTCTGCTTCCAACTGGGAATTTTCCAGGCGAGAACACTGTCGTGGGTTTCTGTTTCCTGCTCCAGGGGATCTTCCTGAGTCTGCCCAGGGACTGAACCTGGGTCTCCTGCATTTCAGATGCCTTCTGCGTTGCAGGCCGCTTCTTTACCAGCTGACCCGCGGGGAAATCCCTGACCACCACAGGGCGGAAAGTGAAGCGAGACCCTGGGGGGAGCAGCTGTGGGCCGGGGGAGGCCCCGGGTGTGGGCGGGGTGGCCGGGGCCGCGTTGGTCCTTCCGCCTCTGTGTCTTTGGTTATATTTGAAGCTGGTCCCTGAAGGGTGGTTTACGTGCATCGCGTCCTCCCGGTTCTGCCAGGCGTCTGACCGCTGATCTGGGGGTTGTACCGGGCAGGCCGAGGTGCCCAGCGCTCCCCGCACGTGTGGTCAGGGCTCACGGCCGGCCGGCTGTGCTGGGGGCGGGTGTCGGTGCCTCACACAGGCCGTGTGCTTGGCCCCCTTCTCTTCTGGGGCTGACTGAGCCTCGTCCCCATTATATTCCATGTTCCAAAGGACACAACTCAGGGAAATGCAGATGGAGGGGCGGAGACGGGCAGGGACGGGGCTCCAGCCCCCATCCCCACCGCCCACCAGCTCGGAAGCTCGCACAGCCCTGTGGCTGGGGGTGTCGTGGGCTCCTGTGCAGGGTCTGTGATTGGCTGCGTGGCTACCGGACCCCTGCTGCTGGGGCTGAGCTCAGTGTCCACCTCCTCCCCCCGCCCCCGGGTGTGGAGGCTGCAGCTGAAAGTTCAGGCTTCGATCAAGGTTTGCTGTCTCTGGTGACCAGCCTGTCCTGAAGCCCCCAGGGGCCCCGAGAGCCGCCGCGTTAGAGCAGAGGTGCCGTCATCCTCGTCCCTCAGGAAATGTGGGGGTGTTAGGAGCTGGTGTCTGGAAAGGGGGCATGGACCAATATCCTCCGCTCCGGCAGCTTCGGGCTTCAGGAGGGCTGGTGCTGAGGGGCACGCAAGGCTGCTTCCCTCGGGGGCGGAGGCGGTGCTGGGGGAGGAAGGTCACAGGACCGCCTCTCTGTTGAGGGAGGCGCCGAGCAGACAGGACAGGGGCCAGGGACGTGCCCTCCTGGAGGCGGAGGGAGGGCTGTGGGCAGTCTGGAGCAGTCTGGCCTTGCCACCCAGCTGCGGGGGCACTTCGCTCCCAGTGGACGACTGGTCTGAGCCCACAGCGGGATGTTCCGATCGGGTGTTAAGACAGCTGGTCTCACGGGGCTGATGGGTCTCCGACCAGGTGGGCCTGGTGGGGGCCTCGCCCGCCTCAGGCTCCTTCCTGAGGGTGCTGGCTTAGTCCCTGACCCCTGCTGCCCACCCGTCCCGCGAGGGTGGTGAGCCTGGGGCAGGACGCACGGGCCTGCGGGGAGAACAGCCCATGGATCAGTGTTCCAAAAAAACAGCCAATGCAGGGCCTTCTTCCTAAGTTTGCAGTTCAAAACTGTTTTTTTCTTCCAAAACTTTAGTTAAAGCCGACCCCAGTTCCTTTTAAAGTTCACCTGAAAACTCAGCCACCACCCTGGGAAAGGCTGTGAAACTTGTGACCACTGCCTGGGACTGGTGTTTGAACACAGACGCTGAAGCAGCTCCCCACAGCGGGAAGTCTGTCCCCTGAGACATGCGGTGTCGAGCGTGTTGGTTTAAAACCTCCGAAGACCCGGCTCTGTGCCGCTGGGGGCTGGATCTGTGTTCCCTGTTCCGTTGCCGATGTTTGTCTTCCTGCGTGTTTTCCGTAAAGACTTCCCATATCCTCTTGCGTAACATGTAGTTGTTTTGGGCCACGTCACTGACTTCCTTGTCTTCTTGTCCTGAATTAGGAAAGGCGTTGTCTGCTGGTCATTATTGTGATTTCTTTTCTCTCCCTTTTCCTTGGCTTCATTCAAGGCTTTTGAACTTGGTTCCTATGATTACTGTGGCTCGAATCACATCCAACTTCTAAATACCTGCTGTGTCCTAACAAGTACATACAAGCATTTAAAAGCTGAGAAGCCAAAAAGGATGTCGGCGAGTTGGAGGAAATTCAGAGCAAAGCACAGAAACGATTAAGAGGTTGGAAGGTCGACTTGTGAGGAAGCTGTCGAGGAGCTGAGTGTGTCTGCCTTGGCAAAGCCGCGGCTACGGCAGCAGAAGGGCCGCGGGGAGTGCTGAGTGTGCCGACGCAGAGAGAGAAGGCTGCTGGGCTGCAGAGGGCGTTTTGTGAGGGAGAGAGGAGAGAGGTGTGGAGGGAGGCCTTCTGCGAAGGTGGACGCGGCGGAGGGGAGGGGCGTGGCGTGAGCCCGGACGCGGTGGGAAGTGAGGTCGGGTCGGGGATGACGGCCTTCCTGAGTGCGCCCACCCGCCCCCGCTCCTCGGGGCAGAGGAGCCCTCTGCCTTCACCTCCTGCAGAGCACACTCCTTGGGCCCCCCGGGCCTGGCTTCTCCCTGCTCTGCTCTCGTTCCGTGTGAGGATCATTTTTGCCGTGGTCTTGGGAGCGCCGGCAAGGGGTTTTGATGCCCTTGGCATGCCACGCTGACGTCCCCTCCAGGAGGACCCTGTGCCAGCCCCTCAGTTGGCAACCCAATGCCCCGTGCAAAGACATACCCCCCCAGTCTTGGCCAGCTCTCTGCAGATCAGAGCCCGCTGGGGGCCGCTGGACGCAGATGGAGCCCCACAGTCCCCACCACTTCCCGCGTCCCTTCCCAAGCTCCCAGCAGCCTCACGTGCTAGGTCACTCCTCCAGGCTTCGACTCGGGGGTCTCCTGCCTGGAATCCGCCCCCTACCCCACCCTCCCCAAGGGAGCCCCTGCTGGTGTCGGAAGCCCAGTGTGGGCAGGGAAGGAAGGCCTCCCGACTCCAGGGCACGCCAGAGGTGGCTGCCATGGGCCCCTTGCTCTGTGGCGTTGCCCCCAAAACGGAGTCAGGATCCTCACTGGCTGGTGGTACTAACAGCATGATGTCATGGGTGGGAGAGGGTGGCAGGGATACCACTCGGTCCACACAGCACCAGGCAGGCGTGGAGCCCAGCCCCGGCCCTCTGGGAGGACTGTGACACAGAAGTCCCCGGTCAGCACAGCGCTGGAATTCCCAGCGACCCTGGCCACGGCCTGGACGTGACGGTCAGGGTCCGGCCTGCACAGCATGGCCAAGGGAGGCCAAAGGGGCGGTGGGAGCAGCGGAGGTCCTGCACCAGACCGGCCTGACTCCGGGAGGCTCCTCGTCCGCGGTCAGCCTTGCAGACAAGAGCTGTTTGCTGGGACTGTGGGTGGAGCCGATGAGACCCCCTTCCCGTCAAACGTGTGCCGCGCACCCCCCAGGTGGTCCGCGGAATGCGAGTCTTCTGCATGCGCGGCTCTCAGGAAACTAGTTTCTCTGCTAATGTTGTGTAAGCTCCCCATCTCATGCTTGGTATTCCTTAGAGAAGAGAGACCACAGGAGGAAGGAAGCCTCATAAACACGGTCCCTCTGCCGGTGGGGCCGCAGGCTCGCTGCTCTCAGGCATCCCGCCCTTCAGCCGGGCCGCCCACCGGGACCCTCTCCTCCCAGAGTATCTTCACCCGTCTTCCTGTGCCCACTCCCAGAGGAGCAGGACTTCAAACACTCACCGTCTCCCCCCTCCCCTTACGCATGTCCAGTCCCTTTGCTGTTTCTTTACAGTGCTCGTTAATTTATAACTGTTTGTACATGGAAAACACTGAGACAAAATAAGCATTGTCACAACCACAGACAGTCCTGGGCTCAGGAAGGCGCCCCCTGCGTCTGGAAGGCATGTGGCCTCTTGTGTGCCGGTCAAGATGACCTTTGCCCTTGAGGTCTTCTCTGGGAACCACTCGGTGGGTGGACGCCGGCCCGAGGCCCTCTCTGCATTTCTCGGCACAGCTCAGGAGGACCTAGACCACTTCCGTCACCCTGTTACGGGTGATCACACTCAGGTTGTGACATGTTATGCTCCCTGATGCTAGTGAAGTAATTCAACTGGATTTATGCATTTCTTATTTTCTTTAAGACATTTAAACAATTTTATATAACTTCATGAATTGAGGTTTAGTTGATGTAGTGTTTCAGATGTACAACATAGTGTTTCACAACTTTTAAAGATTACATTCCATTTATAGTTATCATCAAATACAGGCAATATTCCCTGTGCTACAGGCTATATCCTCATAGCTTATTTGGACACAGCAGTCTGTGCCTCCCATTCCTACTCCTGTCTGGTGCCTCCCCCTCCCACCCCCACTGCCACCCACTAGTCTGTTCTCTGTGTCCGGAGCCAGCTTCTGCCTTGGTATAGTCCGTCAGCTCAGTTCAGTGGCTCAGTGGTGTCTGACTCTTTGTGACCCTCGGACTGCAGCACGCCAGGCCTCCCTGTCCATCGCCAGCTCCCAGAGCTTGCTCAAACTCATGTCCATTGAGTTGGTGATGCCATCCAACTTGTCCTCTGTTGCCCCCTTCTCCTCCCACCTTCAATCTTTCCCAGCATCAGGGTCTTTTCCAGTGAGTTAGTTCTTCACATCAGGTGGCCAGAGTACTGCAGTTTCAGTTTCAGCATCATTCCTTCCAAAGAAATCCCAGGGCTGATCTCCTTCAGAATGGACTGGTTGGATCTCCTTGCAGTCCCAGGGACTCTCAAGAGTCTTCTCCAACACCACAGTTCAAAAGCATCAATTCTTCAGCGCTCAGCCTTCACAGTCCAACTCTCACATCCATACAGAACTACTGGAAAAACCATAGCCTTGACTAGATGGACATTGGTGGGTAAAGTAATGTCTCTGCTTTTTAATATTCTGTCTAGGGTTGGTCATAGCTTTTCTTCCAAGGAGCAAGTGTCTTATAATTTCATGGCTGCAGTCACCATCTGCAGTGATTTTGGAGCCCAAGAAAATAAAGTCTCTCACTGTTTCTACTGCTTCCCCATCTGTTTGCCATGAAGTGGTGGGACCGGATGCCATGAGCTCAGTTTTTGAATGTTGAGTTTTAAGCCAACATTTTCACTGTCCTCTTTCACTTTCATCAAGAGGCTCTGTAGTTCTTCACTTTCTGCCATGAGGGTGGTGTCATCTGCATATCTGAGGTTATTGATATTTCTCCCAGCAATCTTGATTCCAGCTTGTGCTTCCTCCAGCCTGGCATTTCTCATGATATACTCTGCATATAAGTTAAATAAGCAGGGTGACAATATACAGCCTTGACATACCCCCTTTCACAATTTGGAACCAGTCCATTGTTCCATGTAGGGTTCTAACTGTTGCTTCTTCACTTGCATACAGATTTCCCAGGAGGCAGGTCAGGTGTTCTGGTATTCCCATCTCTTTTAGAATTTTCCACAGTTTGTTGTGATCCACACAGTCAAAGGCTTTGGCATAGTCGATAAAGTAGAAATAGCTGCTTTTCTTGAATGCTCTTGCTTTTTCCTATGATCCAGTGGATGTTGGCAATTTGATCTCTGATTCTTCAGCCTTTTCTAAAACCAGCTTGAACATCTGGAAATTCACAGTTCATGCAATGTTGAAACCTGGCTTGGAGAATTTTGAGCATTACTTTGCTAGCATGTGAGATGAATAGAATTGTGTGGTAGTTTGAGCATTCTTTGGCATTGCCTTTCTTTGGGATTGGAATGAAAACTGTCCTTTTCCAGTCCTGTGGCCACTGCTGGGGTTTCCAAATTTGCTGGCATATTGAATGCAGCACTTAAACAGTATCATCTCGTAGGACCTGAAATAATTCAGCTGGAGTTCCATCCCCTCCAGTAGCTTTGTTTATAGAGATGCTTTCCAAGGCCCACTTGACTTAGGACTCAGGATGTCTGGCTCTAGATGAATGATCACACCATCGTGAATATCCGGGTCATGAAGATCTTTTTTGTATAGTTCTTCTGTGTATTCTTGCCAACTCTTCTTAATATCTTCTGCTTCTGTTGGGTCCATACCATTTCTGTCCTTTATTGTGCCCATCTTTGCATGAAATTTTCCCCTTGATATCTCTAATTTCCTTGAAGAGGTCTCTAGTCTTTCCCATTCTGCTGTTTCCCTCTGTTTCTTTGCACTGATAGCTGAGGAAGGCTTTCTTCTCCCTCCTTGCTGTTCTCTGGAACTCTGCGTTCAGATGGGTGTGTCCTTCCTTTTCTCCTTTGCCTTTAGCTGCTCTTTTCTCAGCTATTTGTAAGGCTTCCTGAGACAACCATTTGCCTTTTTGCATTTCTTTTTCTTGGGGATGTTCTTGACCACTGCCTCCTGTACAGTGTCTTGAACCTCTTGTCCATACTTCTTCAGGCACTCTGTCTATCAGATCTAATCCCTTGAATCTGTTTGTTACTTCCACAGTATAATTGTAAGGGATTTGATTTAGGTCATACCTGAATGGTCTAGTGGTTTTCCCTACTTTCTTCAATTTAAGTCTGAATTTGGCAATAAGGAGTTCATGATCTGAGCCACAGTCAGCTCCCGGTCTCGTTTTTGCTGACTGTATAGAGCTTCTCCATCTTTGGTTGCAAAGACTATAATCAGTCTGATTTCAGTATTGACAATCTGGTGATGTCCACGTGTAGAGTCTTCTCTTGTGTTGTTGGAAGAGGATTTTTGCTATAACCAGTGTGTTGTCTTGCAAAAGTCTGTTAGCCTTTGCCCTGCCTCATTTTGTACTCCAAGGCCAGACTTTACTCTAGGTATCTCTTGAATTTCTACTTTTGCATTCCAATCCCCTGTGATGAAAAGGAAATCTTTTTTTGGTGTTAGTTCTAGAAGGTCTTGTAGATCATCATAGAACCATTCAACTTCAGCTTCTTTGACATTAGTGATTGGGGCATAGACTTAGATTATTGTGATCTTAAGTGGTTTGCCTTGGAAATGAACAGAGATCATTCTGTCATTTTTAAGATTGAACCCAAGTACTGCGTTTCTGACTCTTTTGTTGACTGTGAGAGCTACTCCGTTTCTTCTAAGGGATTCTTGCCCACAGTAGTAGATATAATGGTCAACTGAATTAAATTTGCCCATTTCAGTACATTTTAGTTCACTGATTCCTAAATGTTAATTCCTAAATGTCAATGTTCACTCTTTTCATCTCCTGTTTGACCACTTCCAATTTACTTTGTTTCATGGACCTAACCTGTATGGATGTGAGAGTTGGACTGTGAAGAAAGCTGAGTGCCAAAGAATTGATGCTTTTGAACTGTGGTGTTGGAGAAGACTCTTGAGAGTCCCTTGGACTGCAAGGAGATCC
>SJYF01002055.1:335545-346215 GCA_006410515.1 Procapra przewalskii | reverse complement strand
GAGGTGACAGGGATACACAGAACTATACAAAAAAAGGTCTAATGACCCAGATAACTACGGTGGTGTGGCCACTCACCTAGAGACAGACATCCTGGAGTGTGAAGCAGAGTGGGCCTCAGGAAGCATTAGCACGAACAATGCTAGTGGGGGTGGCAGAATCCCAGCTGAGCTATTTCACTCCTAAGAGATGATGCTGTTAAAGTGCTGCATTCAGTGTGTCTGCAAATTTGGAAAACTCAGCAGTGGCCACAGACTGGAAAAGGTCAGTTTTCATTCCAACCCCAAATAAGGGCACTGCCCAAGAATGTGCCAACTACTGCATCATTATGCTCATTTCACACGCTAGCATGGCAGTGCTCAAAATCCTTCAGGCTCAGCTTCAGCAGTATGTGAGCTGAGAGTTTCCAGAGTTGCCAGCATTCATTGGATCATGGAGAAAGCAAAGGAATTCCAGAAAAACATCTGCTTCTGCTTCATTGACTATGCTAAAGCCTTTGACTCTGTGGATTACAACAAACTGGAAAATTCGTAAAGAGATGGGAATACCAGACCACCTTACCTGTCTCCTGAGAAACCTGTATGCAGGTCAAGAAGCAACAGAACTGAATATGGAACAACTGACTGCTTCAAAATTGGGAAAGGAGTACAACAAGCCTGTATATTGTCACCCTGCTTATTTAACTTCTATGCAGAGCACCCTAATGGCAGAAGGTAAAGAAGAACTAAAGAGCCTTTTGATGAAAGTGAAAGAGGAGAGTGAAAAAGCTGGCTTAAGTCTCAACATTCAAAAGATGAGCATCATGGCGTCTGGTCCCGTCATTTCATGGCAAAGAGGTGGGGAGACAAAACAGTGACAGACTTTATTTTCTTGGGCTTCAAAATCGCTGAGGATGGTGACTGCAGCCATGATATTAAAAGATGCTTGCTCCTTGGCAGAAAATCTATGACCAGCCTAGACAGTGTATTAATAAGCAGAGACATCACTTTGCCAACAAAGGTCCATACAGTCAAAGCTATGGTTTTTTCATTAGTCATGTACGGATGTGAGAGTTGGACTATAAAGAAGGCTGAGTGCTGAAGAATTGATGCTATCAAACTGTGAGGCTGGAGAAGACTCTTGAGAGCCCCTTGGACTTCAAGGAGATCAAACCATTCAGTCCTAAAGGAAATCAACCCTGAATGGTAACTCAGCTGGTAAAGAATCTGACTGTAATTCAGAATACCCTGGTTTCATTCCTGAGTTGGGAAGATCCCCTGGAGAGAAGGGATAGGCTACCCACTCCAGTATTCTTGGGCTTCCCTGGTGGCTCAGATGATAAAGAAACCGCCTGCAATGCGGGAAACCTGGGTTCCATCCCTGGGTTGGAAAAATGCCCTGCAGGAGGGCGTGGCAACCCACTCCAGTATTCTTGCCAAGAGAATCCCCACAGACAGAAGATCCTAGCAGGCTACAGTTTATGGGATTGCAAAGAGTCAGACACGACTGAGCAATTAAGGACAGCACATTCATTGGAAGGACTGAAGCTGAAGCTCCAACACCGTGGCCACCTGATGTGAGGAGTTGACTTATTGGAAAGTCAACTGATGCTGAGAAAGAATGAAGGCAGGAGGAGAAGGGGACGGCAGAGAATGAGATGGTTGGATGGCTTCACCAGCTCAGTGGGCGTGAGTCTGAGCAAGCTCTGGGAGATAGTGGAGGACAGGAGCCTGGCAGTCCACTGGGGTCACAAAGAGTCGGATACGCCTTAGCAGCTGAGCAGTAACGACAATAATTGGTGATGTTGAGCATCTTTACCTGTGTCTGTTGGCCATCTGTTTGACTTCTTTGGAGAAACATCTGTTTAGGTGTTCTGCCCATTTTTAAAATTGGGTTGTTTGTTTCCTTGTTACTGAGGGGCATATCCTGTGTGCATACTTCGGAAATTAACCCCCTGTTGGCTGCATCATTTGCAAATATTTTCTCCTGGTCTGCAAGTGGGCTGTTGGTTTTGTTTATGGCTTCCTTCATGGTGCAGAAGCTTGTAAGTCTGATTGGGTGCCCCTTGTTTATCTTTGCTTTTATTTCTGTTGCCTTGATAAACTGACCTAAGAGAACATCGGTACGATTTCTGTCAGAGAATGTTTTGCCTACGTTCTCTTCTAGGAGTTTCCTAGTGTCCTGTCTCGTATGTAAGGACTTAAGCCATTTTGAGTTTGTCCTTGGTACAGTGTGAGGCAGTGTTCTAACTTCATAGCTTACATGCAGCTGCCCCGCTTTCCCAGAACCACTTGCTGAAGAGACTGCTTTTTCTCTGCTGTGCATTCTTGTCTCCTTTGTTAAAGATTAACTGACCATAGATGTGTGGGTTCACCTCTAGGCTCTCCGCTCTGTCTCACTGGTCCAGGTGTCTGTTTCTGTGCCAGTGCCAGGCTGTTTTGATCACAGTAGCTTCGTAATATTGTCTGAAGTCTGGGATGGCTATGCGTCTAGCTTTGTTCTTTTCCTTCAGGACTGCTTTGGCAGTTCTGAGTCTTTTGTGGTTGCATATACATTTTAGGCTATTTGCTCTGTTGGTGGAAAATGTCATGGGTAATTTGATAGTTGTCCTTTGTTATTATTTAGTTGCCAAGTCATATCTCTTTTGTGACCCCATGGACTGTGGCCCCCCAGGCTCCTCTGTCCATGGAATTCTCCAGGCCAAAGACTGGAGTGGGGTGCCATTTCTTTCTCCAGGGACTCTTCCCAGCTTAGAGATTGAATCCACATCTGCTGCACTGGCAGGTGGGTTCTTTACTCCGGAGCCACCAGGGAAGCCCTGTATGATAGGGACAACACTAAATTTGTATATTGCTTTGAGTAGTTTGGCCATTTTGACAGTATTAATTGTTCTAACCCAAGAGCCTGGGGCACTCTTCCACCCTTTGAGGCATCCTCAGTTCCCTTTGTCAGTGTTTATTATTTCTCAGCATGCAAGTCCTTCACCTCCGTGGTCAGGTTTATTCCCAAGTATTTTATTATATTTTTGATGTAATTTTAAAAGGGATTGTTCTTTCAGTTTCCCCTTTTAATATTTCTTCGTTCGCGTAAAGAAATGCAGCTGATTTCTGCGTGTTGATCTTGCATCCGGCTGCCTTGCGGGATTCTTTCATTAGCGCCAGTAGTTTTTGTGTGTGGTCTTTGAGGTTTTCTATGTATAGTATAATGTTGTCTACAGATAATGACAATTTTACCTCTTCTCTTCCAATTTGGATAGTGTTCATTTCTTTTTCTTACCTGATTGCTGTGGCTAGGATTTCCAATAGCATGGTGAATAGAAATGGTAAGAGTGGGCATCCTTGTCTTGCTTCAGATTTTAGTGACAAGGCTTTCAGCTTTTCACTATTACATATTATATTGGCTGTGGCTTTGTCATAAATAGCTTTTATTATGTTGAACTCTGTTTCTTTTATACCCACTTTGGTAAGAGTTTTTGTCATGACTGGATGTTGAATTTTGTCAAATGCTTTCTTCTGCACTTATTGAAGTGATCATGTGATTTTTGTCTTTTCTTTTGCCCATGTGGTGCATCACACTGATTGATTTGCGTATGCTGAACCATCCTTGTGACTATGGAATCAATCCAGCTTGCTCATGGTGTATGATCTTTTATTGGATTTGGTTGGCCAATATTTTGTTGGGAATTTTTGCATCTATATGCATCAAAGATACTGGCCCGTAATTGTCTTTATTGGTAGCGTCTTTATCTGATTTTGGCATCAGCGCGATGGTGGCTTTATTGAATGACTTTGGGAGTGTTCCTTCCTCTTCCATCTCTTGGAAGAGTCTGAAAAGGATTTGTGTGAATTCTTCGTATATTTTGTAGGATTAATCTGTGAAGCCATCTCATCCTGGACTTCTGTTCAGAGAGCTGGCGGTGGTGTCTTTCCCTTTAGTTACAGCCTGTGTCTCACTTCTAGTGACCTATCTGTTCCAATTCTCTAGTTTTTTTCTTGGTGCAGTTTTGGTGGGCCATATGTTTCTGGAAACTGTTATCTCTCTTCTAGGTCGTCCAGTTTGCTGGCATATAATTGTCCATAGTATTTCCTTATGGGTTTCTGTTTTTTTATTTCTGCAGTACAGGTGTGATTTCTCCTCTTTTAGTTATTATTTTATTGACTCTGATGCTCTCTCTTTGCTTCTTCGGGAGCCTGGCCAGAAGTTTGTTGATTTTGTTTGCCTTCTCAATGAACTAGCCTTTGGTTTTATTGATTTTTACTTTTGTTTCCTAATCTCTGTTTTCTTTATTTCATCTCTGATCTTTATTATTTCCTTTCTTCTACTGACTTGAGGTTTTGATTGTTCTTTTTTTCTGCTAATTCTTTTTGGTGTTAGGTTAGGTCGTTTACTTCAGATTTTTCTTATTTCTTTGAAGAAGACCTGTATTCCTGTGAACTTTCCTTGAAAAACTGCTTTTGCTGCATCCTGTAGATTCTGTGTGCTTTCGCTTGCTTTGTATTCTCGTTTTATTTCTCTTGGCCCACACCTTCTCATGGACCCACGCACGTACTATGTGCTCAGCCTGTCTGCGGTTCTACCAGAGGCTGCCATTCCGGCTGTGATGGTGTCTGATGCTTCAAGACTCTTTTAAGCATGTGCTCCCTCTTCAGGTTGGATGGGCGCTTTGGACTGGAGTGGAACCATGTGCACCTGTGATTGAGGGTGATGGTACTTTTAAAAACCATTCCAATAAAGGGTTTCAAGAGCGAAGATAACAGAGAAGAGCGTCTACCAGCTCTTGACGTCAATCGGGAGATAGAGACTATGGCGCTGCTCTTTTTGTAGAAGCCGTCCGTGGGCATCGCAAGGGAGCAGAGGCCGCTGTGAGAGCCGTTTTCAGTGTCACAGAGGCCTGTTCTGCCTTCTTTAGCGATGGCATGCAGACAGGATCTTGTGTTGGTGAAGACACCATGGAGATCCCATGATGAACATCTTCAGTCATTTTCAAAGACAACTTGACTGTCACATTGCATGAGCCCATCTGTGTTCATAAATCGGTGAACTTCTAAAATCTTCTGTGTGTAGAGGTGAGTTTTATTCAAAGCAGAAAGATGCTATGGTGGGGGGGGTGGGCCTTACCTTTCACAGCCGGATGGGGCCATTGGAATGGGGGCAGCAACCTCCTGTCCCACAGCATCTCAGGCCTTGGGTGTGACCGAAAGCCCTGTGCTGATATGTGCAATGAGGCCTCTGGTCATCAAGCGTGAATGAGTGTCTATTCATTCTGCCAGGCTCAAGGCATCAGAGAAATAAGCAATCCTTTTACAAAAGATTTAATTTAAAGCCTCTCAAATGGGCTCTTATGTGTGTATGTTTAAGTTACCCTGGAAATACATTTTTTTTGGAATAACTTTTATCTACTTTATGCTAAATGAATGAGATGCTACTGTACCATCTCTAAAACTGAACTTTTCTCTAAAAGTGAAAGTTGCTCAGTCGTGTCTGACTCTTTGCAACCCCATGACTATACAGTCCATGGAATTGTCCAGGCCAGAATACTGGAGTGGGTAGCCTTTCCCTCTTCCAGGGGATCTTCCCAACGCAGAGAGTGAACCCAGATCTCCTGCATTGCAGGCAGATTGTTTACCAGCTGAGCCACCAGGGAAGCCCAAGAATACTGGAGTGGGTAGCCTTTCCCTTCTCCAGGGGATCTTCCTGACCCAGGAGTCGAACCAGAGTTCCCCACATGGCAGGCGGGTTCCTTACCACCTGAGCCGCCAGCTAGAGCTTTTCTCTAGTTGTCATATCTGCAAGACTCCTCCATTGCTTGTGAACTGCATGCATGGAGTCGGTGTGGAATGGAACTGGTTTCATTCCCCACTGTAGCCACTGGCGTGGGGATTCTTGCTTTTCAAGCTCAGAGGAGATGTGTGTGCGACTGACTGGACCTGCACATGATGCCACTGAGGTGGCCCTGTGAGCGGCCCCGAGTCCCTGTCAGTGCTGGACCAGTGGATTCCGGACAAGACCTGGTGGCCTTTCTCTCCTCTGCATTTTCCAGAAGAAATCAACAGAGGCAACCATAGTAACCTTTCCATGCTCATTACCATAAGCTGTAGTGGCCTTAAGAAGAGGCCTGGCACTCACGGCGGCCTGGACGCTGGGCGCCTCTCCTCGCCTCTCGAGCAGGCGGTCCTGCAGCTTCCAGGCAGAAGGGAAATTGATTGTCTCACATTTTGTTTACGAGGCTATTAGCATTTCTGCAGCATGTCTTACGCTCCTAGAGGCTCTAAAATCATCATCGTGGGTATCTCTATTATTGTGTGAAAAACGGAAATAAGCATTTTAGACATAAAATTTGGTGAAGTGGATGTAACGCTTCTCAAGCCATTCTTTGAAAATGAACTCAGAGTCAGAGTGAAATTTACATTTATTTGCTTGAAGGACATGGTTTATAAAACCTCCAGGAATAATATATTGTCACAAATTCTTAAAAATGGAAACAAAATTTAGGGAGTGCAGAAAGCAAAGGGATAAACATTCTCACACATGCATGTCGTGTTACACAGTCCTGAAATTAAACTGTCGGCAGATGATACGATTTGTCCGATTCTATTACCTCAGAGAAATATAACGTAAACAAGCAGCAAAACCGTAGTAAAAGAACAGGCTCTGTTTTCAATCCCTTCCTGTGTGAAAGATGAGGCGCTGATGATGGCAGAGGAGCAAGTCTGGTCCTTCAGGAGCGCCTAAGTTAACATGGCACTGCTGGTGCGAGCAGTGGCACTGTGGTGGAGGCTGAGGCGGGTCCGTAAGGGCTGGGATGGAGGTCTCTTTGTTGCGATCAGAGCTTGTCTCGAGGGCATGAGAGTTCTCCTGGGGCAGGATGGGGCGAGTGGACGTGTCCAGGAGACATGCAGAGATGGCTGAAACCCCATGTGCTTTTCTCAGGCTGACATCACACTGGTCTCTTTCAGGTGATAATATTCATTTGTTTCCCCAAAACTGGACACGGGAAGCATTAATAGAGTGATTGTGTGCCTTTTGCACGTCTCTGGGGCACAAAGCATTTAAGGGAGAAGCTAAAACACAGCTTCTATTTGGACCAGTTTATTTTAGCTCAGTATAAATTTTTCCGAACTCAGGGAAATGAGAAACATCAGATGGGGAACGAGGTGCTGACAAGTTGGCTATAATAGGTGACAGTAGGTAGCAAATGAGTTTTGCAGTTTATAAAATTGTAAATGAAGTTTCTGATTAAGTCAGCAGCAGTGATGAAATTAATAGATACACTTGAAGTAATTAGACAAGCAGGCTATTCTTTAAACAGGAGAGAACCTGGAAAACTTTATTCCATTTTGTCAGTGACCTCAGACACTGGGGGATGGAAGGCTAATGGGCCCACAGGGGAGGCCGCTGCCTCCTGCGAGGGTTCCGAGCCATGCTCGGCTGCAGAGACCGAGGAGCCCATCCTGTGCTGGTCAGCTGCCCTGACGGAGCCCACAGTCCCAAGAGGGCGGCCCACCGTCCCCAGGCACCTTCAGGCTGCTGCCCTCGCCATGACCAGGGGAGGGAGAGTGCCCTGGCCCGGCCCCACAGCTGGGTGGAGCATCGCTGAGGCCCAGCATCTGTCGGAGGCCTTCTGGGCCCTGACCCAGCCAGCGCTGTCCCTCCCCACCCCTTCCTCTCGCTCCCTGCAGGCCAGACCCCATGGCCCAGAGGTGTTTCTGTGAACGACCACAGAGCCTTGAGCGCCTGGCCCTCTGCTTCTCAATAGGCCATGTGGGGCCATGTGCTCCTGGAGGGGCTGGGCGAGGAGATCCCCTTCCTACATCCTCCTCAGCTGTGCTCTTGGTCTAGGCCTCATGTGCTGTGTGGAGATTTCAGGGGCTGTTCGTCCACCTCGTACCTTCAGCAAGCTTAAGCTTTCTGGGTGCCACCTGCTGGGCGAAGCATCAGGGCCCAGAGTAGTCATCCAGTGAGAACCTGCAGCGTCCAGCATTCTCCTCCTCACCATCTAACACAGCCTCTTAACCAGGCACACGGATCCTGGTGCCCTCACCCTCCCCAGGGGCTGAGTCCTGCACCTTCTGTCCTCAACTGAGCTAGCACTGAGGACAGCTCTCCCTGAGTGAGTGAATGAAAGAATGAGTGAATGCGCGAATGCATGCATGAGTGAGTATGAATGAATGCATGAATGAGTGAGTAAATGAATAATGAATGAGTAAGTGAATGAGTGAGTGATGAGTGAGCAATCAGTGAATGAATGAGTAATGAGTAAGTGAATGAACGCGTGTGTGAACAAATGAGTAATGAATGAGTGAGCAAGTGAAAGTGAGCGAATGAATAATGAGCGAGTGAATGAATGAATGAGTGATGAGTGAGTGAGTGAATCAGTAATGAATGAGTGAATGAGTGAGCAAGTGAACGTAAGTGGATGAGTAACAAATGAGTGAATGAGTGAGTGAGCGAATGAGTAATGAAAGTGTGAGTGAATGAGTGAGCAAGTGAGTGAGTGAATGACTAATAAATGAGTGAGTGATGAGTGAGCAAGTGAGAGTGAGTGAGTAATGAGTGACTGACTGAGGGACTGAGTGACTGAGAGAGGGACTGAGTGAGTGAACGGCGACAGCGCCAGCAGGGAGCTTGCAGGAGCCCGGCGCCGCATCCCTGAATGGGGCCTCCCGGTGGTCAGTGCTGGCCAGGACCACTCCTGCCTAGGCGGCCGGCAGCCTGGCCAGTTTGCAGGCTGTTTCTCACAAGGGCGTGTGAGAGGGCCAAGGTTCCCACCTCACCGCGAGGTGCTGGGGGAACGCCGCGTGTACCCTGTGGCTGCTGATCTTACTCAGAGAGAAACGGCATTGGGTGTCTCTTGGTGTCGACCTCGCAGCCCATGTCTTTATTTATAACCCCGTCCTGGTAGCGGAGAGAGTCTACCTCATTTACGGTGCTCCTTTGTTTTCTGACTCTGAGGGGCCAGGGCGTTTGTGTCCGGACTGTCTCAGAAGTGTTGCCATAACCCAGTGGTCTCCTTCAGACAGATCTGGTTCTAGGTGAGACGCCACAGTGAGCACGACAGACCAGCTGTCTAGACATGTGAACAATCTTCCCCGTGTTTTAAGCAGTGGTGCCCCTTCAGAATCGCTTGAGAATTACATCACGGAAGTGGCTGGGCTTCCAGTCATGCGCTCGCAGCTCGTATTCCACCAGTCACAACACTGCCTACATCTGTTTGCAACGTCAGCTCCCAGTAGGCACGGGGGTCAGCCCTGCCACTCTCTGGCCCCTAGGAAAAGCCCTGACTTCCAGATTCTGGCTCTGGTTGTAGTGAGAGCTGAGGCAAGTCCTGTAGGTGTCTGAGCTTCAGACCCTCATGCATCACTGGCCGAGCGCAGACCCCCTTCCAGCCCGCCCCTGTCATCCCCCCTTGGTGGTGGGGGCCCCAGTCGCCTGCTGGTCCAGAGTCTCCACTGCAGCTCCTCTCGCTTGGTGGCCTTGGAGTTGTTGAGAAACCAGGGAACCAGCACTTGGCATGGACCCAGGTCCATTTGGGAGACAAGCTGTGAAGATGGTTTGCTGTTTATCTGAAGGAGGACGAAGATGGACAGGCAGACTAAACCCCAAAGGCCGGAGCAATGTCGACTCGGGTGGATGGAGACCTCTGCCAGCGGCTGGAGGCTGGGAGATCCGACCCGCAGAGCCGGTGCTGCCATTCTAAGACAACCCCGAGGTCCTTTCCTGTCCTGAAGAGGAGCACGAATGGACTGCTGGCCCAGCAGGGAAAATGGAGGCAACGGGGCAGGAGGAGCCTGGCCTCCACAGCGGACACGCTTGCTGCGCTGTGTGTGCATCACGCACTCCCTTCCCACCTGCCCCGCTTCCCACCCTAGTCGTCTAACCGCGCCTGCGTCTCATCACCCCACCGCCTACAAAGCCGAGCTTCCCACTGACCAGGGGCTGCTGGGCGTCCCGGGCACTGTCCCGGAGAACTTCCGGTGGGTGGCACCCGACTGGACGTCTCTCGACACAGGTTGTCCAAGGCACTGGCCCTGTGGGTGGTCGAGTCAAGGGACTGAATTTTTACTTTACATTTAAATAGCCACATGGGGGTAGTCACTCCCGATCCAATACGACAGGCCCCGCGTCTCTGGCCCCATGGGTTCAGCTTGATAGAGTGCAGTGTTTGGAGCCAAGACCGTGGACAGAAAGTGCTGAGCTTCACCGTTCACCACCCTGCAGCCATGGGCCCGCTGACTTCACTGTCTCCTCTCCCCATCCTGCGAAAGGGGTGAGGGGAGGAGGGGCCCCGCACCAGGCCCTGTGGGTGTGGACGTCACGTCCGGCGCCTCACGCGCAGCCCACACCCAGGGAGTGAGTGGCCCGCAGAGCCCAGTGTGGGCTCCAGGACCTCCTTGTCTCCATTGTTGTTTCTGTGCGGACGTTTGATGCTGAAGCCTGCGAGTCTTCCGAGGTCCATAGGGAAAACCCTCATCTCAGAACTGGAAGCAGATCCCAGCTCCCAAAAGGCCGTTTTCCCAGAGGTTTTGCCCAAGAAGAAGACGGGTTTTCTGAATGCTGGGATCCTGGAATGGGTGACTTTAACTCAGATGACCATTATATCTACTATTGCGGGCAGGAATCCCTCAGAAGAAATGGAGTAGCCATCATGGTCAACAGAAGAGTCCAAAATGCAGTACCTGGATGCAATCTCAAA
>SJYF01002055.1:283069-295236 GCA_006410515.1 Procapra przewalskii | reverse complement strand
ATGGACCAAGGGAGGCTGTGCAGTGGGGCAGAGGACAGGGGGAGGGAAGCCTGAGGAGATGGCAGGCAGCTGTCTGTCCATCTGTCCCATGCAGACGACGGCAACGAAGACTGAGGTGCAGACGGCTTGTCTGCTCAGACCCTCCTCCCTCGTTATTCCGTGGAGGGAACGATCCCACATTCACCCGTTAACATATGCTTAAAATCTCCTCCTTTAGTGCTTAAAAATTGATATTCTTTACAGTAAAATCAAATACATCTTGATGGTACTTGATTCAGACCGGTATCATCAATGCCTGCGAAGATGACTGGGTACCATTCTGAGGGATAACAGGATGGACTCATCCCAGGAATGAACTCCAGTGGGAATGTGGTGATGTTTCCATGGGGACATCCGGCTGACAAGACCCTAGCACGGCACCCAAAGTACTGGGGGTAGGCAACACCCCTGCCCCTCGATACACGCCCCTCCACAGTGCTCCTGCTGAAATGCTAAGCCTGCATCTCATCTCACACAAACTTGAATCAAGGAACACAGAGTGAAATAACTGATGAGCACACGGTACAAATGCTAACGTTATGAGAGACGAGGGGACCCTGAGAGCTTGTTCTTAATTGGAGGTGTTCTTTGGAAGGAATGGTGCTAAAGCTGAAACTCCAGTACTTTGGCCACCTCATGCGAAGAGTTGACTCATTGGAAAAGATTCTGATGCTGGGAGGGACTGGGGGCAGGAGGAGAAGGGGACGACGGAGGATGAAATGGCTGGATGACATCACTGACTCGATGGGCGTGAGTCTGAGTGAACTCCGGGAGTTGGTGATGAACAGGGAGGTCTGGCGTGCTGTGATTCATGGGGTCGCAAAGAGTTGGACACGACTGAGCGACTGAACTGAAAGAGATAGGACCACCCCATGTGATGCGTGATCTAAGCTTTGTCTCGTCATAGAAATGTTCCTGAGATAGCTGGACAAATCTGAATAAATTCTATTGAATAGAAATTGGTACCATATCAACGTCAATTTCCTGATCTTGATAATTGTACTGTGATTATGTGGGAGAAAGCCTTTGCTTTTGGAAAATACACAACCGAAGTTTTTAGGCTGAAGGGATATCGTGTCTGCCTCTCAGCTGAGGATAATAAAATATAAATGTAGAGTTGGCAAGAGGGATTCGGTGGGATAAACTATTGGAGTGTCTGGGTGAAGGGCTTCCAGCATTCTAGCATGATACTCTTACAACTTCTCTGTGAATCAAGTAACAAGAAGCAGCAGAAAGCCAGGGCCTCCCTAACCAGTGTCCACCGTGGAACTGGTGGCATCCCTGATTCAGGCACCATTTCGACAGGTGGCCATCGGCATCCCCAGGGGCTGGTTCCACCCCTGGCTGATTCCACAATCCACAGGTCTCGCATGCCTGGTATAGATGGGGTAGTGTTTGTGTACAACCTGGGCGTGTCCTCACACACACCTGAAATCCCCTCCAGGTCACTTGTAACACCTAATACAGTGTAAGCCCTAGGTCGCTAGTTGCTCATGCACAGCAAATTCAAGTTAGCTTTCTGGAAATTTCTGCAATTTTTTTTTTGAGCATTTTTTGATCCTCGGTTGGTTAAATCTGCAGATGTGGAACCCACAGGTGCAGAGGACAGCCTGTATAGAGCAGGAGCCCTGGTGGGTTGCCAAGCAAGAGGCAGCCAGTGATAAAGTCCAGCCACTCATTGAGGCTAGTTCACCAAGGCTTGCCTAACAGTGGACTGTAAAGAACCCTCCGTCATGTAAAAGTGAGATTATGTGGAATTAGCCATACACATTTTGAAAATTATTTGCATTTTTGGTTCATTGATGACCCACTGAGATGCTCGTGAAGTTGCCCCAGGGCGGCGGGTTCCGTGTTAGAATAGGTGCTTTCACCCCAAGCAGACACCTAGGCCCCTGTGAACAGGGGGGACAAGCAGTGTAACCCCTGTTTAACCGAGATTCTCTAAGTGTCTGTTCCGCGTGTATCTGGGAGACTGGGAGCAGAGAAGAGTCGCCTGACCCCTGCTGCTTCCACTCAGGCCCCAAGCTTGCACGCCCTCCTCGGCTTCCCGGCTTCTCTCCTGGACCTGCCTTTTTGTTGCGTGTCACCTGCTGGAGAACTCCGGGAGATGGTGGAGGGCAGGGGAGGCAGGTGGGCTGCAGTCCATGGGGTCACGAAGGGTTGGACATGACTTAGCAACGGAACAGCAACAACCCTCTGGAGACCCTGTCCTTTGCCTGCCCCCAGCATCTTGCAGCAGTCAGAATTCTTGCAATCAGCAGAAGAGCCTGGTGTGAGCTGCCGAGTCCGTTCTGAAAGGTGTTGGTCAGCCCAGAGACCCACCTGGAGAGCTGGAACCAGGCCCCACCGCCCGGAGGCACTGGGGCCATGTCCTGGCGCTGTGGGCGCTGACATTCACGCCTCAGGGTCTAGAGACCCCCTCTTGCAGCAGGCCCCTCAGCCCCGAGAGTCTGCTCCCAGCCCTGGTCCAGCGGGTGGGCGGGGCTGTGCCTGCACCCTCCTGGGGAGAGGGTGGGGAAGCTGAGGTCAGGGTTGGCATCCCGACTCCTGTGCAGGGAGCTGGTCTGCCTTTTGCCCAAAGAAGCCTCTCAACACAGGGAGGCAGCAGGGATGTGGGCAACAGAGCCTTCACGTTCCCACAAGCACAGACATTTCATCCACTGGAGCCCCGTTGGCGTGCAGTCCCAGGAGACACACGCGCCTGCTCCAGCTCGCTCACTTCCGTGGACCTGGCCTCCCTGTGGAGGCTCCCGCCCCGGGGAGGTCTGGCCGTGACGGGGCGGCCGAGCAGAGCCCCTGGGGAAAGCAATGACATCCTGAGAGCCTCTACGGCCCGGGGCACTGCCGCCTTCACGATCAGATATTAATATATCAGACCCGCTTTAATTGCTGCCATTTGACACACTGCACACCATGACTGTTTTAGGATTGTGGTCAAGTGGGGCTTACGGAAGTGTTTTCAAGGAGATGCAGACCCCACCACGTGGGCCAGGCAGTGCATCCCTCTCCAGTCCCCAGGGCGGCCCCCTCAGGGCCCCTGAGGCTCCCTCTGTGGGGCCATCTGGGTTCACCCAGGGTGAACCAGCAGCTGCAACTCCAACGTGAGTCCCTGATTCACCCCCGAGGCTCCTGGGGGCGCATGACATGGGAGCCGCACACGTTAGCCCTTGTTTGGGGCCGCGGCCCCTGGGCTGAGCCTCTGAGCCTGGACTCGGGCCCGGCCGCATGGGTGGGCATGCTCTTCACCCGCCCAGGTGGACATGGGGGTGATGGTGGGTCCCTAGGACATGGGTCCGGGCGACGCCTGCATCCAGGCCCTCTGAGGAAGATTGTGGCGGGGGGGAGGGGGCAGGGACAGCTCCTTGGGAAGAGAGGTCCAAGGGTTATGAATAAATGTGTTTAATGAGGGTGGGGGACTACAGATGGGGGGTGAGGGAAGGGGCGTTCCAAGGGGAAAGTCTCGTGGCATTCCTTGCATTTGAGCTCAGGAAACCCTCCAGGGCCTCAGCATCAGAGGAGCTGGTGAGGCCCAGGTGAACTCCCCATCAGGACATTTATCCTCAGAGCCTGGGGGTCCCCTCGTATTAGCTTTTGGGTCTCCTGAACCCATCCAGGGTTCCCCCATGAGGGGGTCCCCGTCAGAGAGTCAGGGGGAGTGGAACAGGGGCGCCTGGCTGTGGGCTGTCAGGGTGGGGGGGACACCTGGGCTGAAGGCTCTTCCTTGCTTGGGATCTTCAGCCACCGCATCCTGGGTCTGGCTTCTCCAGCCTCTAGGCGGCCGTGGGGCACCACTTCCTCCTGCTTCACACGCTGGGACACTCTGGGGACCCGAGAACACGGAGCAGTGTCTTCCTCTGGCCGTGAGGACGGGCAGGCCAGTGAAGGGAGAGGTGCAGGGTAAATGGGCCTGTAGGTGGCAACAGTAGTCACGCAAGGGCAAAGACAGACACGGGAAATAAATATGAATCAAATCCACGCGTGTATGTCACAGATGTACTCGAGAGCTTAGCAAAGTCTATCTTGATATGCCTTAATAATGGGCATGTATTGAAAATTATGACAAAAGTGCAAAGTATGTTTTGTAGGGAAATAACCCTCTCATACCTGGGAGAAGGGGTTTATAATTACTCAGAATAAGGGAAATCTGATGAAGAACACTTCGAATAGCTGCCCGTGTTCTTCCCCTTTTTAAAAACATCTCTTCATTTATCCTGACTGTTTTAGGCTCGGGTGGGGCGATTAGGTGCTCGTTTCTCGAGGCCTCGACCTGTAGCTGCCGGGAATGCAGGCTATCCTGCGTCAAGAGTCTGCATTCTGACAAGATCGCAGGTGACCCCTGCATGCCCACAGCTTGAGAAGCCCTGTTCAGGGTGACCCGTGGTCCCCACGTGCCCCCCCAGGGTGCAGCCACAGAGACGGGTCCGTGCAGCAGCTCTGAGCAGAGCCCGGGCGGGCCTGGATGGTGCCGGGAGTACCAGGAGCAGACGGCACGGGGCTCTGGCAGCAGACACAGGTGTCTAGACTTACCGGATCTGGAAGGTTCTAGAGGAGATCTAACCCCTGCAGTGAGGTCCAGCCCCCAATGGCTCATGAACGTCAGTGCATGCCCTTTTGAGCCTCAGCTGCGGTGTTCTCGTCACCCAGCGAGCTTGAGGCCCACGCATCCTCGTTCATCGCAGCTGGACAAGCTGAAGGGTGGGCAGTGCAGCTCGGCATCCTGACGCAGGGCTTCTTAGCCTGGTGGCTCCCTGTACAGATGGGGCACCTCTCCCGGCCTGGGGAGCCCACACTCATCTTCTTTTGGACTCGGGAATGGAAATGGCCATCATGGGCTGGGGGCACCTCTGTTGGCTGCGACTCGGGGTCACATGCGGGGCCTCTACAAACGTGTCCCTGTGAGTGGGGCCGGGGGGCCTTCCTGGGATGGGGGTCCCGGGGTCAGCGGCACGGTCATGGAGGAGCCGCTGCCCCTACTGAGGCCGCGCACCTCACAGCTTCAATGGAAGAGGACGTCTCTGCTCCAAACCTGGGATTCTTCCTTGCGATGCTTCATCTGAGAGCTCCCCTGTCAGGGAAAAGGAGGACGAATGGGAGTGTCCCCCCAGGAAGCCCCCCAGCTTTCCCGACCCTCTCTGTGCTCTGGTCCTGCCCCTGGTGAGGAGGGTCCCTGCCGAGACTGGGGATGCTCTGAGCCCCCCACCCCTTCTTTCCAATGTGACCTTTACGACAGGGTTTCCGCCCACGGCCCATGGGGCCTGAAGAGGTGCCTCTGGAACCAAAACTGCACTCAGATGGTTCTCCTTAACCGAGAGGCAGTGGTCCACCTGTCCTCTGACTTCCCTTCTCACTGGCCTGGAGCCCAGCACTTCCACGTGTCAGGGCCCTTCGCAGAAGTGACCGCCTCTCCAAGTTTCTGCGTTTTGTCCGTGGTTGCGGGGCTGAGAGTCAGGCCCTCCGAGGTCTGGCTCTGCCCCAGACACTGAGCTCAGATGCTTCAGAGCTTGGTCCTGGCCTCAGTCTGGACCAGCTGGACTGCAGGGACGATGTGATGATGTTCTTGGCGGTTCCAGCTGTGTGGGGGGCAGGTCCTGCTCCCCCGCCCTCCACAGAACCGCTGGCCTCCCCAGGGTCCAGCCGGCGTCTTGCCTCGCCCACCCCCCAGCGCTGCCGGCTCCCGGCCCGGACACGCCCTGCTGCTCTTGCCTCAGTCTCAGGCAGTAAGGAAGAGTCAGCTGCTCCTGCTGCCCCCACGCCGGCTCGCAGGAAGGCTCCCGGTGGCTTATCTGATTTTTATAGCTTGGGGTTAAAGAATTTCCCAGTGGAACTGCTCTAATATTGAGCTCTGCAGAGTGTTGGAATAAAGATGAAAAACCCAGAATGATGTTTTATTTATAGACCCGCATTGAAACACACACCGTTTAGGCTACATTTCACGTGAGGCCCTGGAGACAAATACGTGTGTCCATCTGAGTCAACAGTCTCCAGGGTCTTTATTAGCAGCGCTTTGTGGAGAGGGGTTTTAACCGCCGGTGATGGGAGAGCATGGGTCAGCTGGGCCCAGGGCGCCGGTTCTGGTGGCACCACTCATAATGAAGCAGAGCAGACGGAAGTTTGCGAGCGAGGGACCCGCGGATGAGCCGTGTTGTTTGGACTCGGGGACGCAGTCAGCTGAAACATTGAAAATGTTTCCCCACTCGGCTGATGCCAGCACGGCACACACAGGGCATCAGCCCCCTCGCACGGCCTCCGAGGCTCTGAGGGAAGGACGCAGCCTGACACTGGTGCTGCCCCCTGCCCCGGGAGGGGGCCCCAGCGGGCACCTGGGCAGCCGTCTTCAGCAAGAGCAGAGGGTTGCGTCGCAGCCAGCACCGGGCCACGCGCGAGGGCCTGCGAGGGCTCTGCTGGTAATCTCCTCTGCAGCCTCAGTTTCCCAGGGGTGACGGTGCTGCCCGCCCCGTCCTCGTGTGCGGCAGGACCGTGGCCCAGAGGTCTGTTTCCATCTTTGTTGCAGGTCAGCATGTGCAAGGGCCCCAGGGCACAAGGCGAGGAGTCGGCCAGAAAGCGGCCTCTGCAGGGAGCCCCCCACCGCCCCGTCACCTGGTTTTAAAAAATTAAAAATCCTGTGTTTGAGATGTTAGACACCGAACAGCAGTCAGTTGGGGTGGAAAAATAACCACTCCAAGATTCCCCCAAACTTTCCTCTGCAGTGACCATCTTTTTCTGAGAGGACGCCCTTTTCCTGAAGTCCTTAAGATGTTTGAGTGTCTGCCCAGGGCTGTCTGCACTTCACACACCAACAGCTGCCCCCATGTTGGGCTTTCAGGCTTGTTGTCCCCCCTCCCTCAGCATCTCCGTTGTGAACACCCAGCACTGGCTGGCACACGGGTCACGCCTGATTATTGACTGAAGCCGGCTTGCAGCAGGGGTCACTCCCTGTGCCGAATGGTCTGTGGGTTTGAGAAGTGTCCGATGCCGTGTCCCCCCTTTCCAGCGTCCTGCAGGGCCTCTCCCTGCCCTGTGGAGCCTCTGTGCTCCGCGGTGCATCCCCCACCCCACCCCCGACAACCACTGCTCTTTCTGCTCCATAGTTTTGCTTTTTCCAGAACGTCATATAGTTGGGATCATGTAGCTTTTTCAGACTGGTTTCTTTCACCTAATAATAGGCATTTACGTTTCCTCCACATCTTTTCATGGCTTGATAGCTCATTAGATTTTAACACTGAATAATACTCCGTTGTCTGGATGGACCACGGTTCGCTTGTCCCTTTACCTTCAGAAGCACATCTTGGTTGCTTCCAAGTTTTAGCATCAGTTGTGAATAAAGCCGCCATCAACATCCCTGTGCAGGCCCTGCGTGGATATGGTGTTCAGCTCCTTTGGGTGGATATCAAGGAGTGGGATTGCTGGATTGTCTGATAAGATTACATTCAATTTTATAATTGACTGTAAAACTGTCTTCCAAAGTGGCTGTGCGTTCGTGCCAAGTCACTTCAGGCATGTCCAACTCTGCAAAACCGTGGGCTGTGGCCCGCCAGGCTCCTCTGTCCACGATTCTCCAGGCAAGAATACTGGAATGGGCTGCCATCCTCTTCAGAGTGGCTGTCCCATTTTGCGTTTGCACCAGCAGTGGGGGCTCCTGTCACCCCACGTCCTCGTCGGCGTTTGGTGTTGGCAGGCTCACATTCGGCCTTTCTGGTGGGCGTGTGGTGGTGGCTCGCTGCTTCAGTTTGCATTTCCCTGATGGCGTGTGACGTGGAGCATCTTTTCATAGGTGCTCACTTACTGTCTAGCTGCTTAGTTGAGGTCTGTTCAGGTCTTTATTCTATATTTTAATCAGGTTGTTTCCTTACTGTTAAGTTTTAAGAATTCTCTGCATACATTTTTAAGGTACTTGTATATATTTTGAATATACATGCATCCTTTGTCAGATATGACTTTTGAAATGTTTTCTAGCTTTTCTTTCCATTCTCTTCAGTGTCTCTTGCAGAAGATCCTGATTGTACTGAAGTCCCATTTATAGATTTTTCTGTTCATGTTGTGTCTAAAAAGTCATCACTGAGCCCCAGGTCACCTAGGTCTTCTCCTCTCTTACTGTCTAGAGGTTGTTTGTTTTGCAATTTACATTTTCTTCTGTCACTGGATTAATTTTCGTAAGAGGTGCGGGTCCGGGCAGAGACCTGTGCGCATGGTCGACGGTTGCCCCTGCACCCCCAGTTGGAGGCAGCCCTCCGCCATGAGCTGCCCTGGCCCCTTTGTCTGAGGTCAGCCGCCCCATCCTGTCCAGCTCTGCAGGTGCAGAGATGAGATGGGCAGTCCCGGGGTGGCCCCACCAGCCCTGTCTGTCTGCAGTGTCCCGCTGAAGCCAGAAGAGGTCAGCCGGGCCGTGGGGCCGTGAGGCCAGTCCCCAGGCTGCCCTCGGCCGGCAGAGGCTCCAGCCCCGAGCACTCGCTCCGCGGGCGCCCATGCCGGCTGCAGCCCCGAGAGGAGTCGAGCAAGCTCTTTCACTCCACGGTGTTCAGAGCTGTTACTGACCCAGACTTGGTCTGCTTACCCAGCCCAGTAAAGCCGCCCTACTGCCCCCGCGTGACGGTGAAGGCAAGGGCGGCGTTATTGCAGGGCCCGGCAAGGAGAATGGGCAGCTCGTGCTTGAAAGGCCTGAAGACTTTGGGGAAAGACCCTTAAGCACCAGTTGCAGGAGAGGGCTGCAGGTGAGGGGCCAGGTTGTGGGCGTCCTTCTGACTGTTTGGTGGTGATGGGATTGGGGGCCAGCCTTCCCAAACCCCTGCTTCCACCCCAACTGAGGTCTAGGGCTGGTGGGCAGCATGCAGGGAGCTCCTTCCGCTGGGTGGTGGGGTCAGCAGGTGCAGACGGCTCAAAGGACAGGGCTGGGAATATTATCCACAGCCCTGAGGAGGAGCTAGAGGTCCTTGGCTTTGCTCAGTGGCCACACTCCTATTGTTTTGTCTTGTTTGACTCTCTTCCTTTCTTTCCGCGTTTTCTCACTTCTCTTAAGCTTATTCTTTGACTGAAGTTTTTCCGCAGACAAAAGGCAGATGGAGTACATGGGGTGGGTCGTCCGTCCCGGGAAGACCTGCTCGGTTTCAGAGCCGCTCTGCTTCCTCAGTCTGGGCCTCGCGCTTCCCCTGGAGGAAGCTTCTTTGACAGTCTCTTCTATTTCTTCATAGTTTTTCTCTTCATACTTTACCAGTTTAGTAATTTATATTTTCTTTCTTCATAGTTCGATTCCTTATGAGTCCAGATTTTTTTATACACTAAGTGGTATCATTAGCTTACAACTCTCAAATTTCCACTGTATCTGTGGTTATGTCTTATTTTCATTATCAATTTTTAGCAATTTTTGGATTAGGGATCTCTTACACTGCCATGTTAGACTTCTAGTAAGAGTTTTTGTCTTCCCCCCTAAAATCAAGTTCTTGGGTTCATTCATCAGTCCTGTTTCCCTTGTATGATTTATTAATTTATGATTTTATTACTTGTTTCTGCTTCTTCCCTCAAGTTTCAGCTATTTCACTTTTGACTCCTTAATTCGGATGCCTGGTCTGTTGTGTTCGTTTCCTACGTGCCAGTGAAAGCGGGGGTGGCCCACCCGCTGCGGCCCCTCCAGAGCTCACACTGGCAGGGGCCTCACCATCACTGTCTCCTGTGTATCCAGCAGCCACAGCTTTGATTTATTCTCTAACCTAAGAGTTACTGAAGAGTGTACTCTTCCGTGCCCAACTGATCAGAGAGTTTATTGCCTGTTGTTGTGCATTTCTAATTTTGATAGGTTATGGTTAGAGATGCCAGTCGTGTAATTTTTACTCTGGGGGTACCACGAAGGCCTTCTCTGAGACCCAGTATCTTTTCAGTTATGACTTTGATTTTATTCCAGGGAGTCTGCCCAACTGCCTCTGAGCTATTTTCATTAATTGGGTTATTACGACTCTGCGCGCCCCGTGGGTTGGAGAGACCAGTTTCAAGTCTGGCTGCTCTTTGCCCAGGGCCGGCGGATGGCGCCTGCCCCAGGGGCTGCCCCCAGGGAGTGCTGTGCGGGCAGAGCACTGGGCTCCGCTCCCGGCCTCTGAACCGTCGGTCAGAGCTTCCGTCTGAGTCTGAGCGGGAGTCTGTTCTTTTCTATTTCAGCCTTCTCTTTTGTTTCTTGGCACATGCTGGTTCATGAATACTATACCTTCATTCGGGACTTGTTGTGACATCAATATGTGACCACCTTATTTATCTCACTTAAAAAGGTAAACATGACCTTGATGTAATGCCGTGACCACGCCTTCGTTTGTTTATATTTGTCTCATTTTTCTTACTCTTTCTGAGCTGCTGTTTTAGATGGGTTTTCTGTAGATAACACATAGTTAGGTTTGAGTGAATTTGTCCTTGTATATTTCAACCTCTTCACATTGACTGTCATAATGAGACACATATATATGACTTTGTTTGAGGCTTTCTGTTTTCCGTGCTTTCTTCCATTCTTATTTTATTCTGCCGTGTAGATTGCGTTGGTTTCATATCGTTCTCAAGTGAGTTGGAGATGACAGTCACTCTGTTATGTTTTTTAGACTTTTCAAAAATCATTTTGATCTGCATATTTCTAATTATCAACTTCAGGAATTCAGCTAATTTTCTCCTCTTAGGAAAGCACTTGAGGCCCTGTGACTCTCCCATTTTGTGATGTGGAGACCTGACTTAACTTCACGTTCACCTTATCAAAAGCGTGTCTTTACTAGTGTCTGTGCACCAGCAAACAAAAATACAGTGAAAAGTATAAGAAAGCTCCAACAGTGTCTCTGGGAAGAAGGCTCCCGTGGGGGCAGGTTAAAGGCCTGATGGCTGAGAATCGATCAGAAAGATGTGTTGATGAGGGAATGTGGCTGTTTAGATGCCTTATAATAAAAACACCTTTGTCAGATTTCACTGAAATTTGCTTTGGGAAAGCCAATTACACAGTGAAATTGGTGGAAAATCTTATTATTATGAGCTCCTAGCCCTTGCTCTACCTGCTTTAATGCCTAGAGATGAACGGCAAGAAGGCAAACCTCCATCTCTCCTGAACGCCAGGTCCCTCCTCCCTCGTCACCTTTATTGGTCTCGCAGTTTGCCGGGACCCACGCATGGAAAATTGTTGAAGATAAACATTGTATTTTAAATTACTGCAGGCAGCCAGGCAGCCTGGAAAAAATCATTTGAACAAATTGAAAACTGAAATGTTGATATCAGATATTAAATTAATGTAAGTGAGATTGAAACAATATCTAATTAAAATAATTTGAAAAATGAGTTGGAAATTGAAGCTGACATAGCTTTTACCAGCTTGTCATTGTCATTACCGTGCGATGAAGCTCCATCCCTGGCAAAGCCCAGCCTCTCCTGGGAGACCTCACGGGACACTCGGCTGATAAGAGCCTTTTCACTCAGTCAGGGCTGGAAGGCGAGGCCGGGAGGACCTTCCTTGGGACCCACGGCAGGGGCTGGCATCAGGCTGCCATCTCCAAGGGAGGGCGGCTCTAGGAGTCCCCCTGGGCACTTGAGACTGTGTGTGTCCAGCGCTCCGCTCCACACGGGGCGGTAGGCAGAGGAGGGCGGGTCTGGGCTGTGGACTGGAGGCCCGGGCTCCGAGACGCAGGGGCCCTGCGGGCAGGCTCGGGTGTGTCGGTGCTCTGCTCCGGGAGCTGGGAGCGCCCCGTGCTTGGGGTGCCACGGCCGCTCTCCGCGTGAGGCGGGGGCAGTGCTGGCGCTCTTCAGGCCCCTCGAGCAGCTGCTTGGGGCCGTCTGCACCCTCTGCTTGTGAGCAGACGGCGACGGGGTGGGAGCCGCGTTCTGAGCTGGAGCACCTGCTGCTTGCTGATCTCAGTCGTCCTGAGGCCAAAGATGACCAGGGCTTGGCACGGCCTGGCCGAGTGCCCGCAGCCTCACTGAGGGCCTGGAGGGGTGAGGCCCAGGGCTCGGGATGGCCTGGCTGAGTGCCCACAGCCTCATTGAGGGCCTGGAGGGGTGAGGTCCAAGGGTCAGGATGGCCTGGCTGAGTGCCCACAGCCTCATTGAGGGCCTGGAACGACTCCACCTGCCTGAGCCAGCCGCTCTGGGATTGGCCAAGGCCAGGCAGCTCCCCAATTATA
>SJYF01002055.1:238029-277932 GCA_006410515.1 Procapra przewalskii | reverse complement strand
CTCCCCCCTCCTGCTTTCTAACGGGCACTGCCATTAAGTTGTCCCTGTAGCAATTTAGATCAGAGAAGAGACTTCTGCACATCCTTTCAGGTTAAAATCACGAGGATAAAGAAGGAGGCAAAATTATTCCACTGTAGCTACGTGCTTAATTATATGGAATGCTGCATAAATTGTCAAGTGCGAAGAATTATTCTGATAAATTAAAATACTAATTAAATAGGCTATTGCGGAGTTTTGAGAACATTGTGGGGTTCTGCTCCTCCAGGTAATTTGCATATCCTTCATCTAGCGAATTTAATTTTAAAGGACTTCTTTTTGTGTTTGGAAACCCTTTTTGTCTCCTGTGAAGATAAGAATGGGCTTTATGCATTGTTCTCGCCTTTATTAAAGCAGCGTCTCCCGGAGTCTTTGCGTCCTGGCCTGTTGGCGCTCACACCCACCAGCGCAGGGTCCATGTTTGGCCATAAAAATAACCTGGAGCCGACGTCCAGCAGGACATCCAGGCCCAGCAGGGCTCCTCTGTCCACTCAAAAGGCTCCAGCCCCGCCTGGGAGTGGAGATGAGCTCCACGCCCCATGGAGGGTGAAACTGGTCTCCCTTGTGTCTCCAGGGGGTGCTGGGCAGGGGGCACATGGGGGTCAGTGCCCGGGAGCCAGGTCTGGACACCTGACGGAGCTCAAGGCACACATCTGGGTGAGGGACACGATGTGTGAACACGCAAGATCCCCTCCACTCGGCAAAAGGGACGCATGAGACGAAGTCCATGCAGCTGGGCCAGGAAGCCTTGGAGCAAATGGACACAGTGCTGACCATCTAAGAACAAGGTGGGGAGGGCTCGGGATGGCTGAGACTTAACAGCTGAAGACCCACAGACTCCTGGTCCTTTTAGATCAACATGAGCTACATTTCGGAGAAGGCAATGGCACCCCACTCCAGAACTCTTGCCTGGAAAATCCCATGAACGGAGGAGCCTGGTGGGCTGCAGTCCATGGGGTCGCTAAGGGTCAGAGACAACTGAGTGACTTCACTTTCACTCTTCACTTTCCTGCACTGGAGAAGGAAATGGCAACTCACTCCAGTGTTCTTGCCTGGAGAATCCCAGGGACAGGGGAGCCTGGTGCGCTGCCGTCTATGGGGGTCGTACACAGTCGGACACGACTGAAGAGACTTAGCCGCAGAGCTACAATAAATGGATGTAAAGCCTAATACAAACGGCACCGTTGACAGGCTGAAAGAAAGGGACCATCCCAGAGCTTGTGTGCGGTGCCATCCCCACCGGTGAGAAATTTCAAAAGGGAGACAGGCTTTGTTGAAAAGGACTTGATGCCCAAGACTGAGAAGGCCACACAAGAGCCTGAGACTTGACGAAGAGCGTTTAGTCCCATAGACGCACATGTTCCAGCCGCCAAGGGGACATGCGTGCGGCCGGGAGCCGCACTGTCTCCTGGGAGGCTTCCCGGCTGAGAGCAGGAAGACGGGGGCCCTGGGGGGCTCTCAGAGGACCCCCACTCCAGGCGGCGCCTCGGGGCGCTGCTGCTCTCTGGCTGAGGCTGGAGCCGTGCTGGAGGTGGCCCCAGAGTCCAGCTCGAGGCAGCGTGATTTGGGATTCGAGCGCGAGTCGTGCGGGGAAGGTGCCCGTGGCCTCGGAGGCCCTGTGAGCATCCCGGTGAAGGCCCCACGTGTCGTCTGCACAAGAGCCTGTCGGGGAGGGGCTGGGCAGCCGCAGGGGGGCACTGGCGGCCCATGATGTTCTTGGACAAGAAGACAGAAGCGGGCAGTGTGGAGTGTTTGGGGCAGACTCACCACTCGCTGAACCACGGCTGGCACAGAACAGAGTCTATGGGTTAGTGTGAAGCTGAGCGAAGGTGGCTGGTCCTCCCCGCAGGGTGCCGCTTCAGGATATGCCCTGTGTGCATGTGCGTACCCGTGTGTGTGTGCGTGTGCACGTGCGGTTATTTGGACGAGGCCCACTTACGGAGGGGTGTTAACACCCCGCAGCACATGAGGACCACAGCAGTATTGAAGGATGGAGCAGACTCTTTAAATCAGAAGAGGGCAGGGACAGACGTGCGTCCTGACCCAGGAGGCAGGGACAGGCCCCTGCCCTGCTGGCCTGTCACCCCTGCAGAGCAGGGGACGCTCCTGGGCCTTCTGTGGCTGGTAATGGACTGTCCGGGGAGGCGGGGGTCCCTCCGGCCGATGCTGGAGGGACCGGGCCATGTCCAGCCCCTCCCAGCAGACCCTGGATGTTCCGGCTGCCTGCAGGACACACTGGACCCAGTATTTTGTCTGTCCCACCTGTTTGGCTTTTCAGGGACGGCCCCCTTGAGTGCTGTGTCCGTTCCCGTTGAAAATCGTTTAGCAGAACCAGCCCTTAGTCCGCGCGAGGCTGAGTCCCCAGGCTCCCTGGCTGGCCCCCTGAGCTCTCCGCGGGCACACTTGAGGATGGTGAGGGTCCTTGGCGGCTGAGCCTCAGGAGTGCCCCCCGGCCCTTCCTGGCAGGTGTGCGGACCCCGGGCTGGGCACGTGCAGCCCTCCTGCCCGGCTGGCTTTTCACCCTGCGCCTGGAACGCCTGTCCCTTCTCTGCAGCGACAGTGGAGCACGTTTAATTCCATCTTCAGCGCTTTGTGTCCTCAGCCTATTGAAGACTCACTATTATCCCCCCAAAGTAGCCTGTCATTCAGTAAAATGCCTCCTTTGTTCGCAGGAGAACATTAAAATCAATTGCTTTATACCCTATCTCTTAAAGAATATCCTCCACTCAAGGCTTACCTTTGAGCCGCTGCCCCCTCACCACCCTGCCACCCTCTCCCCAGCTCAGAGCCTCTTAAAGTGCTGTGCAGTAACCGCTGGGTTTGCGTCTGCCTCCGCCAGGGCTCCCATAATTACCTAAATGTAAGAAATAACATTCATTTGTTCAAAGGAAAACTTTCTGCCAGACAAGGAGAGGGCCCCGGAGGCCGGGGAGGCGGCTATGGCAGGCACCGTGTGTGTCCCTCTGAAAGATATAATTCCATCACCCGAGATGCACGGAGGTGTTTCACAATAAGAGTGAAAGTAATTGTTGTTTTGCTATCTCATTCTGCATTAATCACAACTGCAATGCACTCTTCCTTCTTAGGGTTTGCAATAAAATTCTATTTCTTCTGGTTTTCATTTCCAAAATGACATGGGCTTTATCCGAAAGAATATTCCCGCAGAATCGTAAGCCAAGGTCAATTGCCTTGTGACACACTCCCTCTCCAGGAGGTGGGGACTGCGCGCCTGCCGCGCTGGTGTCGGGATTAACTGGGCTTCGTCTCCGGAGGCTAATTGTTTCCAGGGCCCATTCCACTTGGTCTGATACGAGGGTAATTCATTCTCTGAGAGTCTTGCTCATTCTAAGTCAGGAGCAAACTAGGACGAGGGTAGTGCTGGAGATGGGTCCTTACAGGAGGTTCTGCCGGGGGCAGGAGCCAGAGCGGGTAGATGGCTCTGGGAGCGGGTGAGGAAGGTCGCGCCCCCGGCTGGTGAGTCTGTCTGTGAGCACAAGCCTCGGGACCAGAACCGACTCCCCAGTGATTACACGCCTGCAACCCGCCTGTCGTTCAGACCAAGACTCCGGGCGGCAGGCCTGCCTCCCGCCTCTCGTCCAGGCTCCATAAGGATGCTGTGAATTTCCTACCACGATGGTCTATGGGAGGGCCCCACATCCTGCCCTGGGTGGGGAGCCCCCTGCCCAGGTCTGCCCCCCAGGCTCCTCCACCGCTAGCCGTCCACAGCTAACCAGGCAGAGACCGTGGGGCTGGGTGGTAGGGGGTGCTCGGGTGTCTGGAGAAGGCTCTTGTCTCCTCGCTGACCTCTTGCCTCCGCATCTCTCCTGCAGCTGACAACAGGGAGAAACTGCACACCATGTCTGGGCTGAGGGTTCTTCAGGCCGGAGTCGGCTCGGTGAGTGACTGCGTGGCCGGGCGCCTGGCGGGCCCTGGCCGGGGGTCAGTCGCGCGGTGCGGGGTCGCAGCGGAGGCCGGAGGGCAGGCCGGGCTGGTCCTCCGGTGGGGCGGGGCAGCGCTCACGCTCGGTGCCCGGCTTATGTGAAGCTGTTTGGTTGCCTTTGAAATTGTGCTCTGTGTCTCCCCGAGAAAACGCTGGAGCCTCTGGGAGAGCAACCTCCCTTCTTCCAGGGACTCTGGTGTGAGGCCTGCAGCGGGAAAGTTGTTCTCTTCTTCCCGCGGGAGGGGCCCTTCCGTCTCCCTAGTTACAGACCCCGTGGGGCAGGGCGGAGAGCGCGGGGCGCCTGCGCAGAGACGGAACACCCTCGGAGGCCTCGAGTCCCAGCATCGCGCGCCGGCCACATAAGTACGCACTCGACTGAGCCCTCCATCAGCAATTAGAGCCGAAGGCACTCAGCCCCGGAGCCCTGGCGCGCGCCGAGCCGATCACGGGCAGTTAATGAAACGTGCGCTGTGCGCCGCGGATGCACCGCCCTGGGGTGCTTGTCCCCGTCGTGAGTCAGCGGCTCGGAGCCAGTCTGTGCGCGCGCATCTGAAATCCCTGATTTCACGCCCGCCGCGACAGTAATTAACCGTTAAGGGCGCTTATTTACCGCTCCTGGCTCAGGGCGAGATGCCTCCACGTGGCCACTCCAAGGCCCGCCGGAGCCCTGGCTCTTGAAATCAGAGCGTGTTTAGCAGCTGCTTCGGCACAGAGGCCGGCTCTGTGCTCCACAGACGCCGGGCAGGGCGCCTTGCAGGGGCCTGGGGCCTGCCTCGACGTCCCTGTGTCCCCAGCCTTGGCGATCGGTGACGGGGAGGGGACCCCAGGGGTCTGTGGGCCCCAAAGCCATCTGTAACCCTCGGGGGTGCAGTGACCACTGGCCGGAAGGCAGAGGGTTCGGAGGACCCGGGCCCAGATGGAAGGTTCTCATCCGCGGCTCCCTGCAGCGTGTCCTTCCTGTAGGAGGTGTCTGGTGCCCAGTGTGGAGCGGACCCAGACCGACTCGCGCGAGGGCCCTGAGCGTCGGGGGTCAGAGGCCGCTCAGGCGCTGGGCCCCTCCCTCCTGTGCGGTGGGCGGAGCGTGTTCCTTGGAGGTGGCAGACCGCCCTGGGTGGGGGGAGGGGAGGAAGGACCCAGGTGTGGGTGTGGAGCCAGGGGCTGCTGTGGTTCTGGGTGGGGGTGGGGATCTGCGACCTTGTGGACTGCCCTGACTCGAGGTTGTAGGGACAGGTCTCAGAAGAGGGCGCTGACCGCCACCCCCTGCTTCTGGTCTGGCCGGGGAACACACCCGGCTTGCACGCAGGGCCACCTGTCTGTGATCTGACGCCCGTGTCACAGCTCGGAGACCCGCCCTGCCCCCTGGCCCCGCCGCCTGTGAAGCGATGGCCCCCACGCCCCATCCTGCCCTCCCGCGCGGTCGCTGCTCCCTGGCTCCTCCTATCGGCACAAACGCATGCACCGAAGTGTCCAGCTCATACAATGAAAGCCCCCTGGATGCCAGTCTCTCGGCACACTGGCCTTCTCGCCTCCCTGCCGCTCACTGCCTGCTTCCACCCCCAAATGTGCAAAGGCGTCTGGACGCCTCGTGCTGGCAGGTCAGCACCTGCTCACTCCTACACGCAGCCCGGCCCGGCCCCCAGCATCCCCCAGCTGGTCCACATCTGCGGCCCCTGGAGCTCAGTGGTCAGCAGCCGAGGTCACTGTCCTGAGCGTGGCCTCTGGTCCTCCTGTCCTCCTGCCTGGCCTCCTCCTGAAGCCAGCTGCACCGAGGGGTCTTCATGTGGGGTCTGTATGTCCCTGGGAGTCTTCCTGAGGCCACGACCCTTACGTCATCCTGTGAAGATGACTCCCCCTGGCCCGTTCTCCACACTCCAGGCATGCACAGACACCAGCCCTGACTTTCTGTCTTTGGAGACCAGCAAGGAGTCCCCAAGGCTGGGTGAAGCAAGGACCCTAAAGCTCTCCCCACACACACACCTGGCCCTGCCCCAGACCCCAGCTCATGGCAGAAATTGGTGATGCGCTTCCTGGGGCCTGGGGGACCCCACAAGGGGAGCCCGAGTCGCTGTTGGCTTGTTTGCAGAGATGACAACCTACCCTCAGAGGGGAGCCCCTGCCCGTTTCTGGGTGCCCTTCCGCTAGCTGGCAGGGGTCCCGCCTGGACGGCGTGGGTGCGGGGCAGAGCAGACCCCAGCCCCACAGCACTGCTCCTGCGTCTTCGGCCTTGCTTGCTTCCTCTCTGCTCCTCAAGCGGCCAGAAGCTTGACCTCACCCTCCCCAGGGGCAGGAAGCGGCCACATCCCAGACCGCGTATCCCATCCAGGGGCTGAAGCGTGGCCGCGGGTGGCTCTCCCCCGCCTGGCTCTCCCCAAGTCGCCCGTGTCTTCCCTGGGCCCCGGGCTTCCGCGGCCGCGGGGCGCTCTGAGCCCGGCTCCCAGGCCCCGTCCTTTTTCATCCGCAGAGGCAGTGCCGCCGTCCCCTTTGCGATTGCTGAGGTCATTCTGATGGGCCCTCAGGCCCCGAGCCCAGGTCCCATGTATCTCTGCCGGGTGGAGGGAAAGGGGTGTGCGTGCGTGGGGTGGACCCTGGACCGTGGAAACGGGCGCAGGAGGGGCAAGTGCAGATACGTGTAAGAAGCCAGTGTTTCTTTTTCTGATTTTAATTGCCTCGTGCAGTGTTGAGCCTGATTTTGATGCTTCTGATTTTCTTGAAATGTATTTGATATGAATGTCTCTGCTAATTCCTGACTCTGGAAAGTGGAGCAGAGTCTTGATTCCTAGAAATCTGCCAGCGTTTACGGGATGTAAATGCTGATTCAACATGCGATGACAGAGAGCGGAATTAACGCCTTTTAGCCAAATGGAAATATCTCAAAACAAAATTTAAAGACAATGAGCAGATTAGAGGGGATGTACACAGTCCTGATAGATTGGTGGTATTTTGACATTTTTCAAAATCTAGTTTCTGTTGTCTTGAATGTCTTCACGTTTTTTCAAGTGAATAAAGTCATGGTTTTTTTTTCCAAGGGAAAATTATGATATTACCAAGAAAAAAAAACCCTCAACCATTTAGAAGAAAAATCATCTGCATGACGGTCTCCAGGCCAGCGTTTCTGTGAGAGTGGCCTGCGTGGCATGTCTGAAATAACCCGGGGCTTCCTGGCTCTCTAGTGTCGTAAATGCAGTGCGTAAATGCAGTGTGCCTGCCTGCGTTTCAGCGGGCCCGGCGCGGACGCCCTGGCACAGCCCCGGCCGTGGCCTTGGGGCAGAGCCAGGTGGGAGGGAGGGCTGCCTCCTCGCAGGTTGTGGGAAAAGGAGGAGGGTTTCTCCCGCACCCCCTGAGGGCCCCCCACCCTGAAAGTTGAACTGACAAAGGCGCACAGGAGCAAACCAGCACGTTCACTTGATCTGAGTTTCCCAGGGCACGTGGGGAGAGAAGCCCACGTTTGTGGGTAGACCAGCTGCCTTCTGCTGGGTCGGGGGGTGGGGTGCGGACACCAGGTGGGTCTCTGCAGAGAGCGTCTCTCCCGGAGGGTCTGGGCCTGCCTCAGGGAGAAGGGGTGGGTGAGGCTGGAGCCACCCTTGGCCACGGGCGTGTGTCTGGGGGGGGGCGTGTCCTGGTCCCCCACTCGTCCTTGAGAGGTCACATGTGAATTTGGGGGTGTCTCAGAGCCTGGGCTCCGGGAGCTCTGCGGGGCGGGGCAGGCGGCTGTCCACTCCCCAGTTCAGCCCAGTTGCACTTCCTTCCCGTCGGTCACCATTCCAGCTCCTGGGTAAGATTTTTGTCCAGAGAAAGGATTCTGCGGCCAAGCTCATGTCGGTCTCCGCAGACCCTGAGAGGCTGTGAAGCTGTGGTCGCACTCCTCCCCCAATGCCTTAGCGTGACTCAGCTGTGTGCTGTGTGTGCGGCGGGTGTGTGCTGTGGGATGACCCTCCCACAGTCGTCACGGGAGGCCGAGCGGGTGGCTCGGGGGCACGCCACGGTCATTTGAGGAACGGTGTGGTTTCCCCAGAAGCGCCCCCAGCATTGCCCGTCTGTGGAAGGACATGGCTGTTTCAGTGGCTGCTGGGAAAGCGCAAGGTGCAGGGAGTCTCTGAGAGGAACTGGGCACTGCTCAGAGCCAGAGAACGGCAGCCCGGCCAGCCCGGGACACGGGGACACTCGGGGTTGGGGGGTAGTGTTGAGCCGAGTCCCCTGGGACCCTGCGGTGAGTCCGCTTGGACTTGAGGATGGATTGATGTTGACAGCCCTGGCCAAGGTGGGAAGAAGGCACATGGGGCCAACCCCCTGCCCTGAGAAGACGGAGGGGACAGAGCCCCGTGTGGGCCTCAGGCCACGGGGAAGCTGTCACCCCCAGGGGTCACTTTTCACGTGTGAATGGAGTGGCACTTCATCACGCTTAGTAAACACCCACAGGTGAGTGGTCAGTACCCACAGGTGTGCAGGTGGTACCCACAGGTACATGGTAGTACCCACAGGTGCATGGTCAGTACCCACAGGTATGTGGTTAGTACCCACAGGTGCATGGTCAGTACCCACAGGTGTGTGGTCAGTACCCACAGGTGTGCAGGCAGTTCTCACAGGTACATGGTCAGTACCCACGGGTGCATGGTCAGTACCCACAGGTGTGTGGTCAGTACCCACAGGTGCATGGTCAGTACCCACAGGTGCACAAGCAGTACCCACAGGTGCATGGTTAGTACCCACAGGTGTGTGGTCAGTACCCACAGGTGTGTGGTCAGTACCCACAGGTGCACAGGCAGTACCCACAGGTGCGTGGTCAGTACCCACAGGTGCGCGGTCAGTACCCACAGGTGTGTGGTCGGTGCCCGCAGGTGTGCGGTCGGTACCCACAGTGACAAGGTGCTGGCCGCAGCAGTGCCTCGTGGCCGTGCTGCCCGGGGCCGGCTCTCCGGGGGATCGATTCTTGGTGGTGCTGGAAGCCCCGGGCAGCTGTAGGGGTGGGGACGTGGCAGAGGACCCTGGGGTGCAGAGCCTGCGCATGCGCTGGGACAGCCCAGTGCTGATCTGAAGCCTCGTCCTTGGATGTGGTTTCAGAGGTGACTTGGTGGGTAATAGCCTCAGATCTTTAACAGAGATCGGAAGTGCTGCCAGTCCCCCCGACTCAGGAAGCTGCAGGACAGCGGGGATCTGACCCTTTAAGAAGGGCCTCCGTCTCAGTGAGTCCTCACACCCCGGAAACTTGTCTCCTGAGTAATGCACCAGGCAGGAAAATGAAGGACTTCCCTGTGGCTCAGCTGGTAAAGGATCCGCCTGCAATGCGGGAGGCCTGGGTTCGACCCCTGGGCCGGGAAGATCCCCTGGAGAAGGGATAGGCTACCCACTCCAGTACTCTGGCCTGGAGAATTCTATGGATTGTATAAGCCATGGGGTCACGAAGAGTCGGACACGACTGAACATCTTTCGCTAAGAAAATGGAAACGCAGAGCTTTGGAAATGCCAAAACTGACCTAAGTATAAAACCCCAGGAAGATCATTAATTATGTCATATGATTTCATGAAAATTGTCACACCAGCTCTGAACCTCAGTGCAGCTGTGGAAACTGCCGTGGACCCTGGCTGGGGCAGCACGTGCAGCCGTGAGGTCGCCCCTAGAATGGTGGGGTCACAGCCGGCTCTCTCCTTTTCCAAAATCTCGGTCAGGACCATCTGTAGCTTTCTGTTTTGACATTGTTGTAGATTGACAGGAAGCTGCAAGGTGGGCCCAGCGACGCCATGTGCACTCCCCGGGCCCCCAGCCCGCGGTGGCCACACCCACGCCACTGCAGGTTGAGAGTCAAGCCAGGAGATGGGTATCAGTTCAACGTGTGTGTCCGGAGAAGGGAATGGCAACCCGCTCCGGTAGTCTTGCCTGGAGGATTACTTGGACGGAGGAGCCTGGCGGGCTGCAGTCCAGGGGTCGCAGAGTCAGGCGTGACTTGGACAGAGGAGCCTGGCGGGCTGCAGTCCAGGGGTCGCAGAGTCGGGCGTGACTGACCGACTTCACTCACTCGATGTGTCTGTAGGTGTTTGCCATTTCATCTTTGACGCCATTTCCTATAGTTCTAGTAAAGAAAAAGCTGGCAACCGAAGTAACTGAGTACATGTCTGCTTTCAAATAAGCGAGAACACGAGAGGAAACGCCGCCACATGTGTGCTGAGTGTGGCTCCCAAGATGTTGTGGAGGACATTCCAGGTGACTCGAGTCCTCACACACTCATATCTGTGGTGCTGTGTGTTAGTATAGACACGTAGGCAGGACGTGGTAAGCGGTCACAAATGTCCCGGGTTTAGACCGAGGCCCATGTTTGGAAACCCACAGGGAAGCACCCTGGGGGTGTGTGGACGGCAGAGGGTGGGAGCGGCCTGCAGGGGCCGCAGCTGGCCCGGGCAGGTGGGGAGCGGTGACAGGTGGCACTGGGGGTGGGTCTTGCGAGACAGGAGGCGCTGCAGGCTTCTCCTGTGTGAGGCAGAAGCCGGTCACATCTGAGGGTGAGTGCTGACACAGATCAGATGGACACGTCGGAGCCGGCAGGCTGTCTTGCGTAAAGACTGTGAGCTGAGTTTGAGATGGTGCTAGGTGTTGGCAGGTGGCCACTGGACCCTGAAGACTTCAGGGCTGCTTGGCGGGGCCGCTCTCACCCCCACGGCTCCCCCTCCCTGTCCGGCTGCGACCAGACGCTGGACTGTGGACCCTGGCAGCCACCTGGGGCTCAGGCTGCTGGGGGCCCTGCCCTGTGCCCATCCTCATGGACTCTGGTTCCTCAAGTTATATTCTTGTGCCTGTCACTTAATTTTTATTCTAATCTGTGTTTCCAGACAGAGAAAGTTGATTTTTTTTTTCAAAGTGTAAAATGTGTGTCAAGGCTTCTTTAGCCTTGTAAATATTCCTATTTATGTTTGAAAAAGAAAATCTGCATAAAATTGCATTAAAACATTTGCCGCGGTCTGTCCAGGCTGCCCTGAGAATTCCAGTGCTAGGCTGAGGGCGCGGTGTCAGAGGTCAGAGTTCAGGGGTGGCCATGTGGTCCCTTCCACGATGACGGGTCCCCAGTTCTCCTGGCCGGGCCCCTCGGAGCTCAGCGCAGCGTCCCCCACACAGCCTTAACCAGGGCTTCTCATACTATTTTCTTATTTCTCAAAAGTGAAGAGACTCAGACGAAAATATGCTGGAGATGATTAACGGCACTCGGCACCGTGGCAGATACGAGTTGCGTGTGAGAGGGCATCTTTCCCTCCGAGGTGCTGTGCAAAGTCACCGTCACGTGGGCCCACAGGGGCTTTTGAGTGCTTCCCGTGGTCTAAAGCAGGCGAGGTGCCGTGTGATGAGGCAGTTGCCATGGAGACACATTCAGCTTTGATGCGCGTCAGGGTAAACAGTCATGTGAGATGGAGTGTGTGTGGCATGCCTGTGGCATCCCCCCCCAGCTGGGTCTGACATGTCAGCTGCGTTGCTATAGAAAGTGCCTGGCGCGTGTCTCCCTGCCGGGCCTCACTGTGGTCCAGCTGAGGCTGGGCGACCGTCCCCCTGGGATGCGGGAGCAGGCGTGTCTCAGTGGTCTGTGAACTGGTTCGGGGTCCTCCTCCCCGGAGCCGGGCAGCCTGGATCAGAAGGCAGTGTTGATGTCAAGCCGAGCTCTGCAGATGCTCAGAAGAGCCCCCGGCATGCGGTGTTCCAGAAGCCTGCTTCCTGTCCTCAGCCCCGGGACTTGGAATTGCCGAGAGAACGCAAAGACCGCTGGAGGGGGCGCGCCCAGCCTCGTTCAGGGCAGCGGCTGTGTGGCCGGGCTCAGCCCCCGGGAGACGAGTGTCCCTGGCGCCCACATGCCCACCCTGCCAGGCGGAGGCAGGCGACCCCCAGGTGGGGAGCTGGGTGTGGGGGATTGATGTCGGAAGCGCCCCTCCAGGCATCACCTCCAGAGGCTGAGCCTCGGTCCTGGAATCCAGCCTTGCCTTGAAATTAGAAGTGTCCGAGCTCCGCCTTCTAGCTGAAGGGCCCGTCGCTTGGAAGCGCGCCCACTAGAGGGCCAGCCCCAGGGCTGGCTTCCCGTCTCCTGCCCACAGACGCAGGTCCCCCAGGGGCCCCCACACCCACCGCGCCCCGAGTCCCCACCCGCAATGCCGTGGGGGAGATGAGTCATGGGGCGTCACTTGGTGGGGAGCCTGGGTTCAGGCTGACCCTGGGGGCCTCCCTGGACTGCACTACTCTGTAAAGGTTGTGTCCCGAAGTCCTGGGGGTCAGGACCCCGCTCTGTCCATCCTGGGGGGACGTGGGTCCCCGAGGCAGGCTGCTGGCGCTTGCCTCCTGCTTCACCCCCCAGACTGGCGCCTTCACAGCCTCCCTCCCTCCCTGGGGATCCCAGGGCTGGGGGTGGCGGGGAGCTGCTCTGAGTGGACGGCTGCTCTGCCGTGGGGGACCCATCCCCGGCCTCTGACCCGCCCCCTCCAGGGTGCTCCCCAGGCTGTGCTGGGTCACGTGAGCTGAAGCCGGTCCCTCCTCTTCTGCGAGCTCGGGAGCAAAGCCGCCTGCGTCTCCACCGCCCGGTGCCTCCAGCTTGTGGTCTGATGCTCCGCGGCAGTTCAGTCACCCCTGGTCAGGGCAGAGTGACCTCGAGCCCCAGGCAGCAGGTGGACGCCCGCCTGGGCACATTCAGTCTTTAACTGTGAACATCCCAGGCCACGTCTCCATGGCAACAGGTGTGCAGCCCTTAACTGCTGATTCGAATACTTCCCCTCTGCTTTATCCGTGAGTTCAAAAAAAAAAATTAAAAGCTGTGTTCACCCATATGAAGTAATTAGTAATCAGGGTAACACTACATATAATCAAACGCCAAATTTAAAACAATCTCGTGTCTAAACAGAGACACAGCCAGCGCCACACCGGCGGCCACAGCGTGGGCCTGCTCTGAGGAGCTGGCCCACGGCTCCCCTGCAGTGGAGCGGACCCCCACTCAGGCGTCTGCCTGGGGCCGGGCCCCTTCTGCAGTGCGTCTGAGCCCAGCCAGGCTGTGCTTCACCGGCCGTCACGTGCAAACCCGTGTCTGAGCAGAAGGGCAGCTGGTGCTGGAGCCGCAGCCCCGGGCCAGGGCTCGGTCCCGAAAGCATCCAGGGAGGTCAGAGGTCCTGTGGGCCCAGCGGACCCCCAGGCCCCTGGGCACAGCGCCACTCCGTGCGTGGCTCCACCCAGGTCCTGAGATGGTCCACAAAGTCTGCCCTCACTGGGACCATGGTCTTGTGACGTCCCTGCGACACCACGTGGGACCCTGTTAACAGGCCCTGGTGCCCATGTCCCATGTCATCCCTCTGCAGGACTGACCTCCCGGCTGGCGGGCGCCTCCTGCTGGCTGCGGTCTCTCTCCCAGACTGTGGGCACCTCTGCCCCAGCGTCGGGACCCAGGGCCGACAGTGGCAACCGAGCACCGCAGACTGGGGCTACAAACGCAGGGTCCTCTCCCGGCTCTGAGGCCAAAGCTCAGAGCCCGGACAGAGCGGGGCTGCACACCCTGGGGGCTCCCAGGGAGGGTGCACCCCTCCTCGTCCTGCGCCTGGGGCTGCCCCGTCCTTGGCCACCTCCTCCAGCCTCTGCCCCGCAGCCTCCCGGCCTCCCGGGTGTCTCCTCTTAGGAAGAGGAGGGGCCACCCTGCTCCCAAGTGACTGCTCTTCCCAGGGTCCCCTACCAAGACCCCACGGCCAGGGAGGCTCCCTCCCAGGACTGGGGCTGAGGAGGTGCACAGCTTCCGGAGACACAGTTCGCCCTCAACACCCACAAATCACAGACATCATCCCAGCACCGGGAGCGACTGTCCGCTGACCCACAACCGAATTTCTCTCCTTTCAGGGTTAAGGTGACTTGCTCACCCGGTTGGTAAATAGAGTTCACCTCTCCAGCCAATTAAGAGTCACGTTTGATTGAATGGACCTTGGGCTACAATGGGTCCCCTGCTCCCCAGGCCCCTGTGCACTCGCACATGAGCACACGCACACACACACATGCACACACATGCTCCCAGCTCCCCGCCCCCCTCCGCCCCGTCTGACAGGTGTGAACTATGGTGGAAGAATCGGGGCTGGAGGACTGGACTGAACCACTGTCGGTACCCAGGGTTGGAGCTGTGACTGATCTCACCTGTCCTGAGAAACGCATGGAAATGTTCCTTTATAGACCTTCCTGACAACTGCACGCTTCACAGACAACAGGAGACGTAAAGAGTGTAGTTTGTCACTTGTCATTCAGTTAGTTAGCTCTCGATCTCTTGTCACGCCATCTTTTTCTCAAGATTCTTGGACGCTGAAACCCTGTACGTGCTTCTTGAGGCGCGCGGCACCTGCTGCACTCCGTGGGTAGGACGCATTTTAAAGCTCGGCTAACTGCACACGTGAAAGTTTTAGCTGCAGAGTTCACGAGAAGTTGTTGTTTAGCCACTGAGTCCTGTCTGACTCTACGACCCCATGGACTGTAGCACGCCAGGCTTCCCTGTCCCTCACCATCTCCCAGAAGCTGCTCAGATTCACGTCCATTGAGTCGGTGATGCCATCCGACCATCTCATCCTCTGTCATCCGCTTCTCCTTCTTGCCTTCAATCTTTCAGGGTCTTTTTCAGTGAGTCAGCTTTTCACATCAGGGGCTAAAGTACTGGAACTTCAGCTTCAGCACCAGTCCTTCCCGTGAATATTCAGGGTTGATTTCCTTTAGGATTGACGGGTTTGATCTCCTTGCTGTCCAAGGGAGACAGTGTAAAACCTGAACTTCCCAACTTCTGGATAAGCTGCGGGGTGGGGGGTGGGCAGGTGACCGAGCTTGGCTCCTAGAATGAGGCAGTGGTCCTGCCACACACGGGGCCCCGGGATGCACCTGGGCCAGAGCCTGCTGACACCAGGATGGCCCTTCCTGCCTGTGTCTTACTCATGTTCTCTCTTCAGGGGGGCCCAGGACAGCAGGTGTAGGGAGAGCCCCTCCCTGGGATAATGGTGCCCAGTCACTCAGAGTGGGGGGGGTGGCACCAGACTCTCAATCAGCGTGTCCGCACAGATTTCACCTCTCATTCATGAGGAAAGAATGATGTTTTCAGAGGTGACTCAGACTTCTGCAAGTGTGAACTCTGAGCCACAGCTCTGGTTTTGAGCAAGAGCACAGAGCAAAAAGAAATTTTCTAAGAGGTCTCCTTCTTCCCGTGACAAGCACTCGACTTCACCCAGCAGTAAAGACGTCTAAGTCTTTGCTGTTCCTGGGGGCGGCACTGCCTGCAGTGCGGGGGAAGGGCGGCCAGGGTGAGCGTCTGCTCGCTGATGCTGTGGTTTCCTGGGGCCGCTAACCCTCGGGCGTCCTTGGAGCTGGGATCTGACGCCCAGGCATCCTTCCCAAGGCCTCTGTCCTTGGCCCATGGACACAGTGCTCCTCTACGTCCTCAAGTGGTCACCCCCCCCACCCCCGCGCGTGGCCGTGTCCTGATCAAATCCGCTTATCAGGACCCAGTCACACTAGATCATAACCCACCCGCAGGACCTCATTTTACCTTAACTCTCTCCTCAGAGGCTCATCTCCAAGTACGCTCAGACCCTCGGGTCCTGGGATCGCGGCTCAGCCCCCAGCACTGACCCGTAGTCAGCTCTGTCCTGTTGGGGTCTCATTAGACTCAGTGTCGCCCGGAGAGTCGGCATCTAAGAAATGTCCCTGTCCTATGCTCTACACCTGCCAGACAACAAATGAAAAAGTGAAGAATTCTACGTGCCAATCACGGAGATAAGCACAAACAGATACAAGATACTGTGGATGGCTAGAAGCATGTGGGATGGTCGTGCCCAGAGCTCACACATCCACGGTTTCATCTGGGACCCCAGTTGTAGCGATAAGGTAACAGCAAGCTACCTTGCAAGGTAGCTTGCAAGCTTTACTTGCTCAGTCCTATACAACTCTTTGCGACCCCGTGGACTGTAGCCCGCCAGGCTCCTCTGTCCATGGGATGCTCCAGGCAATAATACTGGAGTGGATTGCCGTGCCCTTCTCCAGGGGATCTTCCTGGCCCAGGGATTGAACCTGGGTCTCCTGCATTGTAGGCAGATTCTTTACCTTCTGAGCAACCAGGGAAGCCCAACAGCTATCTTCCTGGAGCACAGAATGAAGCAGGGCAAAGACGAACAGGGCTTTGCCAAAGAGACCTCACAGGTCACAGCAAACAGGTCACAGCAAACACCCTCTTCCAACAACACAAGCGATGGCTCTACACGTGGACTTCACCAGATGGTCAACACCAAAATCAGATTGATTATATTCCTTGCAGCCACAGATGGAGAAGCTCTATATAGTCAACAAAAACAAGACTGGAAGCTGACTGTGGCTCAGATTGTGAACTCCATATTGCAAAATTCAGACTCAAATTGAGAAAGTAGGGAAAAACACTAGACCATTCAGGTATGACCTAAATCAAATCCTTACAATTATACAGTGGAAGTGAGAAATAGATTCAAGGGACTAGATCTGATAGACAGAGTGCCTGAAGAACTATGGAAGGAGGTTTGTAACATTGTACAGAAGATGGTGATCAAAACCATCCCCAAGAAAAAGAAACGCGAAAAGGAAAAATGGTTGTCTGAGGAGGCCTTACAAATAGCTGAGAAAAGAGAAGTGAAAGGCAAAGGAGAAAAGAAAAGATATCTATCTGAATGCAGAGTTCCAGAGAATAGCAAGGAGAGATAAGAAAGCCTTCCTAAGTGATCAATGCAAAGAAATAGAGGAAAACAATAGAATGGGAAAGACTAGAGATCTCTTCAAGGAAATTAGAGATACCAAGGGAACATTTCATGCAAAGATGGGTACAATAAAGGACAGAAATGGTATGGACCTAACAGAAGCAGAAGATATTAAGAAGTGGCAAGAATACACAGAAGAACTCTATTTTTAAAAAAAGATATTAATGACCTGGATAAACACAATGGTGTGATCACTCACCTAGAACCAGACATCCTGGAATGTGAAGTCAAGTGGGCCTTAGGAAGCATCACTACAAACAAAGCTAGTGGAGGGGATGGAATTCCAGCTGATCTGTTTCAAATCCTAAAAGATGATGCTGTTAAAGTGCTGCACTCACTATGCCGGCCAATTTTGAACTCAGCAGTGGCCACAGGACTGGAAAAGGTCAGTTTTCATTCCAGTCCCAAGGAAAGCCAATGCCAAAGAATGCTCAAACTACCGCACAATTGCACTCATCTCACAGGCTAGCAAAGTAATGCTCAAAATTCTCCAAGCCAGGCTTCAGCAATACATGAACATTAAACTTCCTGATGTTCAAGCTGGTTTTAGAAAAGGCAGAGGAACCGGAGATCAAATTGCCAACATCTGTTGGATCATAGAAAAGGCAAGAAAATTCCAGAAAAACATTTTCTTCTGCTTTATTGGAGACCCAGGTTCGATCCCTGGGTTGGGAAGATCCCCTGGAGAAGGCAATGGCAACCCACTCCAGTACTCTTGCCTGGAGAATCTCATGGAGGGAGGAGCCTGGTAGGCTACAGTCCATGGGGTCGCAAAGAGTCGGACACAACTGAGCCACTGTACTTACTTACTTACTGCTTTATTGACTACACCAACGCCTTTGACTGTGTGGATCACAACAAACTGTGGAAAAGTCTGAAAGAGATGGGAATATCAGACCACCTGACCTGCCTCTTGAGAAATCTGTGTGCAGGTCAAGAAGCAACAGTTAGAACTAGACATGGAACAACAGACTGGTTCCAAATAGGAAAAGGAGTACGTCAAGGCTGTGTATTGTCACCCTGCTTATTTAACTTATATGCAGAGTACATCATGAGAAACGCTGGGCTGGATGAAGCACAAGCTGGAATCAAGATTGCCGGGAGAAATATCAATCACCTCAGATATGCAGATGACACCACCCTAATGGCAGAAAGTGAAGAAGAACTAAAGAGCCTCTTGATGAAAGTGAAAGAGGAGAGTGAAAACGCTGGCTTAAAACTCAGCATTCAGAAAATGAAGATCATGGCATCTGGTCCCATCACTTCATGGCAAATAGATGGGGAAACAATGGGAACAGTGACAGACTTTATTTTCTTGGGCTCCAAAATCACTGCAGATGGTGACTGCAGCCATGAGATTAAAGCGATGCTTGCTCCTTGAAAGAAAAGCTATGACAAACCCAGACAGCATATTAAAAAGCAGAGACATTACTTTACTGACACAGGTCCATATAGTCAGAGCTATGGTTTTTCCAGTAGTCACATATAGGTGTGAGAGTTGGACTATAAGAAAGCAGAGCAGTGAAGAATTGATGCTTTTGAACTGTGGTGTTGGAGAAGACTCTTGAGAGTTCCTTGGACTGCAGGGAGATCCAACCAGTCCATCCTAAATCAGTCCTGAATGCTCATTGGAAAGACTGATGCTGAAGCTGAAACTCCAATATTTTGGCCACCTGATGTGAAGAGCTGACTCATTTGAAAAGACCCTGATGCTGAGAAAGATTGAAGGCAGGAGGAGAAGGGGACGACAGAGGATGAGATGGTTGGATGGTGTCACCGAGTTGATGGACCTGAGTTTGAGCGAGCTCCAGGAGCTGGTGAGGGACAGGGAGGCCTGGCGCGCTGCAGTCCACGGGGTGGCAGAGTCGGACACGACTGAGCGACGGAACTGCCGGAACCACCTGGTTTAGATGCACGATCGTCCCCAGGGCCCACGGTGCCCCCCGTGCCCACGGTTGTTCACTGGGTATGACTGGCCGTACTCACCACCCTCCGGGCCCCCTTGGCAATTTTGCAGGACAGGCACGTCTCAGGATGTGAGGACGAGGGCGTGATGAAGACACGCTCCCTAGGGAGAGGAGGGGGCTGAGTGATCCCTGACACTGACACAACTTCTGTTGTGTTGCCATTCTGTTTCTTCGGTGAAGGCCGTCTTTCTGTGACTTGCTTTCCTCTGGGTGTGCAGCAGGTAGCCGACGATTTATTTTAGGATTTACTTAGAAATGTCCGTGATGTTGCCTTCGGCAGCAACATTAAAGGGCCTGCTTGTTAAACTGCTAATTTATGGATCTTCTCTAAGTAAATGCAAACAAAGCCCTGCTAATGTACAATGTTCAATTTTTAATTTCCAGTCCATCTTAGATTATAGGACTAAAAACAATATTTAATCCCTCGTTAACACATGAATAAGCGGAAGCTGTCATTTTCAACCAAACGATAATGGGATTATCTCAAGAACTGTCAGTTTATGTGAAAACATTATGTTGCCCAAATTTTCATAAAAATTAGTGGTGGATAATATTCAAGAACAGAGCAATGGAAGGAGGAAAGTCTGCAGCCATGGTAATAAATATTCATATTTGTCTGCTCAGGAGATGAAAATCTAATCAAGGGACTATTGATGCACTGGCTTTTTTCTTTAAACCAAGACTTTTCATCTAAATTGGGTTTGATATGGAAATTCCTCTCACTGGAGTCTCCCAGGCCATGAGCACTCGGGGCTCAGGGACAGGGTGTGTGCCGGGTCAGGTGTGGCTGCTAGAGACCAGCTCCACCCACGTGGCAGGCGTTAGCAACAGGCCAGCTCACTGCCCCCAGCATCGTCTGCAGTGTGTGTGTGTATGTGTGTGTGTGTGGCACACTGGGCCCTCCCTCCTTTTTTTTTTTTTTTTTAAGGAAAAACTACATAATTTCATGCCGGTTAACTCCAAGCGTCTGCAGGGTTAAAATTGTGTCTTTGCTTTTGTTGACAATTACCATAAATCAGAAGACGCTCTGCCTGAAGCTTAATGAAACGTATGATTTTAAAGAGAAGAGACGGCGACTTCAGGACACTGCACATGTGTGTTCCCGTGACTGTCCCTGCCTGTCACAGCGGTGAGAACACCGCACAGACCACGGGCCAGTGAGCTCCGACACGGTGGGCTGCACGGGGCTGCTGACCCCTCGACGTGCCTGGCCTTCCCGCAGAGGGCCGTCCAGGCCCCTCGGACCCCCGTGCTTGGGCCCCGCTTAGACTTGGGCCTCCAAGGGAAGCAGAGCCTTCGCTAGTTCACGCTCACAAACCTGAGCAGGCCGGACAAGAGCTGGTGGCGTCAGCCCCAGCCAAGCAGCAGACACGGCCCTCAGCCAGTCTAACAGGATGTTGACATGGATGTGTATGTTAAGTTATGACCCGATGTGCCCTTCCCATTCACTTTACCCCCTGACTCAAGCAGAGCGGTCTTGGGGTGGTCTGGTCGTCTGGAGAACACGTGGACATGTGGCCCCTGAAGGGCCCCCCTCTCTCCCCACAGGGGCAGGCTGGGGGCTACCGCCTGCACACTCAGATTATGTGACTCTGACACCCTGTCTATTTTCCTGTCCTGCCCACACACACGCCATCAGGACCTCACGCTTCCTGCCCAGGGACATCTCAGTCCCCAGCATGGGCTGGGGGGCTGTATACTGAGAAGAGAAGAGCGTGACCCCAGGACGGGAGTCTCACAGGTCTCTCAGCGAGCCGCACCCCTCAGCCCCCGCCCGGTGCCCCGAGTGCCGCTCCGGTGCAGATGGAATCGGTCAGTCTCAATGTTTTCAGGAGACCCTCCTCCCAGAAGTCAGGTTTGGGGGCATCCCCGCGGGCCACTAGCCTCCTCTGGGGCCCTCGGGGCCCCCACAGCCTCACCTGACTCCTCCTGACATGTCTCCACTGGCGGCCCTGCGCCACGCACCTCACCCTCCCCTCACCTGCTGGGGGGAGCCGCTGCCGCCACCGTGGTCAGAGACACATCGTGTACGTCTGTGCGCGTGGTGAGTGAGCCGAGAGCACCCCCCCAAGTGCTGGGCCAGCAGTCGCAGCCCTGTGTCAGCCAGAGCTCCAAAGGGCAACAGAACCACCAGGGTAAAGAGAGACGACTCATGACGAGCAACTGGACGTCCATCCTGAGGATGCAGTCTGCCACCTGCAGGCCGGAGGCCCAGGGCAGCCGGTGCTGTAAGTTCCGGGTCAATCCCAAAGGCCTGGGACCTGGGGGATCCACGGTACAAGTCCCAATCCACGTCTGAGCCAAGACCCCAGAGCACCAGTGTCTGCGGAAGGGAGAAAGTGGTCTCCACCAGGCAGCCAGCAAAGTTGCCTTTCTTTGCCCCCTTGCTTCTCCTGTGGGGCTTCGGGTTTGTGTCTTTGCATCGTGTCTCACACTGAGCTTCCTCCAGGCTGGGTTCCGCTGCCATGACCTGGAGCATCGTCCTCATGAATTAGGGGGGACAGTGTCCTGTGACTTCTGGGCTCATCCTTCCCTGGAGGGGAAGACTCACCATGAAAGGTGCCCCTGTCCTTGCTCCTGGTGGGCCGAGCGGATCTGCACCTCCCGGGGGCCTGGACCAGGAGGAGCAGTGGCAGGAAGGGGCGGGAGAGAAGGGGACGCTCCGGTGACTGTGTCCGCCAGCAGGGGCTCGTCCGCAGCTGGGATTGTTTGTGGTGGTGCCAGTGTCAAGTCTGTTCCTTCAAGGGGGTACATTTACCTAGTATGTGAGAGGTGTGTCCCATGTGTGCATGTGTGTGTGACGTGTGTGCACGTGTACATGTGATGTGTGGGTATGTGTATACATGTTTATGTGTGTTCACGGTGATGTGTGTGTGTAAGCACTGTGTACATGTGTGGTATGTTACATGTGTGATGTGTGCGTGTGTACATGTGTGAGTGTGCCTGGGTATGCACATGTGTGTGTGCATGTGTGGTGTGTGCATTGTGAACCCATGTGGTATGTGTACGTGTCTGTGTGCATGTGTACATGTGTCTGTGTGTGTGTGTACATGTGTGAGTGTGCTTGGGTATGCACATGTGTATGTATGTGTGTGCATGTGTGGTGTGTGCATTGTATACCCGTGTGGTGTGTGTACATGTGTCTGTATGTGTTTTTACATGTGTGAGTGCGCTTGGGGATGCACATGCATATGTGTGTGTGTACCAGTGTGGTATGTGTACATGTGTCTGTGTGCATGTGTACATGTGTCTGTGTGTGTGTACATGTGTGAGTGTGCTTGGGTATGCACATGTGTATGTATGTGTGTGCATTGTATACCCGTGTGGTGTGTGCACATGTGTCTGTATGTGTTTTTACATGTGTGAGTGCACTTGGGGATGCACATGCATATGTGTGTGTGTACCAGTGTGGTGTGTGTACATGTGTGTGTGTGTGCACATGTGATGTGTGCACGTGTGTGCATGTGTGTGGGTGGGTGTGGTGTGTGAGAGGGGTCATTTGCCACAGCAAGCACTGTAAACACAGTATTAGGGTTTAGGCACACTCTGGTGGCCCAGCCCGCCGAGGCTGCTGCTCCTCGGCTCCTTCCCCACGGCACTGAGACATGCCTACAGGCCGATGGCGCAGAAGGCGTGCCGCAGCTGCAGCAGAGTCAGTCCCGGAGCCAGCGTGGGAGGGCGCGGAATAGTTCGCGAGGGGCCTCCCGCAGCAGCAGGGGCCACAGGACTTCCTGGTGAAGCCGCAGCACTCGCTTACCGGTTCGCTCATCCAGACTCCCCGTGGAGGGAGCAGGTCCGGCCTCGGAGCGCATGCAGGAGGCAGGGGGGCGAGCACACGAGTCGGATCTCGACGCTGACCTTGTAGGAAGCAGCCCCCGCAGACGTCTCCCCAGATGAGGACCAGCTTCCTTCCCTGCAGCCATGGCCAAGGCCCTGTCCTTGGGCGGAGCAGGACTGGCCTTGCCTGACCTCCCCTCGTGTGTCAGAGTCACGGGCCTGAGGGGAGGGCAGCTCCAGGTGCCGAGCTGACCCCGCAGCATCTCGGAGCGGGTAGGCGGGGTCGAGGGGGGCAGCAGGCACAGGCAGGTGGGCCCGTCCACGCTCTGGTCTTGGGGAGTGCTCGGTGTCCAGGCCTAGGCTCCCTGCGATCCAGTCTGTTGGGGGCGGGGCTGTGGGACTCAGCCCTCGTGCTGGCGTTGGACTGGAGCATCTGTGGCTGTCGGAAGCAGGTAGAAGGCGGGGGCCTTGGGCTCCAGGTGAGGGGCTGGTATGTTGGCAACAACAGGGGAGGTGAGACCTGGGTGGGCAGCAGCCCATCCAGTTGGGCCTGGAGGGGGCGGACGAACAGGATGCCCAAGGGCATCTCAGGGGCTGGGGGGTGCAGTGCAGGGCTGCCCCGACCCCACCTGGCCAGACTTGCATGTGGTGGGTTCCCCCAGCACCCCAGGGCTGGGCCAGGCTGCCAGGGGCTCTCGGCTTCTGTGGAAGTCCGGATTGTGAGGGGGTGGGCGGCCCAGTGAGGAGGATGGGAGATGTGGTGTGAGGCAGGGAAGAATTTAGGAGCCGGGGAGCAGCCCTGTGGCCGGAAGGGCCTCCCTCTTACTGGGTTTCCAGCTCTATCTGAGCCTCCTGTACAAACCAGAATCACAGAGAAAGTCGGAAGGCTGGGCGCACGTGCACCTTCCGGAGGCTCACTGGGGGCTGGACTCAGGAAAGGGGAAGCAACGCCTCCCACCCCCACCCCCAGCCACTTTGCCCCGGCCCTGGCCACCAGCAGGGAGGCTGGTGGGACTCGGGCCTGGCAGCAGTTGGCTGAGGGCACTCGTCCCATCCTAAGGCCCTCGGTCAGCCTGGCGGCGGGCCGTGTCTCACCCGATCCAGCCCAGGACACGTCGCAGGCAGGACAGCGCAGTCCTTGTGTGTGTGTGCGTGCATGCGTGTACACGAGTGCAGGCGTGTGTGCAGGAACTTTAACCCTTTGACATCCTCACTCCCCTCACTTCCCTCAGTAAATAACAGAGGAGCTGAGGACTTAGTAGCCGTGAGGGGTGGGCAGGGCCTGCGGGTGAAGTGGGGCTGCTGGCCTGGGCTGGAGCAGGTGCTCTGGGCGCCTCCTGGCCCGTGCCCCAGGGGCCTCAGGGGTGGCGCTCACTGCCAGGAGCGCTGACTCTGGACGCCCACATCCGCCCCGGGCCGGGGTTCAGGGGTCAGGGCCGGGCCCCTGGGACTGTGCTCCTCCAGAGGCTGAAGTTCGGGAAGCAGCGCTCCCCAGGGGCCCAGGTCTCAGCAGGCAAGGCGAGAGGGGCCGCGGGCCCCTAACAGTGACCCTCAGGGCCTAGGAAGCCCGGCTTTCCCCCGAGGTGCCGTGTGACCTTGCTGTGCTGTGGCAGGTGGCATATAAGAGCCCCCAGCCCCACTCCATTCACGCTGGGAAGGCCCGGGTTGGGGGTGTTCTGGGCACCGTGGAGCCCAGGTGAGCTGTCCCCATCACGTGACCTTTGCAGCCCTCCCAGGAATCCACGGGCCGCGTTGGTGCCCAGCAGGCCCACGAAGCGCTCATTCTAGCCTTGGCAAACTGGAGGCCCTGGAAACATTTGCAGAAACAATCGATACTTCAGTAAAACATCTGAATGTTTTGGCACCAAGATGGGAATCACCACGCTGACCTCTTTACCCTCGTCCTGAATCCCTCATCCTGCGTGTGGTGTGGTTTCAAGGGTAGAGGGAAGTCCGTGACCTTGACTTCAGAGCCGCTGTGAATCCTGAGTCGGTCCCCCAGAGCCTGGCCTGAAAGCGGCCAGGTGGTGGCGAGCTTCGTGGCTGGGCCACCCCTCAACGTCCCGGAACCCGGGAGTTCCCGCCGCCCCCAGCCACAGGGGCAGGAAGTGGGGGGACGGCCCTGGAGAGGCCGCCGTCCAGTGGACCAGCTCTGTGCTCGGCCCGTGGGGGTGGCCCGTCCGTCTCTCGGGCCGCGGTGACCAGCCCTCAGCTCCCTCCCAATGGCTCCCGGCTATTGTCCCAGCTGGTCCCAGGAGCTGGTAGCCTTGGTGGCCTTGGACTCTGCCCCCCCAGAGACTGGCCACCAGTCGGCTCCAGCCCTCACGGCCCTTGGCTCTGGGCCGCTGAGCTTCACACTGAGACATGCGTAGTGCAGGGGCCCAGGCATGAAGAGGGGGACGGGGCCCCGGGGGTCTGCGGGCTGGCTCCCCTGGCCCGTCTTCGCAAGCACCGGGCAGTGCACAGGCCTGGCCGGCCTTTCCTCTGCTTGTCTCTGAGGTCCACTAAGGCTCACAGACGGGAATCCACCCAGCCTTCTGGCCCCGGTATTGGGCTCCAGTTTAAACCCTAGTCTCGATTTATCCATCCACCCCGAGGACGGTCCAGCTGTCCCTCTGTGCCTGAACAGTGCACATTCCACATGCCAGCTGTGTGGGTCCTTCTTACACAGCATCTTATGTTGGATAAGAGGCCCTGGGTGTGTGAGTGTGTGTGTTAAAGGTTCCTTGTTTCATTCCACAAGCAATCTGTCAACCTCAGGGTCCGTACTCGGCTCTGGAACCACACACTCCGGAGGCTTCATTCTCAAGGCTTTCCAAGGCATCAGGGTGCCAACTTCTGTGCTGAAATGAGGTGAATTTAAAGATAAAAAGTCACATATCCTGCCCTCCACTGCCTTAAAATCTAGTGGGAGAAATGTGGAGACAAGTCAACAGTGTGTGATAAATTAGCGTATGGAAATAAATGAGAACCTTGTATTCAGAGGAGACTCTGGTGTCCGAGGGCTCCAGTCCCCAGGAAACGTGGGACGAGAAGGTGCTCAGGCTGCTGTGGACGTCCGTCCCGTCCAGGGCCCTGAGCGTCCCCTTGTTTGGAGGCAGGGTGGCTGTGTCACTACTTTAGTTCAGATGAGGCCTCAGCAGGGGCAGGTGGGCCCTTAGCCCCGCACAGCCGTGTCCTTAGGGAGGGGACAGCGTGAGACAAGGCAGAGGCCGCGGGGGGCGGGGGCTGGGTGCCGAGGGCAAGACGCCCATCCGCAGAGACCTGGGTGGGGGCCCCACACCCTGACCTGAGGCCTCGGCCTCCAGACTCTGGGAGACTAAACGCCTGCTGTTCTGGGCGCTCAGGGTGCGGTGACGAGTGCTGGCCACCCAGGGGGCTCGGGCAGCTGGACATCCACACGATGCAAGCTGTCTGGGCAGAGATGGGGTGGGCAGCGGCGGGGGGCTCGAAGAGGACGAGGCCCCCGGGGGCTGGTGGGGAGGCCAGTCAGGAGCCATGCGCTGGTCCAGGGGGGAGATGGGGTTAGGCTGCTGTGATGGGGTGGCGCTGGGCTGGATGTGCGCGGGTAGAGAGACTGGGCCCTCGGCAGCCACCAGCATACCCGTGCCGCTCCAGGCAGGGTGCTGGGCTCCTGGCTGCCTGCAGGACCCCCACCACACCAGATGGCGTCCAGACCGTAGGCTAGTTTTACACATTTCCCGCTTAAGGAACACAGAAACAGCACTCGGGCCTCACAGGGTCGAACTCTCCACCAGGAAAACTGCCTGCTTCCCATGGCGGCTGCTCTCGGGCCCCTTTAAGAGAGAAGAGATGCCCCCCTCCGCCTCCAGGCTCCCTCGAAGGAGCCGCGTTTCATTTATCCTGCTCTTGATTTTTAATTAACTTTAGGCTGGTCCAGCTGTGCCTGTTCTGGACTCCAATTTTGACAACTATTGACTGAATTGCCTGGTCAGTCCCATGAAAAAATAAAAATAAAAATGAACCCAGCCAGCCAGTTGCTGATTGAATCGACCGTGCGATCAAACGGTTTCTCAAGTCGCCTGCTTTAGACGGGTCTCCAGATGCATTCAGTTGCTTTATTTAAAGCTAGTGCATTTATATAAACGTAAGGGACGGTCTCCTCTCTGCCCACTGAGTAATTGTCTGGCTCTATCACTTAATTATCTCCACACAGTTAGTGACCAAGATATTAAAACAGAAGATTAGATATTAAAAGCATGGTTAAAACACAGAAATGAGATGTGCGTAGATGTTTAATTCCAAACCAGAAATTTACTGGGGATGCAGTTAGATACTGAGACCCGTCCTGGAAAATCCACACAGAACAAATGATAATTCATGACTGCATCCCAAAGATTGGACTCTGCCATTTTTAAATTTTTGTATTCTTTCATTTTTACTTTATTAATACAAGACTGTCGTACAACCTTTGTCATAAATTTTGTACTAAAATAGGGACAAACCAGAAAATGTGTGCCACACAGGGGTTAGCTGGTTATGTGGTGAAATATTTCAAAAGAACTGAAGGGCTGTATGGACCCGTGTTCACAGCGTCCAGATGGATGGACGGACAGATGGATTGGAGGCTTCCCAGAAAATGTTTGCAGATAAAATGAACCTTCAGAGCAAAGGAAACATTTGGAGATACCTCTCTTTCTGTGTGAGACCTTTTAGGATTTGAAATAGCTCAGTGAAAGTGCTGCACTCAGTATGCCAGCAAATTTGGAAAACTCAGCAGTGTCCACAGGATTAGAAAAGGTCAGTTTTCATTCCAATCCCAAAGAAAGGCAATGCCAAAGAATGTTCAAACTACTGCACAATTGCACTCATCTCACACACTAGCAAAGTAATTCTCAAAATTCTCCAAGCTAGGCTCCAACAGTATGTGAACCAAGAACTTCCATATGTTCAAGCTGGACTTAGAAAAGGCAGAAGAACCAGATATCAAATTGCTAACATCCATTGGATCATAGAAAAAAAACAACAGAATTTCACAAAGCATCTAGTTCTGCTTCACTAACTGCTAAAGCTTTTGAAATGGGAATACTAGACCACCTTATCTGCCTCCTGACAAATCTGTATGCAGATCAAGAAGTAACAGTCAGAACCAGACATGGAACAACTGACTGGTTCCAAATTGAGAAAGGAGTACATCAAAGCTATGTATTGTCACCTTGCTTATTTAACTTATGCAGAGTACATCATGCCAAATGCCAGGCTGGCTGAAGCACAAGCTGGAATGAAGATTGCCGGGAGAAATATCAATAACCTCAGATACACAGATGACACCACCCTTATGGCAGAAAGTGAAGAAGAACTAAGAGTCCCTTGATGAAAGTGAAAGAGGAGAGTGAAAAAGATGGCTTATAATTCAACATTCAAAAAACAAATATCATGGCATCCGGTCCCATCACTTCATGGCAAATAGTTGGGGAAACAATGGGAACAGTGAGAGACTTTATTTTCTGGGCTCCAAAATCACTGCAGATGGTGACTGCAGCCATGAAATTAAAAAGATGCTTACTCCTTGGAAGAAAAGCTATGACCAACTCAGACAGCATATTAAAAAGCAGAAACATTACTTTGCCAACAGAGGTCTGTCTAGTCAAAGCTATGGTTTTTCCGGTAGTCATGGATGGATGTGAGAGTTGGACCATAAAGAAGGCTGAGTGCTGAAGAATTGATGCCTTTGAACTGTGGTGTTGGAGAAGACTCTTGAGAGTCCCTTGGACTGCAAGGAGGGCAAACTAGTCAATCCTAAAGGAAATCAATCCTGAATATTCTTTGGAAGGACTGATGTTGAAGCTGAAGCTCCAATACTTTGGCCACCTGATATGAAGAGCCAACTCATTTGAAAAGACCCTGAAGATAGGAAAGATTGAAGGCGGGAGGAGAGGTGGGTAACCAAGGTGAAATGGTTGGATGACATCACCGACTCAAGGGACATGAGTTTGAGTAAACTCCGGGAGTTGGGGATGGATAGGGAGGCCTGACGTGCCGCAGTCCATGGGGTCGCAGAGAGTTGGACGCGACTGAGCAACTGAACTGAATAGTGTGAGACCTTACAGCTTCAAGAGCCATTAGAACAAGGATCAAAATAATACGCGGTTAGTATCAGACCTTCAGATGTCTTTAGGACAAGATATAAATCCAATCTTAGCAAAAATAATGAAGGCTAGCCTATAGAGTCGCAAAGAGTCGGACGTGACTGAGCAACTGAACTGAACTGAACTGATGCAACCATATGTTTGAAACTGGTTATCACTGAAGTATATTGGAGAGAAAAATGATCTTAATGTGATCATGTAAGATAGGGAGTTACTTTTAAATGCTGTTTATTTCATCTTTTTCTCATGCTTTAAAAGTTATTTCATAGATGCTGTACAGAAGACGGCTTCTCAGGTGCTACTCGTGGTAAAGAACCCACCTGCCAATGCAGGTAGGCGTAAGAGACCTAGGTTCAATCCCTGGGTCTGGAAGGTCCCCTGGAGAAGGAAATGGCAACGCTCTCTAGTATTCTTGCCTGGAGTCCCACGCACAGAAGGGCCTGACGGGCTGCGGTCCATAGGATTGCACAGAGTCGGACAGGACGGAAGCGACTCAGCACGAACTGCAGAGTCCCCTGTGGGCCAGGACAGTTGTAGACAGACGTGTTGCCGTGAGTCAGTAGCCACTGGCGGGCGCTCAGACGCCACAGAATGAGGACATTTCAGAGTGGGGCCCGATGGCTGATGCTGGTTTGGACGTTGGCATTTTTTTTTCTCATTTATGTCTGTTTCTCCCAAAACGCTGACCTCTGTGATCCTAACCTCTGACCTAGGTCCCCCAGGACAAAGCTCAGCTTCCTGCTGCGCTCCTGCCAGTGGTCCCTCTGGCCGAGTGCCCCAGGCCGGCTCCCTCTCTCCTCAGTGCGGCCCCAGGGGCCATCGGCATGCTGTCCTGCATCCCCAGCAGGGCCTCTCCTGTCCCCCAGCCTGGGACGGCCATGCTTGGACCTGGATAGACCGTATCCCTCAGTCCAAGTGGAGGGGCTTCAGGTCAAGCACATGTGCACAGCAGAGCCCTTACCGGCAGGCCCATGGCTCAGACCTGGAAGCAGCCAGGCCGCACCCCAGGGCCTGCCCCGACCTGCCCGCCTGCCCTCGGTACTGGCTGTCCTGGCAGCTGCCTGGGAGACCCTCCGTGCTCCCGCAGGGCCCGGGGCTCAGGAGACCACCCCCCTCCTGCCCTGCCCTCCCACAGGGCCCAAGGCTCAGGAGACCCTCCGCGCTCCCGCAGGGCCTGAGGCTCGGGACCCAAAGCAGGAGACGTGGCCGTGGCTGTGGCCGTGGTCTGGCTAAGGCGGGCCTGGGGCACAGGTTCCCAGTTCTCTCCGGCTCAGATGTGTGTCTCGCATCCGGACGCTAGAAGCCCAGATACAGGTGCCTCAGGGCCGGGTCCCCCTGAGGCCCGTCCGCTCAGGTGTAGAGGCTGTCGTCCCCCCGAGTCCTCACGCAGTCGCCCCTGCGTGCGTGTCTGTATCCTGATCCCTTCTTACAGGACACAGCCCTGTGGGGTCAGGGTTAGGGCCTCCCCTGCCTCCACAGGCCTGCCCCAGGTGTGTCCTGGGGACCTGGGGTTGGCACTGGGCACGCGAGGAGGGGGCACAGCTCAGCCCTAAGCTACAGGAAGCAGTGTCTCCTCTCCAAGCCCGACTTCCCGCACACGCCGGAGGATGGAACCCTCTCCCCGTCGACGGAAACGCCCGCTGGTCCCCTCGGGAAGAGCTTCCTGGCAGAGGTCCGGCTCCGCCTCCTCTGTCTGATCTTCCAGGCCTTTCTGCTGAGGCGTCACCAAGGAGACGCAGCCGTGACAAAGGGCCGCCTGCCCCCTGGAAGGAAGGGCTTAGGGTGTTGACCGTGAGGATTTCCACTTTGCATTTACACAGTCAGACACAAAGGCGCTGAGCCAAGTGCCGGGTGGAGGGGCACAGACAAAGCACCGGCCCTGGGCTAGGGGTCCCCGCGCCCCTGCCTTCCTCCCGGAATTAAAGAGAGCGCGCCTCCTGCCCGCCCGTGCTCGGCTCCGGGGCCACTGGGCCCAGGTCTGCGCCCTCCCTGCCGCTCACTGGGGAATTAATTGCCCCCAGGAGAGCTGGGCCCTCCACCCCGGTCAGCCTTCATCTCGATCTTTCGGGCAAGCCCCTCTGAGAGCACCCGGCAGGTGGGCGACGGGCCGTGGGTGGACCCTGGGCAGGAGCCCTGCTGTCCCCCAGGAGGCCCCCAACCAGGGGGACCCCTTCCTTCCAACATAAGTGCCCTTCCCGTAAGTGCCCAGACAGTGAGTGCCCCCCAGAACTGTGGGCTAGCGGGAGCCACTCAGCCTCACGCTCGGATGGTTTGCTGGGTCACTAACAACATCCATATCCCTCCCGAGATCTGAAAAACCCGCCCATCCTTCATGAGCTCTGACCCACCCCACAGGCAGACTACATTTTCTAAGATGAAGTTATTTAGGCACCTAACTTTAAAACAACCATTTTGGCGGGAAGGCGACCTGGTTGGCAGTCATAAGATTGACGTGTCTTGTTACGGCCTCGTCACCTGAACGTTAAGAAATTTATCTCAGTGTGAGCGGACCTCCCTGCACTTTTAAAGTAATGAGTTGCTTAATACTTGTTTTCCTAATTGTTTTCAACAGAGATATGCAAATTAACTTTTTAAAGAAAGTCATTGGTGTCTCTTACTGAAAGCATGTTTAATTGGGCAAAGAGTGTGCTAACATTTGGACTTTTAAAACAAAATAATCTCTATAGAAATAGTTTTCCTTGGTTCTATCACTGTGACCCTGGATTGTTTTTAGCATATTTAAAAAGCCTAGATACAAAAGTGGGCACCATTTTAAGCAAACTTGACCCTAAAGCCTGGCAACACTGTGGTATCGTTTTTAGGAGGAAAACACTCCACGCGGAGGTGATTGTTCTTGCCGTGTTGTCCTGCTTGTCTTTGCCAGGCAGGGAAGCCTCACGTGTAGAATGAAATTCTGGGTGTGCGTGCTCTTCCCGTCTCGGGGGGTGTGTGCTGTGACTGAGGCCGTGGGCAGGTGTGAGTCGTCTCGAGCGAGTCGGGGCAGGTGTGTGCCGCATCAGCACCTGGAGAGACTTTGCTCCCACACACACAGGCCGTGGGGCTTGCACACGCGTGTCATGCTTCTTGAATGAAGAGAACCCCGTGTGTCAGAGGGTCTGAGGACACGGCTGCTCCCCGAGAGGCCCCGTGCATCCCCAGGGCCTGCTGCCCCCACTTCTGGTCTGGGCCTGTGGAGAGTGGCTGTGATGGCCGGCACCCCGGCCTGCAGGGCGGTGGCTCCCACTCCTGCCCACAGGCGGGAAGGTGCGTGCGGCCCAGCGTGACCCCACGGGCCGGCCCGGCCTCAGGACGGGCTCGTGGGCTTGGCCCAGCCCGGCCGGAGCGACTCTGGATGGGAAGCCCCTGGACAGAGGAACTGGCAGAGCTGCTCCCAGGATCAGAGCCGAGGACGCCCAGAGCAGGGTGTCACGGAACTCTGGTGCGTGCAGATTTGTCGTTAGAAAACAGAAGCACGTGGGAAAGACCCCGACACTGGGACAGACTGAGAGCGGGAGGAGACGGGCCTCAGAGGAGGAGATGGCTGGGCGGCACCACCGGCCCCACAGACGGGAGTCTGAGTGAACTCCGGGAGCTGGTGAAGGACAGGGAGGCCTGCGTGCTGCAGTCCATGGGGTTGCAAAGAGGCGGACACGACTGAGAGACTGAACAGCAATGGCAGGGGCGTCTGAGTGGAAGCCAGTGTAAACTAAAACAGGAGAGTTTAAACGTGCCAGTTCCTGGAGGGGAGCCCCCCACCGCACAGTCTACCCTCCCCCCGTGACAGACCCTGGGCTCATCCCGGCCCAGCACCACGGCCACAGGCGCGCACCCCCCTCCGGGCCGGCATGGGCTCCGCCGTCGCCAGCAGGCCGGTGGCCTGGGGGTGGCCGTGGGAGGGGGGCACTGCAGGGGACCTGAGAAATGCCACCTCCTGCCTTTTGGAGCTCCTGGAGGGTCAGGACCGCCTCCTCACCTGCACGTGGGTGGTCGGGTCTCTCTCTCTCTGGGCGGGGCCCCAGTCTCTGAGGTAACAGGAGACCCTGCGAACGTCCCATCAGTTCAGGGGGCTGATCTGTGCGGCATTGCGGTGGCTGTCTCGGCAGTGCTGGGCCCAGGCTGGCTCCTGCGTCTCACTGATCAGGGGTGCAGCTCCCCACTGTTGGGGCCCCACCTGCTCGCCCTGCCACCGGGGGCAGGCGAGGGCCTTGTGTCTTGAGAGCCCCCTGCTCTCTGCCCCTCAGCTTGCTCCTCGAGGCCCCCAGACCGCCTCTGTGCCCCTGCACAGAGGGTGTAAGAGCCCAGCTGTCCTCCCAGTCAAATGCAGCAGCCAGTCTCCAGGGCCTGCTCCCTGGCCTGAGCCGGCTTGTCTGGCTGTGCCGGGGCTTCGCTGTGGCACCCAGGGCACTTCTGTGCAGCCTGCGGGCTCCAGTTGTGCGTGGCCCAGACTGCCAGCTCAGCAGCTGCAGCATCACAGGGGATCTTAATTCTCCGACCATGGATCAAACCTGTGCCCCCGGCATTGTAAGGCGATCCTCAGCCCTCAGTTCAGTCAGTCATGTCCACCTCTTTGCGACCCCATGGACTGCAGCACGCCAGGCCTCCCTCTCCATCACCATCTCCCAGAGCTTGCTCAGACTCATGTCCATCGAGTCAGTGATGCCATCCAACCATCCCACCCTGTCGTCCCCTCCTCCTCCCGCCTTCAGTCTTTCCCAGCATCAGGGTTTTTTCCAGTGAGTCGGTTCTTTGCATCATGTGGCCACAGTATTGGAGCCTCAGCTTCAACATCAGTCCTTCCAATGAATATTCAGGACTGATCTCCTTCGGGATGGACTGGTTGGATCTCGTTGCAGTTCAAGGGACTCTCCAGAGTCTTCTCCAACACCACAGTTCAAAAGCCTGTTCTTTGGTGCTCAGCTTTCCTTATGGTCCAGCTGTCTTAACCCCTGGACAACCAGGAAACCCCTAGGTCGGGTCCACCTCTCTAACTTCCTCGGATGCAAACTGAAGTCACAGCCGGGAGCTTCTAGAGGCCCAGTTCCGTGATGTCCGCCTTGTCTTCTGGAAATACCCGCAGCTCCTCCCCTACAGGGTCTCGCTGCCCCAGGCACAGGACCACGCGCTCTGCCTCGGCACCTGATTTCCAGCCACCCCGTCCCCGCTGCCCGGCAAGTCCCAAGAGGCCCAGGAGACTCTCCTTTGACTCTAACCACATTTTCTCCTCTTTCCTTTGGTGATTCGCACCCCCTGCACTCAGAGTGGTGTTTGGATATTTTCCTTCGAGGCGTTTACGGTTCCATGTTCGCTTACCCAGAGCTGGCTCTCAGGTGTTGAGGAACACCGGTCCAGCCGGGCCTCCTTCCTCCCCAAGCGGCCCTGGTGCCGCCGTCCATCCTCGCGTGTCTGGGGCCCCTCCGCCGCCCCTCCCCGCGGCACCCACGTCCCCGGACAGTAGGGTGGGCCCCCGCCTCAGCCGCCAGGCTGTCTCTGTGACCGTGGCCGGTGGCCGAGAGCACATGTGCACGCGTCTGGGGAGAGAAGCCTCAGAAAGAGGGATTTCAGCAGCATCCGCACAAGAGCTGCCGTCTGTGGGGCGTGGGCCGTGGGAGCCACAGGCTGGGGCCCCGCGCGTGGCCTCCTAACCCTGCTGCACAAGCGCCCTCTCCAGGTGGAGCGGCACCCGCTTGTGAAAGTGGAGAGAGAGCTTCTCGGTCCTTCTCTGTCTTTCCTGATGGAGATGCCCTGGGGTCCGGGCCCTGCCTCTCGCCTGTCTGTCTGATCCTGTGGCTCCAGAGCCTGGAAGGGCACCCAGTGTCGCTCTCTGGACGGGAAAGCAGGCTACCGGACCTCCCACTGGGCCTCAGTCGGAGCCCAGGAGAACGCGATGACAGGAGGGAAACAAGGAACACGTTCCGCGGGGATCCGTGGCCACAGGCAGGCGTTTGGGGTAACCCGTCCTGGCCCAGCCCTGCTCCCCAGCCTGGGGGCCTGAGCTCAGCATCTGCACGTGGGGATCAAGGCCCTCCCCTCACCCCCGACTCCCGCCCCTCCACGCTTTGGCCGCAGCCCTGCCCACGGCATCAAAGGGGCCCAACGCAGAGACGCTGCGACCCGGGCCTGTGGGCGCTGCACTGCCCGCCTCCCCACCGCTCCCCTCCTCATCCGAGAACCCGCGTCCCGTCTGCGTGCAGACCTAGCATTGTGTGAGCAGCGCAGAGGCGGGAAGTGGGGAGCTGGGCACGAACCTGCCGGGAGGCATCGAGGGACGAGCCTGAGGGCGCCCGCTGTGTTAACACTCACCCAGCGACCAGCCTCCGACACCTCGCTGCTCTCGGCCTGGCCTCTCCCGCCCGCGGGGACTCAGCCTCCAGTGCCCGGGGAAGGGGGTGCTGCAGGAAGGTGGCCCAGGTAGAGGCAGGTGGGCGAAAACCCAGGAGGCGGAGCGCGAACCGCAGCGCCACACCGACCCCTGGGGGTGATTAATTCATTAGCGCCCGAGCCAGCCTGGATTGTTTCCTTGTAATTACACCCACCTCACACGCTTGCCTTTGAAGACATTAATTGCATGATTAGTTTTATGATTTCTTCTGATTACCAATTAAGTTACCTTTTTTTTGTATTTCATACATGCCATTAGGGTGTAGAGTGCAGCTTTTTTAATTTCTCACCTAGCGGGGGATCTCACACGTTGGAAGGCTACATTATCCACTCAATAAACAGGGAGAGTTTAATTTTCTGTACAAAGTATTGGTGCGGACCTGGAAAGATGGCGTTTCCGGCATTGCGCTATCGGGAGTGACATTTCATTTTTCAGGGGAGAAATCTTGTTTTTCACTGTCACAGCGATGTTCACAGAGCATGATTCAGGGCCGTGCGGGGACCCAGCGCGAGGCTCCCACGTCTGCCACCGCGCCCCTTCCCTGACTGAGCCTGCGGCCACTGTTCCCCCACCTCCTGCACCCACACGGCTGGCTCCGCGGCTCCCAAAGGCTCTGGAGCCACGTGGTGGGCCACCCGTCGGCACTGGGTGCCTGACCCGCTCCAGGCAGGTCCGGGGGCCACACCAGACAGGGACCCCGCAGAGGCACCCACGAACGTGTTCCCACGAGGTCAAGGAGAAAGCAGCCCGGCCAGGCTCCTGTAGCTGCTCGCAAGGTGGCCTTCGACCGTCCATTCCGCTCCAAACTCTCCCCCTTCCCACAGGAAAATAAGTGCAAATGGATGTGTAATCAACAGCCGGTCACGGGAAGAGCCGCCTAATTGGACGCACTGAAATGACTCCGTGAGCGGGCGAGCGGGAGGGAGCCCAGCCCTGTGATTGAGCAGCATCGATTCGCAGCCCAGCACAAAGGGCCGATGAATCACGCCCTTTACAATATCGTGTGTGGGCTGGGGGCCGGCGCCTCGGTTGAGAGTGTCTGTGTGGCTCCTGCCTCTGGCAGCCAGGCCGCCCGGCAGGGAGGCTGCTGGAGGTCTAGGGACTTTTAATTGGATGTGGCTGCAGAGAGAGAAAGTTCCAATTTTGATGTTGATCCTTGAAGCATTAGCTGACAAAGCCCTGCAGTGCGGTGGGGGAAGGGAGGGACCCCCACCCAGGGCCTCAAGCCCGCCAAGAGAGTGCAGGATGGAAGATGCCCGCCGGAAAGGGAGGCACCCGGGCCCCCAGGCTGCAGTCTGTCCTCAAATGTAGGGGAAAATAGTGCGATTTCTTGAGTAACATTTATTTACTTCCCGCTTCCCTTTTAAACCAAACTTTCTCTCTTTTGATCGGCAGCTTCTTGTATGGTCCTGAATAATGTATGAGCCAGGCTCCGTCAGCCCCAAGCCGCAAAAGTCCCCTCGGAGCGGGTTCACGGCCCATGCCCCCTCCCCAGCGGCTTCCCCTGTATCTCTGAGTCTCTCTAAGGCTCATTCGGGGTTTCTTCGCGGCTTGAAGAAGCTCCGTGTGGACTGTCATGGGAAGGGGGATCCTTCCCCCAGGTTTCACTGAAACACAAATACAATATTACATTACACAGTTATATACAGTGTTATAAGTCAAAGAAAGCCCATCAGCAAAGAGGACCGTCCTGTCGGCTGGCCCTGAGCTGGACCACGCCCCGTGGTGGCACCTGCCTGGGCTTTGTCCTGAGAGGGCAGCTGTCTGCCCAGCTCCCCTGGGCCATGGGGAGCATGGGAAGGGTGAATGTGGCAAGATAAAAATGGCCCAGGCCAGCACACTGTCAGGACGCGGCTCACAGGCAGCTTTCTACCTTTTCAAAGACAGGAAAGGCATATGCTTGTTAGGACACCTGTCTTATTTTATTAACTACTTGATGACTACTTCTCTTGTCGCTCAGTCAGTAAAGAATCTGCCTGCAGTGCAGGAGACCTGGGTTCAGTCCCTGGGTTGGGAAGATCCCCTGGAGAAGGAAATGGCAGCCCACTCCAGTATTCTTACCTGGAGAATCCCATGGACAGAGGGGCCTGGCGGGCCGCAGTCCACGGGGTGGCAAGAGTCAGACACGACTGAGCAACTAGACCACCACCTGATGGAAGACGTGAAAAGGCAGCTTGTTGTCCAGTCGCTCAGTCGTGCCCGACTCTTCCTGACCCCGTGGACTGCAGCGCGCCAGGCCTCCCCGTCCTTCACCGCCTCCCGGAGCCTGCTCAAACTCATGTCCATCGAGTCGGTGATGCCATCCACCATCTCATCCTCTGTCGTCCCCTTCTCCTCCTGCCTTCAGTCTTTCCCAGCGTCAGAGTCGTTTCCAATGAGTCAGCTCTTCGCATCACATGGCCAAATTATTGAAGCTTCAGCTTCAGCATTGGTCCTTCCAATGAACAGTCAGGACTGATTTCCTTTAGGATCGACTATTCTGATCTTCTAGCAGTCCAAGGAACTCTCAAGAGTCTTCTCCAGCACCACAATTCAGAAGCATCGGTTCTTTGGCACTCAGCCTTCTTTATGGTCTAACTCTCATATCCATACATGACTACTGGAAAAATCATAGTTTTGACTGGATGGACCTTTGGTGGCAAAGTAATGTCTCTGCTTTTTAATATGCTGTCTAGGTTGGTCATAGCTTTTCTTCAAAGGAGCAAGCATCTTTTAATTTCATGGCTGCAATCACCATCTGCAGTGATTTTGGAGCCCCCCAGAATAAAGTCCGACACTGTTTCCACTGTTTCCCCATCTATTTGCCATGAAGTGATGGGACCAGACACCATGGTCTTCGTTTTCTGAATGTTGAGCTTTAAGCCAACTTTTTCACTCTCCTCTTTCACCTTCATCAAGAGGCTTTTTAGTTCCTCTTCACTTTCTGCCATAAGGGTGGTGTCAGCTGCATATCTGAGGTTACTGATATTTCTCCCGGCAGTCTTGATTCCAGCTTGTGAGTCATCCAGCCTGGCATTTTGCATGATGTACTCTGCATAGAAGTTAAATAAGCAGGGTGACAATATACAGCCCTGACGTACTCCTTTCCCGATTTTGAAACAGAAAATGCAATAAAACAAGAAACTACAATAAAACAGTAAAATCACCAGTTCTGCACTCAAGTTTTCTCATTCGTTGGTGTTCCTTTTAGAGCGCGTGCACGGGACACATGTATATGACGCACAGGTCACAGAGGGTTTCGTCTGGCTTCTCACTCTGCGTGACTGGCCTCGCCAGACGCTCTTTAGCATGCCGCTCTATTGTGGCTTGCTGCTCAGCTGCTCAGTCGTGTCTGACCCTCTGTGACCCCATGGACTGCCGCACCCCAGGCTTCCCTGTCCTTCACCGTCTCCCGGAGTTGCTCGCATTCACGTCCACTGAGTCGGGGCTGCTATCTGACCATCTTATCCTCCGTTGTCCCCTTCTCTTCCCACCCTCAATCTTTCCCAGAGTTAAGGTATTTTCCAATGAGGCTCTTTGCGTCTGGTGTTACTTTAAGGAACCATAATTTGCCTATTATTAAATAACCAATCTGCTAGTGCTGAACATTTTAGGCTGTTCCAAGGTCTTCACTTTAACCAATCTTGCTGCAATTAATGTCCATATATGTAGGTTTGGCCTTTGTGACTTTCTTCTCTAGGACACTTCCCTAGAAGTATAACTCCTGTGTCAAAAGGTGCAGACTCTTCTCAGTGTCTTGGTTCTTATTACCTGGTGGGGCCATTGACTCCCCAGATCCCAGACGGTTCGGGAAGGAGGGGGACATCTGACAGGCTCTTGGCAACAAGGAGATGTCCGCCCGGCTGTGTTTCAGCGTTCTTTTTAAATATGCAGTTGTATTAATTTATTTATGGCTGTGCTGGGTCTCCCTTGCTGTGCAAGCTTGCTCTGGGGGCGGGGCGCAAGGGCCACTCTCCAGTTGAGGGGCACGGGCTTCTGGCTGCGGTGGCTTCTCTCACTGTGGACCACAGGCCCTAGAGCACGCAGACTCCGTAGTTGTGGCTCCTGGGCTCCAGGGCACAAGCTCAGGAACTGCGGCCCGGGAGCTCAGTCGGCCTTGGCATGTGGGCTCTTCCCAGACCAGGGGCTGAACCCATGCCCCTCTTTGGCAGGCAAGTTCCTTACCCCTGAGCCGCTAGGGAAGCCCTGTGTGGGGCATTCTGTAAGGCAAATCGTGGCATCTTTTCATTGCCTCACTCTGGGGGCTGGAAGCCTCGTGAAGCGGAGGTAGTCCCTGAGGCGTGGTCGCGAGTCGCTCCGCTTCTGGGTGCACCCTGCTCAGGACCTTTGCCGTCTCTCTTCCCGTCTCTCGTCCCCCGTCCTGCAGTTTCCGCACCGCAGTGTCTCTGCTGGAATGGTCTGAACTTCAGGGTGTATTTGATGCGTCAGGCACCTTGGCACATCCCTTCCGATTTCACCAGCTGCTCTCGCGCTCAGAGGCCCCCTGATCGTTCTGTGGTCAGTTCAGCAGCAGCTTCTCCCTTCAGCTCTCCTTTGGTCCATGTGGTCCCACTTGCTCCTTCAGTGCACCCGGGTCGCTCTGGGCTCTTGCCGCCGCGCCGAGCAGCGAGGCGGCGCGTGGGCTCGCCCCAGGCAACACCCTCGTGTGCTGGGCTCCTGCGTGAGACGGCGCGCGTGGGCTCGCCCCGGCAACACCCCCTGTTGGGTAGCGTCATGGGCAGGGTTTCCCTCAGCCGCATCATCAGCTGCGCCTGAAATGAGGCTGCACGGGGACAGACCTGCGTTGACTCCCCCTGAGAGTCCTGATCCTCACCCCATCGTCCGCTCAGTCCTGGGGCTCTTCCTCAAGCGCGAGTCTGCTCTCGTTCCTACCGGCGACCCCGGCTGCCCCTCTGGTCACATACAGCAGGAAGTCCCCCGCTTCCAAGGCAGGTCTGGTCAGCTTTC
>SJYF01002055.1:225486-237958 GCA_006410515.1 Procapra przewalskii | reverse complement strand
GCCCATCCCGCCCTACCCCCTCACCCCGACTCTGGCCAACACTCATTTGCTTTCTTTCACTCTGGCCCTGCCTGTTCTGTAATTTCATAAAGACGGGAAAGTGTGGAACCTATCTTTGTTTCTGGGGTTTTCCACGGGGCAGGTGCTGGCCGCTCTCCTATGACAGAGGCCTGGGCCCAGCAGGGAGGAGGGGTGAGGGGACAGGGCCGCCCACCCGGATCCTCCGAGAGTAGCCTCTCCCTGTGGGGCCAACTGACCAGCTCCCGGGCTGGGCTCCCAAGTCTAGGCCAGAGGAACATGCAGGAGCCTACCCCCAGCCCGGCTCCCACACAACACCCCAAGGCCCCAGCTCCCCCAGCCCAGGGAGACGCGACCCTGAACCCCTGGGGGCCAGCCAGCCCTTGGCTGGGGGGCGGCCAGCGAGGTCACGAGGCCGTATCTACACAGGACTCGGTGTCAGCGCCCCTCCTGGGCTGTCAGCCAGGTTCATGACGTGTTTACAAGTCGCCCTGGATCAGGAGGACTGGCCGGGCCCGTCTCAGCAGCTCTTTTCTCCCAGACAGGTCCTCGCCATCAGCAAGGGTCTCGTCTGCAGCTTCCCCGCACGTCCTCCGGGCGTCTCCCACCTCAACCCCGTCCCTCCACACCTGCCTGCCCGCAGGGGGCTCAGCGCGGGCCCAGCCCACCATCAGTCCAGCACCTGGCTGACGTGCGCGTGGAGGACTGGGAGGCCGAGGCCCTGGGTGGACCACCAGGGCTCCAGGCGGGGCGGCCGCGTCCACGTCACGGCCCCAGGCGTCCCAGGCACAGTGACGGGGGACCCGCCATCCACCCACCACCACCCCTGCGTGGCTCATGATGGCCCACTGCTTGATGGGGCTGGCGACTCCTTAGTCCTGCCGTTTCCGTAAGGAATAGTTTGACCAGGAAAACGCAAAGTGCTGGTTTCTCTTTGGAAGGAGGCCCGGGTGGGTCAGCTAAGAGTGCCCGCAGCTCTCGGGCTTCAGCCTGTACCTGGATCCTGGGCACCACCACGTCCAGGCCTCGGGACAGCGTCTTCGTCCGCCTTCCTCCTGGAGACTCTGGGAGCACTTCGGTAAATTTGCTCGCTGCCACGTCTGGATTCGACCCAGACATCCTGCTCTCCTTGGTTGCTTTCACCAGAAGGAGAGGAGAGGCTGGAGGAGCAGAAATACTGGGCCGGGCCTCCAGCGACGGAAGAGCCTCCTAAACAGCCCGGATTCCTGCTCAGGACACGCTTCAGAAAACTGCCAGAGACGGCGCGTGCTTCCTTCTCCCCACTCCATCCTCCACACTGTTCCTCTCCTTCGTGTTTGGAGGCGTCTTTGTTCCTTTCTCGGTGATGACTTGTGCCGTCGGGAGAGAAGCACAGGGATCTCTGGGTCTTGGGGGCTCTTGGAGGCATCCACCCGCTGGGCACAGTTCAGGGTCAGACTGATGCGGGCATGTCTGTCCCCTCAGCTGAGCCGCTGAACTGTCCTGCCTCCCACCTGCTCCTCAGATTCATATTTAAAACAAAAGCAAGTCTCCTGTCTCCAGTTTACACAAACGCAGCCATCCCTAACAGCCCAAATGGATTAGAGCCGCTGCCTCCGCGGAGCCCACTTAGCAAAGTGCGAGACAGTCACCGCACAAGGTAATTTGCAAAAGGCAGTCGCCTCTGATCAATCTGAAATAATCCTCCTGCTTATAAAATAGAGCATAGGATGGGGCACTGAGCCTGATGCCAATTACACTGGAAATGCGGTTTTCAAGTGGCGCCCAAGCTGGGGCGCCTGGGGGCCGGCCAGGCACTGTGTCGCCTGGCAGCCTAGGCTGTTCCCTTTCTGGGGTGACTGGAGAGTTAATCCGTAGCAGTGGGAGCGGTCTCCAGGCTCCAGAGTTAGCAGCAGCACCAGACACTGCCCGCCACTGATGCCCTGCCGGCCCACGAGGCCCCACGGATGGGAGCAGGGTGGGGAACTTCCGCCCCCTGTCAGCAGGCTCAGCCGTCCAGAGGGCGCGCGTCCACACCCCTTCAGGGCTCCGTGGCATCGAACCTCCGACCTGCGCTGTATTTCAGGTTCGATGCCCGCTCTGCAAAGGGCTCCCTTCAAGGAGCGTCAGCAGCTGCCTCGGGGGACACCTGTGTGGGAACGCTAGCCCAGGGCCCGCCCACAAGCCTTCCCGGTCTCCGTCCCAGCCCCGAAGCCCAGAGGAACTCAGGAGAGCACATCTGTGCGGTGGCTTCCGGAGGGCCACGGGCCTCCTGCGTTCGGCAGTGACGGTGGCTCTGACCCTCCGGGCCCCGGGGAGAGAGGGCTGGGCCTGCAGAGGAGGCCGCACCAGGAGGCAGGGGCTCCGAGGCGGTGAATGCAGCCGTCCTCCCCGTGGCAGCTTGTCCCAAGCGTGCCCCGTGGTCACGGGGCACAAGTCCATGCCCAGCACCCCCTCTCCCCACGGCCAAGCTCGTGGCAGAAAGGAGACTTTCTTCATGTTTCTCCTCTTATTTTCTTTGGCACATTTCAAACTTGAAAGCAAGCTGAAAGAACAGTCAAGTCAGCACCCACAGCCTTTCATCTGGATTCAGCAGCGGCCAGCAGCGGCCCTGTCACTCACCCACCACCTGACGAAGCGGTTGAGAGTGAGCTGCAGGCATGAAACTCCACGTGAAGCGTGCTTTTAAACGTGGGTGTTCCCTGACACCGTCCCCCAAGCACAGCTTGGGTGTCATTGACCACGACTTGCGCTCAGATTCCCCCCTCGTCCCAGAAGCGCTCTTCAAGCTGCTGCTTCATTTTTGGTCCAGACTGCAGTCAGCGAGCACTGCTGCTCCTGTGGTCACGAGTCCCTAGCTGTCTCCATGCCGGAGCGCTCTTCCTGCCTTCTGATTCTGCTTTATTACTGGCGGTTCCCAATGTTGCGGTTTTTAAAGACTCTGGGCCGGTCGTCCCATGAATACGTCTTCATCTAGGTTTGTCTGTTGTTCCCACGAGGTCAGGTTCAGACGGAAGGTTTGGGGAGGAATGCCACACACATGGGTCTGTGTGCGCCTCCCGTGCGTCCTGTCAGGAGCTGGACGGCCTCTGCCGAGGCTGAGGCCCCGCTGCTGAGATCGGGGCCCAGCTCGCGACTCCTCTAGGAAGGGACCCTCTCTCCTAGCTGTTGTTCAGTCACTCAGTCGTGTCTGACTCTTTGTGACCCCATGGACTGCAGAACACCAGGCCTCCATGTCCATCGTCATGTCCCAGAGCTTGCTCAAACTCATGTCCCTCGAGTCTGTGATGCCATCCAGCCATCTCGTCCTCTGTCTCCCTCTTCTCCTCTTGCCCTCAACCTTTCCCAGCATCAGGGTCTCTCCAACGAGTGTGCTCTTCGCATCAGGCGGCCAAAGTATTGGAGCTTCGCATCAGTCCTTCCAATGAATATTCAGGACTGATTTCCTTTAGAATGGACTGGTTTGATCTCCTTGCAGTCCAAGGGACTCTTAACAGTCTTCAACACCACAGTTCAAAAGCATCAGTTCTTCAGTGCTCAGCTTTCTTTATAGTCTTAGCTCTCACATCCATGCATGACTGCTGGAAAAACCATAGCTTTGACTAGATGGACCTTTGTTGGCAAAGTGATGTCTCTGCTTTTTAACATGCTGTCTAGGTTGGTCATAGCTTTTCTTCCAAGGAGTAAGTGTCTTTTAATTTCATGGCTGCAGTCACCCTCTGCAATGATTTTGGAGCCTAAGAAAATAAAGCCTGTCACTGTTTCCACTGTTTCCCCATCTATATGCCATGAAGGGATGGCACCGGATGCCATGATCTTAGTTTTTTAATGTTGAGTTTTAAGCCAACTTTTCCATTCTTCTTTTTCACCTTCATCCACCTCTCCTGGGTGGTTAACCAATAATCTGGGACATACTTTGAGACGGTGAGATGCCCTGATCCCCTGAAGAGCTACCTTCCCCAGGCGCCCCTTGTTTCAGGCACAGTGGGGGATCCGGGTGGGTCTTTCCCCGGGGAGGAGCCTCTTGCCCACCTGCACGGCCCCCAGGCTATCGGCACTGCCCTGCAGCCATGCAGTCAGCGATATGGCACCTCGTCCCATCTCATCGCGGTGGGAGCTTATCCTGGGGCCAGGAAGCAGGACGATGCGGGATCAGCTCTGGAGATGGGGAAGTGGGGAGCATGCTGTGCAGATGGGGCTCTGGGGGTCAGGAGGCCCGAGGTTTGGAGCCGGAGAATGGAGAGTGTCCCCGAGACAGGCTGTTCCCCCAGAGTGAGAGCCTGCCGGTGTCTCGGGAGAGGGGGCAGCTCTGAGGGGCAGAGGGGATGGTCTTGCTGTGGAAGGCTGCTGTCTGAACGGAATGCTGTCCGCCCAGGGCTGAGTGTGGGCCCCCAAGTCTGTACCTGTGGCCAGGCACCCGGGGAGGACCACACCCCCAGGGAAACCCTCGAGATGGACGGTCCCCACCCCGTCCCTCGTGGCCTGGGCATAGCCGCACAGCCTCCCTGGAGCGGTGGCCTCTAGACACGGCGTGGCTCAAAGCTGCGGTCCTTCACGCGGTTTTGAATGCGGCCTCTGCGCCCTTCCCAGCCGAGCTCCCCTCAGTCCTGCAGGAGCCTCGGAACAGTGGAGCTCCCCTGCCGTTTGACAGACCTCCTGTGGGGACGCCCCCGGGGGCACAGCCCCTCCAGCAGGTGGCCCTCGCGCCCGGGTCACGTGAGGTCTACACAGGCGCTCGTGGTCGCATGTGGCCTTAGGGCAGGGTGACCCCAGAAGGGCCCCCAGATCATGGCCCGGTTGATGCGGAGAAGCTCTGTTTGTCATTTTTACAGACGTCTGCTAACCAACCGGCTTTGCCAGTTGCGGTGAAATCTGGTGTCTCCGCGGTGTGCCGACAAGTTTGGTGTGTGGGTAGCGCCTGTCCGGACAGTTGCTTTGGGAACAAGGCTTTGGATGTCTGCTTTTGACTTTAAATAGTTTCTCTTTAGAGACGGCAGTTTAAAATCCACTTGTAAGGTGACGGATTTAGCCGTCCTCTCTAAAAATGTATTGCATTATTTCAAAACTAAGCGGCTCCCTGGGATGCCGGGCGTGGTTGTGCCTCACGCATCAGCAGAGCGAGAGGAAGTGCTCCAAACGCGTGTGAAATTAAAATAGTGTTTACTTTTAAGGTGGGGACATAATCAGTTTTCCTTAGAAAATTACTGAAACTGAGATGCAGAGAGAAACGTGGTTTGAAGAAACGGTGACGCCGTCTTGTTTGAATTCATGAGTCCAGACACCTGCCCCAGAAATGGTGTTCACAGCGGCCGCGGGAGCCGCGTCCAGGCGCGGGAGCGTCCCCCACCCCTGCCGGCTGTTCTGCGGGAAGCAGCACTGGCCGTCAGTTGGAGTTTGGCTGGTTTTTTGAGTTCCTGTCGGCACACTGTTGACTTAGGTTTCACGTCTGCAGTGACCAGAGGCCCCGTCCAGCCTCCCCCGACCGGCCCATGGCTGCCCACTTCCCTCCCCTCTACCCTCTGGGCGTCACCGGGCATAAGCGTCTCCTACCTGATGGCTCCCTGGCTTCACACACCGGCTCCTTGATAGGCTCAGCCTCTGGTGTGCAGCACTGAAACACGGATCGTGTCCACAGGCAGACGCAGTCCAAGGCAGAGAGAAGACCCCCGGGATCCAAACTGGTCGGGAAGGGAGGCTGGCGTGGGGAGGGGTCTGTTAAGAGGCCTCAGCCTGGGAGAGTCAGCACTGGGGTCCAGGGAAGTGGCGGTGGTGCCCACGGTCTGTCCAGGGCTCGCGGCACATCCCCTAGACGGCAGCTGAGATCAGAGCTTGAAGTACGGCCGAGGAGGAGAGTGAGGAGGGCAGTGCGCCGGCTCTTCACGGCGGCTTTGTGTGAGGGGAAGCCATAAACAGGTTATCGACTCATCCAAAGGTGCACCATCGGCCCCGACGCCGTGAGGAGCAGCAGTCTCCTGGGTCCTCGTCCTGCCCTCCCTCTGCTGGGATTCTCCACGACTCTCCGGCTCAGAGCCTGCCGTTCGCACCGCTCAGGATCCAGACATCTGGCTGATGGTTCAGGAAACTCGCTGAAATCCTCTGGATGAGGCAGCTGACCCCTGATCCTCCACCTCTGCCTCTGACACCAAGGTCTCTGGCTCTGACTAGCTGCTGCTGCTCTCTGGGGAACCCGTGGCGGCGCTGGAGTGGACAGTGAAGTCCGTGAGCCTGTGCCCGTCTCTCGGACATGGAGCCCGAGGCTTAGAGAAGCCCGCTGCCGCTCCAGGTCCCTCAGTAGGGGAGCGCTTCCGCCACCTTCACCCAGGGCTTCCTAGGGGCAGGAGCAAACCGGATCTGGTTTCCTTCAACTGGATCACACCCCTGTGAGCCTGGCCCGCCTCTCCCATCAGCTCTGAGTGCGGCTGCAGGACCGTGTCCAGGCTGGGAGGCCCCTTCTCTCCTCCCCCGCAGTCTTGCTGGGGCTGGCGCTGGGCGGCACCGCACCAGGAAGGACGGCCGTTGCCTCGGTTTGTGTGAGACGCTGTGGTTAGTTGCTAAGTTTTTTTCTGACTCAGAAAACCAGGCTGGTCCCAGCTCTTGTCTGAATCTGGGGTAAATTAACCCAGGGAAGGAGGGCCACCAGCCCCGCGTGCTTGGAGGGGGCGCCTGGCTGCGAGGAATCACCCAATCTGATTTTACCTCGCTGGCGGTTTCTTTTCTCGCTTTCTCTTTGAATAATGCGAATAGGGTCCCGATATGGTCCCAAGTCTCTACCTGAAATGGGCTCAGCAGAAGAAGCAAGGTGGTGGGAAACTCCCGAGGGGCACGGAACCAGCTTCTCGTGCTTCCCGGCCCGAAGAGCGGCTGTCAGCTCAGCCCGGACGGTCTCCGCCGCGTTCCTCCCTGAGTCTCCTCCCGCACCTCTTATCCCTGGGACTGTTGGCATCACACTACGTGGGTTCTTGAGCCGTCCGAACCTGGGTTGTCTGCCCCAGGGCTGTCTGAATGTGGGTTCTTCTGAAGTCATCCTGAGGAAGCGGGCACCCGGACACAGTGGCAGGCTGTGTGGTTGTGGCCCAAGTCCCGCGTGTCAGGAGGAAGACCCGTGAAAGTGAGAGCGCTAGTCAGTCAGCCCGGTCCAGCGCTGTGCATGGACTGTAGCCCACCAGGCTCCTCTGTGCATGGAATTCTCCAGACAGGAACACTGGAGTGGGTTGCCCTGCCCCCTCCAGGGCAATCTCCCTGACCCAGGGATTGAACCCACATCTCCCGCATTGCAGGCAGATTCTTTACCGTCTGAGCCCCCGTGTCATGGGGGAGTCCTTGGCAAACTTGCCTTGGGATGCAGCATCATTCCTGTCCTACACGTCCCAAGGACAACCTGATCTCTGTGGGGAGGGACTCGACCCCAGGCTTTGTCGGAGCCCCAGGCCCGCTCTCTGCTCGGCCTAGATCTGAGCTCCTTCCTGGTCCTGTGGAAAAGGAGCCCGGATTCTCCTGCTTCATCTGCGGGGAGGCCCAGTCTCTCAACACTGGAAGGCAGAATCAGGTTTAGACGAGCACACAGAAGGCGTTCCTGACAGTCTCCTGGGAAAGGTGATTCCAGAACCCGTGGGCTCCCTGAATGCTGCTGAGGGGAAGGGGGTTTTATATTTTAGAAACGTTGGTACAGGGTTGATATTTACAGATGAAAACACAGCCAGCCTGCCTGCTCAGACGGCACCCTCAGACCGAGGGCAGCACCGCTTTCAGACCATGCCGTTCATCTGGGGAGATGCCCTTTGGCAGAATCACTGAGACACGCATGTCTCTCTCAGACACTCGTGGGTCCCATGCATGGAGCCGCCTGGGGTAACGCAGGTTCTAGAACAGGTCCAGTAGCGCGTCTGCAGGCCGTCAGGGCCGCCAGGCTCCCTAAACACTGACCTCCGCTCAGCGGCCCCACCTCATCCTGGGGTGCTCCCACTGGGCTGGATACCCCATCACTGCCTGGCCGAGATCAGGCTCCATCCCCACTGCCCCAGCTCCCCGCAGGGCCTTCCGCCTGAGGGCCTCACTTGGAAAAGGGGACAAGCAAGGCCTCCCCGTGTGGAAGGGGCCTGGCTCCAGACTCGTCACACTCACCTGCCAGGGTGTCCTCGCCCCTACCTGGTCCCCCGAGGCAGGACCACGTTCATCCTCGAACACACAGGCGAGGAAGTGGAAAATGGACAACAAGGGGCACTGAGCTCTTCCAGAGGAAGCTGTGGGCCGAGTGCCCAGACGAGCCCCCAGTGCCCAGTGTCCACCCCTGCCCAGCGCTTGGCTAGGAGCTCTGCCCGGAAGCCCCTTCTGCACTCAGGGAGCAGGAGGGGCAGAAGGACCAGGGGACAGCTTAGCCTCCCCAGTCCTTCCCCCAGGCCCTGCCCCGGGGTCTTCCCCACGGCCTGGGCCCTAGCTGTACACTGATCTGTGGGGGCACCGGGGGCCCCCAGGGTCCTGTCTGCCTGCCCTCGCAGCCTTCCCTTGGCCTCCCATGCTGGATGTGAAGGCTCCCTCATCCAAAAGTGTGATTCGGAGGCTGACTTGGTGTTCTCACACGTTTGAGAGGATAATCCGTTTACTGGCGAACGCATGTGCGTTATTCAGGATTAGTGTGACTGACTGTGACAGAAAATCCAGAATAATAGCAGCTTAAACAACTAGAAATTTACTTTCATTTGTTGGAGAAGAAAAAGGCCAGAGTCGGGCAATCCAGGAACCACCTGACGTCTGAGGTGACAGAGGCCCTGCCCCTGTACGGCTCCCACAGCCTCAGCACAGGACTCCCTCCTCCCGGCCCAAGGTGGCTGCCCACCTCCTACCATCAGCCCACATCCCAACATCAGTGACTGCAGAAAGCACTGGCCTCACCGCGGGAGTGGCCGGCAGGTAGAAGCTTTATTCTGGCAGTCGTGGGTCCAGCTGTAAAGGCCAGGGATTCCAGGAAATCAGGGGGAGTAGCAGGCATAACATGAAAATCTGGCTTCAGGGGTGCTCCGGTGACCCTGCCCAGGCCCCCTCACGGTCCCAGGCCATGTTACCTATGGCCGGTCACCTGCTGCTTTTCTGAGCCCTGGAATCTGCTCACTCAGGAGAAAACTTTTCAGCCAGTCCACCCTCCCACCCCTGGGGAGACAGGAAATGCACTGGTTTCTCCCGGGGGGCCAGCGAGCTGCCCACCCAGCGCCTCCTCCAGCCTCCAGGCCCCACCCAGACTCTGCCGAGGCCCCGCCCTTATCCACCTCCAGGCCCCGCCCTGGAGGAGAGAGGCGCACCACGGGCATCCAAAGCCACTGGGAGCCACGCCCACCAGGTTTCTGAGTTCTCGGGGCATCTTCATCCTCAAGGAAGAGCTTGATAGATGGGAATCAAGCCGCAGGACTTGAGCTGAGCCGTTTAAGGGGGACTGGACAGCAGGGCCCTGAACAGTTCATAGGAAGCCCGCCAGTGAGTGAAAGGAAGCCAGCCCACCCACCCGGTGACCTTGGATGACGGCGCCTAGGAGACCCAGCTTTCAAACAGTATCCCAGAGGATGGAGACACCAGGGGGCCAGAGGTCCAGCTGCAGACGGGTCTTTGTCAAGGAGCGAAAGTGGGTGCAGCCCCCAGCACAAGGGAGCGCCTGACCTGTTGCAGGGGCTGGCGGGTCCAGCACCGGAACCCGCGCTCCATGTCAGGAGCCCGGACTCTGCGCCTGAGACGGGAGTCTCTCAAGGCTGATGATAACCTTGCAAATGTTAATTGAAGAGTTCTCCATTTAATTCTGCTAATAATTTATTTTTCCAGGCTTTTATATTCTAAGTAGTCATAGTATTTTGGTTTTATTAGGTATTTTATATAAATATCAAAAAGCAGTGACATTACTTTGCCGACAAGGGTCCATATAGTCAAAGCTATGATTTTTCCAGTAGTCATGTATGGATGTGAGAGTTGGACTATAAAGAAAGCTGAGACTGGAAGAACTGATGCTTTTGAACTGTGGTGCTAGAGAAGGTTCTTGAGAGTCCCGTGGACAGCAAGAAGATCCAACCAGTCCATCCTAAAAGAAATTAGTCCTAAATGTTCATTGGAAGGACTGATGCTGAAGCTGAAGCTCCAGTCCTTTGGCCACCTGATATGAAGAGCTGACTCATTTGAAAAGACCCTGATGCTGGGAAAGATTGAAGGTAGGAGGAGAAGGGGATGACAAAGGATGAGATGGTTGGATGGCATCACCGACTCGATGGACAGGAATCTGAATGAGCTCCAGGAGTTGATGATGGACCGGAAAGGCTGGTGTGCTGCAGTCCGTGGAGTCGCAAAGAGTCAGACACGACTGAGTGACTGAACTGACTGAGCTGATGTAGATGTTAGCTCTCTTTTGTGCAACATGTGTTCACAGTAGTTCAGAGGTGTGCATGCACGGGAAGGTGGATGGAGGGAAGGACGGATGGAAGGACAGATGGATGCTGGGTGGAGATGGACAGATGGACGGGGACGGATGAAGAGGTCCATGGATAACTAGGTTGGTGGGTGCATGAAATAGAGGGGATGAGGGTCCCTGGTGTGGTTTTCCCGAGTAGAAAGAAAGGACAGAAGGACAAGCGGGAAGGGGCGAGGTGTGCAGTGGAGGACGGGTGCCAGGGCCACCAGCCAGGGGCTGGAGCCGACCCTGGCAGCCGCAGCCCCAGAAGCAGGTGGCCCACATGTGGGCAGCTGGGCCCCCGGAGCGCATGGTGGGTGGGAGCCTCGCGGTCAGCAGGGTCGTGAAAGAACACGTGTGTGTCATACATGAGCACGTTGGTGATGCCGCCTCCCCGCGTGTCACGTGTCCCCTGGCCTGGCCGTCTCTCTCCAGACTCCCTCGTAACAAGCACTCTCGTGACACTGGATGGGGGCCCCCAGACGAGCCCGTCGTGACCCCATTGTCTTCAGAGGCCCCCCTTCCCACAGTCACTGAGGTCACAGTCACTGCGGGTTACAACGGCCACATCTCTTGAAGGGACACAGTTTAACCACGACACCCGCTGGTGACGGCCTTTGTACCCTGCTGACAGTTTTTCTCCAAGTTGTTCCATGAACACTAAGACGGCAATGGTGCCATCGGGCTGTGCCCTTCGATATCCACGGACAGAGCTCATGGCCCTGCCCCGGTCACAGTGGGCGATGGGCCGGGAGAACTGTGGCCTGACGGTGGAAAGGGCCAGGCCAGGACCCAGCCCGCATCCAGGACCTCAGAGCCCAGCCTCGCCCTGAACACGCCTGTGGGTGACCTCAGCAGAGGGGCCGAGGGTGAAACCAGGCTGCCAGATGCACGGGGGCCAGAGCCGGGGGTCTCATCTCCACCTTCCAAATCAGGAAGAGGGGCTCACCTCCCCAAGTTCTCCAGGGCCTGAGGGCACGCCAAGTGTACGTGCTAATAGTGAGGACTTGCGTGTGATCGTTGATTTGCATGTGAACATTCGGGCCGAGTGAAAGGGATGTTTAAAGTCCAGGAGCGAGCTTTCTTTCTGCCAGTTCTGCTGGGAATGAAGAGCCGACTCTTGTGCTGTGTTATGACCCAAAGGCAGTTCAGAGACTGAAAGGCGTCTGCACTCTTTTCATTCTCGTTTTTCGGTAATGGAACTCCTGCTGGAGTGGGGCTGGGGGTCCTGGGGCGGTTATGGTGATGGAGGCAGGGCTGCTGCAGCAAGGCCTGGGCTCGGTCCGAGCCCCTGACCCGCCCCTCTCTGCCAGGGTCCTGTCCGCACCGTCACCCCTCCGTCCTCCGGTCAAACCTCAGGGGGCTACCACAGTGTGTCCATGAGCCTGGTATTAATTCAGGACCATCAGCACCCCGACTTCTTCCCTTGGACGAATGCAGTCTGAGCTGCATCAGGAGTTGCTCTGGGAGTGAGCAGAGAGCGGGGGAGGGACAGAGTTCGGCTGGAAGGAGGGGACACCTGGGGTGGGGTTCCTGAGAAGGTCACCCGGGCAGCTCTCCAGCCGTGGCTTCGGGGGCCAAGCCAACCCTGGGGGCCCGCCGGCTGTGTGCAGGGCCTCGCCTGGGGACACAGGTGTGGCTGGCAGTCAGCCCCCTTGCCAGGCAGGACAGAGGAGCGGCCTCTGGACGCTGCGGTCCACGGCAGTGCATCTCCAAGGGGGTCCCTGGAGAAGCAGGAGCCTGGGAAATGCTGAGTGCCAGGCCCACACCAGACCCAGGGGCTCAGCCCCTCTGAGGGCAGGAGGGGGGCAAGTCTCCAGTGATTCTGACTCGTGAACAGGTTTGAAAACCACCGGACGAAGGGGTGCCCGCCGTGTAGACGGCCATCGGAGAGACAGGTCCAGGGCAGGGGATGGCCAGCAGGGAGTGCGGGAGGGGCTCGAGGGGACCATGAGGCGCTGAGCCCCGGGTGGCCCTGGGGACGGGTGCCCCTGCGAGGGAGCTGAGTTCTGCCCCCAGAGCTGGTGCCCCCTCCCACCTGCCGCCCCACCCCCC
>SJYF01002055.1:206873-223648 GCA_006410515.1 Procapra przewalskii | reverse complement strand
TGGGGGTGGGGGTGATGGGGGGGATGTCAGTTCACATCCTTCAGCACAGACCCCCACGTGTCCGCCTCCCACGCCTGGGCCTCCCCAGGCCCCCATCCAGGCTCCGCTCCCACATCTGGGGCCCACAGCCCCGCCCACCTGGGCTCTTGAGCAAAGAGCGGGCTCGGCTCTGAAAAGTGATGCGCCCAGGGCACCTGGCTCGTCAGGCCCCTCTGGATGCCGAAGGGCACCGCGGCCAGCAGACCCTCTAGATGAACTGCTGTTGAAAATCCCCGCCGCTTCGGACTGTAGAACTGCAGCCCTGGAGACCCTGCCCACCCCAGCCGTGGGCGCTTCTGAGCACAGGGGCCAAGCTTAGCCAGACATGCACTTCCACCCGCAAAGAAGCTCTGTTCCCGGCAAAATGAGGGGAAGGCCAGCCCACCTCTCAGGGTCCCAGGGCAGTGTGGGGATGGAGGGCACGGGTCTCCATGGTGACCGGGAACCGCCCCTGCTTCCCTGGCTCTGCGATGGGGCCTGGATGAGCGGAGGGAGGGTCTGGGGACCAAGACTGGGGGCCAGGCCGGGCCAGCAGCAGAGGCTCAGCCAGGCTGACCCTGAGACGTGGGTCAGCATCCACGGGGACCTGGTGTCCAGGCAGAGAGCCAGCCGGGAGGCCCAGGGACAGGTCGACGAGGAGACGGAGCCCCGAGGGGAAGAGCAGGCTCTGAGACCCGAGACCCAGGGTCTGAGGGTGCTGAGGCCTGGGCTGAGGGTGGGGGGGCGAGGCCTCAGGACGGGTTTGCTGGTGCCTGATGAGGGCGGTTCTCTGGGTCTGCACCGGACGGTGTAGCAACAGCATCACCATGATAGCGTCCTGTCCCCACGCCATCCTCCTGGGCCTGTGTCCTCATCGCCTCCTCTTACAAGGACACGGCTACACTGGATCGCGGCCCACCCTCTACCTCATTTCACCTTGATCACCTCTTCAAGACCCACCTCCAAGTGCGGTCACGCTCTGGGATCGCCTCTAACCGTCGCTGTTTCCCTTTTCGTTTCATTGCTCGTGTTCCATTTTGCAAAATATGGTTCTTTTATGAAAGTTACATTGTCAAGCTAATTAACTAAGATTTTTCTCTTCCTTAAGAAGAGGAAAATTAGCCACACCCTGCCCTGCCCCCTGACCCGTGAGTGAGGCCAGGAGCCATCCGTTGACCATGTTAATCGTGTGTCGGATGCACGTTGCCTGCCTCCGATTTTCCTTCCTGCTGCCCATTGAAATTCTTCACATGTTTTAAAATCTTATTTCTTCTTTTCCCATCTCCTGGAATTTTACACTCGCCTAATTTATAAGAAAAATGTGCTTTGAACTTTTAACTAGGATGTTGGAGCAGAAGTCAGCTTTCCTTCTTAATAAGCTGACGTCCTTTTCCTCCTCTTTAAGCCTTCAATTGCTGCTATTTTATATATTTTCTCTCCCTTTCTCAAGAAAACAACTAGTCTTTAAAAGATCATCCACAAGTGGGAAGGAAGTTAATAATCATCATTAGAGGAGAGAGCTGGTCCTGAGTTCTTGCTGGAATTGGCCGTTTCTGGTTTTCTGGAGAAGGCGTCTGAGCCTGTCGGCGCGCTGGGGGCGGGGCCTGTGGCTGGAGGGGTCTCTGTCGACAGTGCTGCACGAGCCGCCTGCAGTGTCTGAAATGAGGACAGACCGCACGAGCCACGATCAGAGCAGGAGGAGGACACGGACCCCCACCCGGGCGAGGCGCCCACGTGGGGCGGCAGGTGTGACTGGGAGGGAAGTGACTTCAGAGCTCTCGACAAAGTCACCGCCACAAGGGGTTAGGTCTCAGGTTCTGTCTGGAGGACGGGCTGGTGGTCTCCTTAATCACCTGCTGGTCACCTGCTAGGGTCAGGAGGGCCAGAGGGAGACAGAAGGAGGTGTGTGTGTGTGTGTGTGTGTGCGCGCACGTGCATGCTTGTGTACACGCCTGGGTTCTCAGCTATCCGTGCTGTGGTCTCGTCAAGAGCTGTTTAGCTGGAAACAGAAACTCCCTCTCAGAGCAGCTCCCAAGCGAGTCAGCTTGTTCCGTGAGCTAGGAAGCTCATCTTCCCAGCCTGGGTAGCTGGGCGCCACCGAGCTATGCCGCCGCAGCGCCTTCCAGTGGAGCCGATCCGTGCATGAGGGAGATCCGTGTGCTGCTGGAGACGGAGGGCTTGAGCCTGCCTCTTAGGGAATCCTGGATGGTGCGATTTCTAAATTCCACAGAATGAGGTCTTTAATTTCAACTCTTGGCCAGTTAAGGGTCCATCACTATTACTCACTCTTCACCTGTTTATTCCAGATGTTTTCAATAGCTCCTCTGAAGGGGCTCTTAGAAAATGTTTATTTCATTGTCAAAGGAAAATGTGAGCTGGCAATGAAAAACTTACCCCAAACGGAGCAGCTGGCACACTGTGCTGTGAGGATAAACCTGCCCAGAAGGCGATCAAAGATCCTGCCGCAGCTCCTGATCTCAGAACACATCACAGGGCTCCGGCCGTTCCAACAGCGAAGCGCCAGAACAGACCCAGGGCCAACGGGCCATGAAGTTACAAGACACCTGCTCCTTGGAAAGAAAGCGATGACAAGCCTAGACAGTGTATTCAAAACGCAGAGCCATTACTTTGCCGACAGAGGTCCGTCTAGTCAAAGCCATGGTTTTTCTCGTGGTCATGGATGGATGTGAGAGTTGGATTATAAAGAAAGTTGAGTGCCAAAGAATTGGTGCTTTTGAACTGTGGTGTTGGAGAAGACTCTTGAGAGTCCCCTGGACTGCAAGGAGAGCAAACCAGGCCATCCTAAAGGAGATCAGTCCTGAGTGTTCATTGGAAGGACTGATGCTGAAGCTGAAGCTCGAGTATTTTGGCCACAGGACGCAAAGAGCCAACTGGTTAGAAAAGACCCTGATGCTGGGAAAAATTGAAGGCAGGAGGAGAAGGGGGCGACAGAGGATGAGGTGGCTGGATGGCATCACCGACTCAATGGACATGAACTTAAGCAAATTCTGGGAGATGGTGGACAGGGAGGCCTGGTGTGCTGTAGTCCATGGGGTCACAAAGAGTCGGACATGACTGAGCGATTAAACAACAGCACCATGGGTCAGTGGAACAGAACAGAGAGCCTGTCAGTCAACCCACCTGCGTATGGGTGACTCAGCTGCTCCAAGATTGCTGAGAACACACTATGGGGAAAGGACGGTCTCTTCAATAAATGTTGGGAAAACTGGGCAATCACATAAAACTGGACCTTTATACCATACGTAAACATCAACTGAAGATGGGCTAAAGTTTCAGCATAAGACATGAAACTGTGAAACTCCTAGAAGAAAGCAGAGAAGAGCTTCCTGACATTTGGCTTGACAGTGGTGTCCTGGGTATGACACTGAAAGCTCAAGTAAAAAAAGCAAAGTAGACGGGACCGCATCAAGCTGGAAGCTTCTGCACAGCAAGGGAGACGGCCAGCAGGGGCAGAGGCAGCCTACTGAGTGGGGAAAGTGTTATTTGCTTGATAAGCAGTTAATATCCAAATATTTAAGAACTCCTATAATTCAATAGCAAAATAGTAACACTAATCTGATTCTGAGATGAGCAAAGGACTTGAATAGGTATTTCTCCAAAGAAAACATAGAAACGGCCAACAGGTATGTGAAAAGATGCTCACCATCACTAACCATTAGGAAATGCAAATCAAAATCACAGTGAGGTATCACCTCATTCCTATTACGGTGGCTATCTTCAAAATGGCAAGAGATGACAAGTGTTGGCAAGAATATGGAGGAGCTAGAACTCTTTTGCACCGTAGGTGGGAATGCAAAATGGAGTAAAATGTTGCAAAATGCGTAGCTTCCTCAAAAAGCTATAAAAGAGAACTGCCATAAGATGGAGCCGTGCCCCCTGTGGGCATTTATCCGAGAGTTAAAATCTGGATCTTGCGGAGACTTCCGCACCCCACTGCAGCATTGCTCCCAAGAGCCCAGCTGCAGGAGCAGTCCCCGTGGCCACCACACATGCGCAGGACGGGGAGCCTCATTTGCCCGCAGTGACTGTGCTCCAGCCTCTGCAAGCGGCCCGTCCTGGGATGGGCAACCCCAGGACGGGCCTGGCGGGCACAATGCTGAGGGAGAGAGGCAGTTGCGGGGCAGACACTCCCGGTTTGCTCCGTGAAAAACCCGCGCAGGCCAGACTCGCTGGAGAGGAGGGTGGACTGGTGGGGCTGGAGCCGGAGGAGACCCAGCAGTTCCCAGTCGGCGCCGTGAAGCCTCAGTTGTGGAGACCTGCTCTCCCACCTGCACCTGTAGCCAGCAGCCCGTGAGAGGTGTCAAGCAGGCAGAGGCCGGCCTCCATGCCCTCTCTGCCCAGGAGAGGCGCCAGAAGGCTGCGGGGTCGGAGGACAGCAGCTGCTGGCTTTGAGGGGCCGAGGGGCAGGGAACGCAGAAGCTGAGACAGTGAGACCAGCCCACGGTCGCAACCCCACGGAGCCGTCTGGGACATGTGGCCTCCAAAGCAGGTGAGGGCAGAGAGTGAGAAAGCGTGCGCATTTCCCGGAAGGCTGGGGCTCTGGGGGAGACCGTGGCACCAGGGATGAGGCTGCAGCCACTGTGCCCTTCCTGTCTGGTGACAGGGAGCCCCCCTGCCCCAGCGCACCCCAGCCTCTCCTACTCCTGCGCCTCTTCCTTGGAAAGCCGCCTGGCAGTGACGGTGCCACGCCCGCCCGTCCTCCCGAGAGCACCCTCAGAGCACTGGCTCCTTCCTGCTTCCAAGATAATGTTTGCTTTCAAGCAGACTGAAAGGGGGATCTGCGCTGTTTGCTTGTGGAGTCTGACGTGAAAACCCAGTACGGCTGCCCCCCACCCCCCGCCGCCCCTGCCCTGGGAGGCTGGCCTCGCCCTCCGGTGGGTTCATGAGCCACACTCTGGACCCGCTCGTCCCAGGAGCCTGATGAGTGGACCCGGAGAAGCAGTGCGGGCTCAGTGGTGGCATTTATTCTGATTTACTCTTGTTGGTCCAAATGGAGGACCCGGGATGCTGATGCCGGGAGGGTTATGGGGGGCAGGGGGGCCTGGCGGAACAGTGATGCTCCTGGTTCAGAGTCACCGCTGCCTGCACCAGACGCGATGCACAAAGCCCACCGTGGGCCCAGCAGGGTTCAGGGTGGCCTGTGACCCGGATATTCACACTTAAAAGTTTTCACAGGTCCTCTCTCTAACAAGGCCTCGATTCAATTGCAAGTGAGCCCAGGGAAGCAGGGACATGGTTCTGCTTCAGTGAGGACCATGCTGCCTGCCGGGCACCAGCACCTTCGAGATCAGCGGGGACACACCGGAGAGGCTGCCGGGTCCTGGGGCCCAGGTTCTAAACCAACAGGCGCACAGGGTTATCTCAGATGACGAGAGATTCGAAGAAGACAGACCGGGAAGGAGACCCTGAGCGGGATGATGAGAAGCGTCCCCTGGCTCCAAAGGAGAGCGAGGACGGGACGTGTGGAGACCTCGTGCCTCTGGCCAGACACACAGGGACCCGGAAGACAGGCAGCCTGGGGGGACGGGCAACAACGGTCTCCAGGCTTGCCCGGCACCAACAGGCATCCTGTTTGGGCTCTGTCCCGACAGGACGAGAGCCAGGAGGTGGTCAGTTAGCACAGGGACATGGTTTAACTCTTGCAGTTTGGAAAGGCCAGTGCGATTCCCCCTTGGGGGCAGAATGCAGGGCATGCAGGGTCGCGGGCTGTGGCCCTGTGACCAGCCTGGAGGGTGGCGCGGCGGGTGGTCCAGGGACTGCACATCAGGAGGGGGTGGCGGTGGCCGTCTCGGAGGCCGGCACCGAAATGGAAATGTGCTCACGGGGCCGTGTAGAGCCCGGGCCCCCGCCACACCCTCACTGGGGCTGCAAAGCCAAGCAGAGGAGTGTCTGTCATACCTCACAGCCTCAAGAGTTCTTCAGATCAACAGGCAGAGAAGAGGTAATTAATAAAACGAGCACGAAGTCCTGATTCCAGGGTGTAAATCTCTCTCATCAGCATCATTAAGACGAGAGACGGGCTTGTGATAAGTAGGCGAAGGAAGTGACTTATTCGAGGGGTGGAAAGGGGGCAGAGGCCCTCAAACGGAATTGATGAGCGTGTGTGCATCTGTGTGTGCATGCATCTGCGTGTGCTTATGTGTGCAGGAGACGCCACGAGGACGGCACAGGCACACAGAAGCCACGGCTGCCCTGGACCGCGTGGGGACGGGGGCCCAGCCTTGGGGCGGACGGGAAGGCACCCTGGCAGCTTGGGAGATGACAGTCCCCGGGTCTTCTCAGAGGCCCTGTCCCACCCAGGAGGCAAGGTCGCTCTTGAGAGCAAGGCAGGGGGCAGACTTCGGGCCCCCCAGTGTGGACGCCGAGGCGGCCCTGAAGGTCCGGCTGGTCTCAGAGTCGTGGCCTAAACAGGAAAGTGCACAGGACGTCAGTGCAGCGGGGAGCAAGCGGGGCCGAAGAGAGACGCGGGGGCAGTGGAAAGTTCCGGGCAGGGCTTGCTGAGCCAGGCTGGTCGGCACAGCCCCTCGGCCGTGGTCTCAGCAGCCGGAACACAGCCAAGGCCTCCAGGCTCAGGTGGTTGGGATGTTGTTTAAATCCAGGCCTTTTCGCTCACGTGTCAGCCCCCGACACTGGCTCCGTGCTGCATCCAGCGCTGTCGGTCGGGCCCGTCTCCTGAACCAGGAGGTGGACCCACTTTGGGTCCCGTCTCCCTGTCGTCAGTCTCGGGAGCCGGGCAGATGGGCCTTGCCTGAACCAGGTGAGCTCCTTCCTCCTGCCCAAAGGCCCCTGCAGAGACGCCCCAGAGCCCGTTTCTCGGGGAAACTCCTCTCAGCTGGGCACCATGGGGGAGGAGCTGGGAGGTGAGCCCCGGGTGCCAGCCCGGCACCGGGGATTGGGGGGGCACCGTGCGGCTTAGGAGAATGGGGGGCCGCGTCCAGCCCGGCCTCTGGACGGTCTCCGCGCGGTTTGCAGGGAACCTGGCCCCGCCTGACGGCCTGGGCAGCCAGGGGCAGCCCGGTGAGTCTCAGCGCCTCAATCAAGGACGTGCTGGCGTGTCCGGCCTGCAGAGCGTCAAAGAGACGGTGGGCCTGGGTCTTGGCAGGACAGCGACCAGACAGGCAGCACCAGCAAGTCCTGGTGAGGCGGGCTCTGTGCGCATCATCTCAGAGGGGTTTTGGTGGGAAGGCTCCTGGGAAGAAAGCAGGCGCTCTCTGCCTGCGAGAGGCCCACACGCTGTCAGCGGGCATGTTCCAGGTTTCCTAGGCTCCTTTGCAGGAAATGGTAATAAAAGGTGCAGAAGTGTATCCGGGGCCAGTCTCTCCTTCTCCAGTTTCCCTGTGGGTTCACAAGAACACCAGCAATGGAGAAATGGAATCCCATCACATGGACGGAGCAAAGACAGCTGGGCAAGGGTCCTGTGGTAACCGCCCCCCGGCCCGACCGTCATGGGAGGAGCCGTGGCGAGGGGGCCCTGGGCTCCTCATCACCCAGAGGCAGGGCAGTGCCACAGGGGCACAGCTCACCCCACTGATGCCCAGACCCTGCATGCAGCCTGAGAAGCAGCTGCCGGACAGGGCCAGGCCGGACGGGGAGGCAGTCTGAGAGCAGGGTGGTTCAAGCTGCTTTGGTCACGGAACCCAGGATCCAGAACCCAGGACGGTCCTGAGACGCTGCCCGAGCTGCCCACAGCCAAGTCCTGGCCCCGAGTGTGGCAGAGCTGCACCTGTGGGCCCGTTGCAGCCTGTGCCCCCCTCCCTGGTTCCGTGCAGCAAGGGCGCGGCTGAGGGACCAATGGAGGCAGGCCAGCTGTCCCCTCTGCAGCGGGGGCGGGGGACCTGCGTCCTCCCCCAGCAGGGAGGGCGCGGAGACGCGGGACTGGAACCCTTCCCCTGCATGGCAGGGGCTTCACGGCGGTGCCTTCTCCCCTCCACACCACTCTGCAAATAGGTCCTGCCAACCTCAGATCCAGGTGAGGACACCTGGGCCCAGAGATTAAGTAGGTTTCTAAAGATTAGATGGGGGGACGTGCCGACACCAGCTCCGTCCAACCCCAGCGTCAACCACCATCCCCTCTACTCGAGGCCTTTGTGGGCCTTCGGGGACCAAGCCATTCCCAAAGCCCTGCCTTCCACAGCCCAGCTCAACGGACAGGGCACCACACTCGTCCCTGCCCCTCACGATGCTCCTGGCCCACCGGTGCCCTTCAGGGGTCCGGAATAAACAACACGCAAATCCACAAAGAGCGTGGAGGAGCCAGCAGGGCTGAGCATGCCTGGCACAGGACAGTGGGCAAGGGCGCCTGAGGTCCTGTGTCCTCAGATACCTGGGTGAGCTCAGGCGTCCCACGGAGGCCGCCTCATGGGGAGGTGGATGTCTGGCCTCCATAGGAAGCCTCAGTAGGAGGCCCACCTGCCGGCCGGGACAGAACGTCAGACACGCCGCTGGGCTCAGACGCCAGGGCCTTGCAACCCTCGGCGTGGGCATGTCCTCCAGGCTGGGGCGGCTGACGGCCCATGCCGCCCCTCAGGAGCCCCAGTTCAGGCTCCGAGCGGGACAGCGGTTCCTTGCTCCTCTCAGCTGGGCGGGGGGACTCAAGGTGGACCCAACTCCACACGCATCCCTCATCCGCCTCGAAAAACACGACACTGAGGTGTCAGACTGGACTCCAAGCCCTTTCCTGCCCCAGTTCCTGTGATTGTGTGATAGTCACCCATTTTGTGATTGTGTGATAGTCTGAATGACTCAAGCATGAAATTCTACCCCTGGACACACAAGTGTCTGTAGGGCCAGTACAACGGGGAGCCCCCACATTAGAGCTTCACCCTATCACCTCTGAAGTGGATGCCGAGGTCTGTAATGTCACATAAAGCACCAATTAAATGTCTCCAGCAAGCCTTGCGTTTTATTAATGTGTGACATTCACTTTCAGTAAACACAGTGCTTTGCTGTGCAAATGTAACGGCAGGCGTGCAGCTGGGCACTGTCCCCCGGCCCTGGAGGAGGCTCCTGGGCATCCCACCCCCACCCTCGCAGCACACAGGGGCTCCATGAATTTGCGCAAAAGAAACCCTGCAAGATATATAGAAAATTCATCTCGTTTATTTAAGCTCATCACTGTTGATTAATCCCAAACCGAAGTCCCGAGGCTCCGCTTTAGAGAGAGCAATGGGCTTTAAACCCAAGTCGGTGGCTGCGCGAGCATGACAGAGAAATTGATCCGCCCGGCGAGCTCTGCGGTCAAAGCGGAGTGCGCATTGATTTCTTGTGTTAAATCACCAACGCCGCTTTCAAATGTAAAGCCCACGGATAAGAAGTGCCCGAGCTCCTGCAGTCACCGAGAAGCGCGGGCTCCCCAGGCCCCGGCCCGGCCCCGGGTGGGAGTCTGACCTCTGCTCTCCACATCCTGGGATGTTGCACCCCACCCCCAGGGCCCGCGCATCAGAGGCCTTACATCCCTGGGCCAGAGCAGCGAGGGCACCTGGGGGTCCGGCAGGCAGAGGAGCGGGTTCTCTGTTCACTGAAGCCTGGCTCTGCAAGCACCTGGCATTCCCAGGTCCTCCCAGCAGGCTGGGGGGTCCGGAGGAGCTCAGTGACCGCAGAGACCCTCTGCATGTGCTGGGCGCCATGCCCCGGCCAGACCCTTCTCCAGACCCCGGAAATCCTGGGCTGAAGTTCAGGCCTACCGGGCACCGGGCTCAAGGTCTGCTCCGGGTCAGCCTGCAGCCCTCTGTCCCTCTCCACCCACAGACACCCAGGAGAGGGGACACTCTATAGGGAGGTCAGGGGACAGTCTATAGGGGAGGTCAGGGGACAGTCTACAGGGAGGTCAGGGGACTGGCTGGGGGCTGGCCTGGGACAGTGACCCAGTCCCCCAAGAAGTACCCTGGAGCCTCTCGCTCCAAGCGTGTGCTCTGCCATGAACCTCGGGAAATCAGCGGATGTGGGTCTTCCGGTTGTTGTGGAGACAGGTGGGAGGGGCTGTGGACAGGTGGGAGGGGCCGTGGCGCCGGTCCAGTGGCCTGCAGGAGCCCCTCCTGCTGGGGCCTGCTGCGGGGGCTGCCAGGGCCACTTGTCTGCTTTGACCGTAGAGCATGGAGTGAGGCGGGGGTTGGCGGGGGAGGGGAACTCTTGGGGGCCCAGCCTGTTTCAAAGGTCAGGCCTCTGGGAAAGACAACCTGGCCACAGAAAGCTCTGAGACTAACAATCTGGGTGTTCAGCAAAAGCACTGATCCTTGAGGTTCTGAGCAAGGATACAGCTGGAACTCTTTGTTGCCAAATTAACCTAAAAGCCAGAAGGTCTTGGCTGAAAGGCTGTTGTAGGAAAGTAAATAAACCCCGGGGGCTGTGAGCTGGCGCTGGTTTGAGACTCAGATTTGGAGGGAGGAGAAAGTGGTGTCCATGGAGACTCAGGCCCTGAGCCCAGGTGGACCCCTGCACGGTTGGGGCCAGCCTCGCAGGCCACCGCGCCGGTCCACGTGAAGCCTGGCCTCAGAGCCACGCTCGGTGCCACCTGGCGTCTTCCGTGAAGACGGGCGGTGTTTCTCCACACACTGCCACAGGAGGGCCCGCCATCGACACTGCCCCGGCCACCCGTTTGCCTGGGCTGGGCGGGCAGTCGTCCTTGTCGGCTTTTCCCTCATCCAAAAAATGCCAGAAAGCACAAGCAGCAGGAGAAAACGAGCCCAGCCTCCACCCGCCTCAGGGTCACGTCCGAGGAGTGTGTGAGCACTGCGGGTCTCAGCTCACCCCCGCCCACCACGGGCCCCAGAAGCGAGCCCCGTGATTAGCCCAGGCTCCCCAGGCAAACGGCACTCAGACACGCAGGCGAGGGCCAGAGGGCCGCTGCTGCTTGTTAGCTTTTTATTGTTTTATTTTCAAAAGTAAAACTGGATGTTGGCTATTGTTCCATGATTTGATTAAAACACACAACAGCAAGCTATGGATGTCTTTCCCAGGCAGAACCTAGAGGTGCATTCTTCTCAAGAACAAAATAGTTAAAGATCCTCACTGATGGGCCGTCTCCTATTTGTTTATTTGCTATTGCAGGCGATGCTGGGGTTGCTATTCTTGTACAAGTATATGCATTTATGCTATAATTTTTGTAAATCAGATTACAAGAAATGGGATTTTTTTTGCTCATAGAGTATGTGCATTTTTATTGCCAAATTACCCTCCAAAGGGGCTTTACCAATTTATACGTATAATAGAAGTATACGGGGGGAAGATATTATCAAGCTTTTTAACTTTTGCCAGTGCAATAGGCAAAATATGGTTTCGTTTTTACTTTATAATCATTACAAAGGTGAACATCCCCTTCGTGTCCTCTGCAGCTTACCTGATCATAGTCTACGCTCGTTTTTTTCTCATCGTTTTCTATACTGGCTGGTAGGAGCCATTTATACGTTGGAAATATTAATCTTTTAAGACGCACGGATTTTTAAAAATAGCTTAGGTTTTGTGACAATGGAGTATTTTACACTTTGTTTTTAACTGCTTTGTAGATCATTGTTTTTTTTTAATGAGTGGATTTAAGCCATCTAATTTTCCGGGTGGAATGTGGTAGGAGTCTCGCTTGATGTTCTTGCAAACGGACGTGTGTTTCTCGGATGCTCCTTCATTGCCCTTGGTGTGAAATGCTGCTCTCATCTCTAGACTCCCAGGTGTCAGCTGCTCTGCTTCCAGACGATCCATTTTATTCCAGATGCCGGGTTCCACGCCCGCACAATGCCTCCTCGGTGTTTGCTGATGTATCTTAATGTCTGCAGAGCCAGCTGTTTATTCTCTGCCCCGGTTTCTTGGCCGCTCCTGGACGTTTATTCTTCTGGGATCTGAATCCCAGTGACCTTCAGAGCCAGGTCATCAAGCCACACTCAACCCGTGAGACTCACCTGGCCGGGGTTCTCATCACAGATGTGTGCAGATCACATGTCACTCTGCAGTGACTGGCTCCTCACCTCTGAGAGCCGTGCCATCCAGAAGCGTAATTAACTTCTCTGTTTCTGAAGGACTTGCTTCAACTGTTTGGACGGCGCTGTGTCTCCTCCACAGACACCCCGCCTCTGCGGTCGAGCGCACCCACGGCTGCCACTGCTCCAAGGCCCTTCCGCGGCTCGGTCTCCTGCAGAGCAGAGCAGAGAGGCTCTGGACTGCACGTCCCCCCATGTGCCTGCCCTGCTGGTTCCCGTCAGCTCTGGCATGGCTGGCGGGGCCTCTGGGGCTCCTTGGCTGCACAGTGGGGTCCCCCGGTGGCTCCGCGGTGGAGAATCCCCTGCAGAGCAGGAGATGAGGGTTCCATCCCTGGGTCGGGAACATCCCCTGGAGGAGGACACAGCAACCCACTCCAGTATTCCTGCCTGGGCCGCAGCCTCCCCAGACGGCCCCTCCCTAGCCTCCAGTGTTCCCGCGTCCCCACGCAGCAGGGGCCCGGCGTGCGAGGGGCCCGGTCCTGCTGGTGCCGTGGTCTCCGCTCCAGTCTCTCGTCCCAGAGCGTCCGGATCCCGGACTCTGCCACCAGCGCGTCCTGATGGCCGGAGGCAGCCCAGACGGCACAATCGCCTGGTCAGCCTCCGTGGGCCGAGGCGGGGCCAGAGAGGCAGACCCTCCTGCCTCGGCGCGTCCGCCAGCCTCCCTCCCCCTGCCAGGGGAGCGGGGGCCGTGGGCTTGGGGGGCTTCGGTGGCTCCTCTCCCAGGAAAGCGGCCGTGCCTGGAGCTGTGGACAGCTTGGCCAGTGGCCGCTCCTGTCATCGTCAAGGGGTCGTTTGGAGGTGATAAAATTAGTCCCGGGACATCTGACTTCTCACCAAAGAGGATCAGTTAGCCAGAAAATGGTGGGGTTTTTCCCCCTCATCAAATGTAGGCATTATTAGAAGATCTGACCTAGAACTTTTATCATACTTGGCAGGTTCAACAAGTTCCCTAAATCCCATGATTTCCACACGTGTGGGCTCTTGCCACGACTCCTCTGGGTGAGAAAGCTGGGGACACAGGCGGGAAGGCAGCAGGCCTCACCTGACGTGGGTCACCATCGCTGTGCCTCTCTGGGAAGGGAGGGGGTTCTTCTCTTGTGAATGAGGGCAGGCGCAGCAGCAGCCCCTGTGTGACCGTGTGCAGACGCCTGACAGGCCCAGCAAGCCTTCGGCCCTGCCCTCCCTCCAGAGGGGCCTGTGTCCTGGTGGCCTGGCTTCCTGCGTTGGCACTGCTGGGGCATCTTCCTGGCTGTGGCTGCTCGAGCTCTGTGGCGGGGCCTTCAGAGCCTCAGCGGCTCCAGGACCAGGCCCACTAGGCTGCTTTCTGAACCAGAGCCGGTTCTGGAGGGCGGAGTGGACAGAGCCTTCATCCAGGCCGGGTGCTGGGAGGTTACAGCGCCAGCCCGCCTTGGCGTCTCCTTTCTGCTCCTGCCTGAACTTGGTTTGCATTTGGAGACTGAGATGTGGCAGAGGAAGGGGCTCAGGGTGCCCATGGTGGTCCCGTCCCCCGGCCCATCAGAGCAACCTTGGCGCCTCCTGTGTCCCCTGCCGGGACAGGCAGGGCTGTCCCCAGGACCGCAGGGCCCCAGCGCAGCTCCCTCAGGCTGCTGTTGGCGACGGGCCACCAGAGAGATGAGTCCTCCTGAGGGGTGCTGCCCCCTCCGCACCTGCTGCGGGGCCAGAAGGGGTGACAGGTCAGGGTTCAGGGCACGAGGGGTCAGGAGATAATTCAAAACTGGCTGTGAGGGAGAGCCACATCACGACTCGGCGGGATTTCGGATCAGTCAGATGCCTGCTTGCAGAGGAAACCGCTCGGCGCCAGAAGCGGGGCTGAGACATGGGGGCGGGGGGCGCGGCGTGGACGCAGCTGGCATCACAGCTTCTGTCCGGGGGGTGTGCAGAGTCACTCCAACAACACGGATCCAGGGCTGTTCCAGGTGCCCAGGTGCTCCCCTGTGCCTGGCTGTGCTCTGAGGGGGCCAGCATCAGCCCGGCAGGGCCCCCATGCCAGTGTGCCCACACATCAGCGCCCCCCACGCCAGCCCCCACGTGCTGCTGTCTCTGGGCCGTGGGTTGTGCCCTGCTGTCTCACCCGGCTTCGCCCGTCAGGCCCTCCTGGGGCTCCGGTCATGGCCTCGCAGGCTGGAGCTGGGCCTGAGGGAGGGAGGTGCACACCAGGGGCCGCGCCCACTGACCACAGGGTCTGGACTGCACGCGGCCCTGCCCTGAATCCAGACCGCACCCCGCAGCCCGCTGTCTGAGCCGCTCACGTTCCTGCGCCCCCTCCTCGGGCGGTGGGGTGGTGGGTCCCGGCCCGCGCCCGCCTCCGGGTGCAGGGTTTGGCTCCCAGAGGAGCAGCCCCTCAAGTGGGGTCCCTGCTGTCCCCAGAGCTCTCCCCCCGTAGAGCTTCCTCATTAAAGTTATATTGTCCTATTGAAAAACAAACAACAGAACAAAACCCAGCATGGGCCCAACCTGGGCACGTATCTCTTAGGCTCCGGGGAAGGAGAGGGTTCTCACCTGTCTGGACCTGCCCCACCCCAGCCCCGGACCCCGGGGGTTGCTCTGTCCACACCTCCTGGGAAGCCGGCCTCGCTCCCAGCCAGCCGCAGGACGCCTCTCTCATCCACGACAATGTGGAGGATTCTCTTCACCTCCAGAGGCGGGACACCCCCCGGAGGCACTGAGGCTCTCCCTCTGCTCAGAAGGGCCCCCACATGCCGAGGATGCGCCTGGGGCAGGGCGGGATAGACGGGCGCACCGCAGCTCAGCCCAGCAGCTGCTCCCTGCCAGCCTGAGCACCCTGCCATCACCTCCAAGTTCATGAAAGGGCCCAGCGGCCCCAGCAGGGGCCCCGCCGGGCTGCTGGACGGGGCAGCCCACACGCCAGGGGCCGGGTGTCTGGGAGTGACACCGCCTCCCCCAGCCCCGTGCGGCGGATGGCAGACGGCAGGCAGGACGCGGCAGCCACCCCAGCTCCTGGGGGAGATGGTGGCAGTTCCCAGGGAAACCGGCGGCCCCTCGGCTCTCAGGTGGGCCATCGCCCCAGGGCGGTGTTCCCCTTTAATAATGAGCCTCAGGGCCGTCCTGGCTGGGGACTAGAGCAGGCACTAACGGGGGGGTGGGGTAGGTGCCGTCGTGAGTGGGTGCCGGTCAGGCGGGGGCCAGAGAGCGACGGGGCAGCCCCTCCGGGAGGCGCTTCTTTCCTCGCCTCCCCTTCTTGCTCTGGGCCTGGACTCAGGACCAGATGTCAACAGACCCCAACGACCAGCGTCCGAAAGCGGAAACTCCCGGCGTCGTCCGGGAACCACGGGAGAGCTGGTCCAGGTGGGAAGCAGGATGGAAGCCGCGGTCTGAGCCAAGGCCGCACGTGCAGTGTGAGCGTCGGGCCGCGAAGCCGTCCTGCTTGTCCTGGAATCTCACTGAGGACACTGACTCATCACGGGTAGGGCCAGTCGGCTCCAGTGTGGACCTGGTGGATTCCGAAATCTGAGTGAGTGCAGTTCCTGCTCACAAGACTACTCTGTAACATGAACACAGTGAGGTATTCAGAGTTGAAACACCCAGCTTGGAGGCACGTGGCCATCCTTCTTGTGGAGGGTGCTGGGAGGATTTCCCAGGCCTTGTTGGGAGCTCCTGTCACAGCTCGTCATAGCAACCTCTTCAGGGAACCACACGCTCCTGCAGCCCCATTGCAGGCAGACAGTGCTGGGCGCAGAAACGACCCTCAGGGCTGGAGTCGGCCGGTTCCCCAACCGGACGCCTCTTCTCTTTAAGGACAGGAGACAAGCCTCTGTCATCCACTCTCCTGATTCCTTGCTCTGCACCGGTCGCTTGTGTGCTGGATGCTGAGGGAAGGTCGTGTGGTCATCATTGTCCAGATTATCTTCGAGGGCACACACTGGGCTTCCTCTGGGAGGGACCCTGGAGCAGGGGGCCTTGCACACACGTGAGTGTGTAGCTGGCCTTTGCTGCGTCTGTCAAGACAGCAGACAACAGCCCTGGACAGGGCGGCCCCGGCAGACCCGCCGTGGATGACCGCGTTCCCGCAGAGCACGTGCTGCGGCTGACGCTGCTCCCTCCTGATTCACTCCGTCTTTCCCAGTCCAGGCTCCAGACGTGCCCAGGGGTGCGTCCTGCTCTCAGCAGCTCACCAGCGAGCCTACAAACCCCGCTCCCCGCGGGCATCATGAGCCGCTGGCCTCTGGTGCTCACGGCAGCCGAAGAACAGCTTTGTCCCTTGAAAGCTACCATTAGGCGTGATATTGATCATTTTAATTAATAATAATTTCAGCAAAGCTGCTCTTCGCTTATCACCCAGCCTCCCTCTGTTCTCAGCGGGCAAGAGGCGCGGTGGCTATTAATAGCGTTTGCCTGAGGAGAATTTCTGGGACCAGGGAACCCAGATCCGTCTGCTCCATCTGCCCCACGCCTCTCCTCTCACTGCAAAGCTCAGGAAGCAGACGCAGAGCCCAGCCCCTGACTCAGCACCCGCCGCCCCACTGGGTGGGGCCCAGAGTGACCGCAGCCGGGCCCCCATCACCTGGGCACACACTCCTGCTCCCACCCCCAGGCCCTTCGCTGGGGCGGCTCAGAGAGACCACGTCAGGGGGTGTACCAGTGACCTTCCAGAGCCTCGCTTAAGAGACACACTGCTCATTTCTAGCAGCCACAGAGAATTAGAGCAGCAGGTGAGCGACCCACAGGCTGGCCCATCTCAGACGCGCATCCAGGCCGCCCGGCGGCTCGGGCAGTGAGGCCGAGGCCGTC
>SJYF01002055.1:182692-197702 GCA_006410515.1 Procapra przewalskii | reverse complement strand
GCAGCCCCCTGCCCCCCCATCCACGTGTGGCAGATGTCCATCCGCGTCTGTCCCCCCCGTCCCCCGCTGCAGCATCCTGCCTCCCAGGGTGTAACTCTGTCCCCGGGAAGCACGGCCTCCCGCTGGCCCCTGCCCCGGCCGGGTCCCCGCTCCGCTCTCCTGTCTGTGAGGCTGGCTCCTCCGGGGGCACTCGCAGCCGTGGGGTCACACAGGTCTCACCCTTTGGTGCCCGGCCCCCCCACTCAGCATGACACCCCCAGGGCTCACCCACAGGGTAGCCATGTCAGGGTTTCCTTCCTTGGAAGGCTGGATCACGGCCGGACCACATTCTGTTTGTCCGTTTATCCGTCCATCAGGGGACGCTGGGGTCGTCTCGGCCTCCTCCTTGGGAATAACGCTGCTAAGGACGCGGGTGTTTCGGTTCTCCTGGATGAACACCTGCAGGGCGTTGCTGGGTTGCACGCAGCACTGAACTGAGCTGTCTGAGGACCCTCCTCAGCATTCTCCCCGGTGGCTGCTCCACTTTCCACGCCCACCCAGAGACACAAGGACTCCTCCTCCACGCCCCCACCGACACCGATTTCCCGGCTGGCTTGTTTTTTAGTTGCACCTTCCTGGTAGGCAAGCACACAGCCTCTCGACCTGCACTGCGTCTTCTTGGGGTGGTGACTCAGGCCAGCCCGGGCTCAGGGCACCTGGGAGGTCCACTGAGTGTGAAGGAGCGCAGGGGCGGGGGCCGCAGCTCAGGTGGGACCGCAGGAGTTGTGGGGTTTCTCCGAGTCGGGATGCTGGCGTGAGCCCGGCTGCGCCAGGTGCAATCAGCCCCCGGCACGTAGCAGGGAAGAGAGACCCCCAACAGAGCAGGGAGATGGGGTGCAGCCTGCCCTGGCCCCCCACAGCCCCCCACTGCCCAGCGCCTCTGTCCTGCCCCAAGGAGACGCGAACACCCGCACGGGCTGGCTGCCAGGGCCAAGTCCCTCCCCGGCGGGCAGTGAGCCCGACGCCAGCCTGTCTGTCCCCCGGGGGCTCCCCACCTCCCCGCCCTACACGGCTCCGTGTGTCAGGAGAGGACGCGCCACCAGCCAGCGCCATCCGAGTGAGAAATTGATGCCTGGTGAGGGAGGAACCAGCCAGGGAAGCACTCAGCCCTGAAACTGATCTGCGGCACAGCGCCTTCGCGCAGGGGCGGCACGGGTCTGAGGGCCAGGCCGCGGGGGCCGCTGACTGCACTCAGGGCAGCCTGCCAGTCCTGCAGGGAGGCCTGGGGTCCAGGAAGGGCTGCCACCCAGGCCACCAGCCCAGCCAGCCCCTGCACTCCGGGGTCAGCGCTACGAGGACTGGCCCCTGGCCACCTCCTCTCCAGCCCTGAGAGCCCAGCTCCGGGTGTCACGGTGGCCTTGTGCCCCCTGGCGGGCGCCCCTCTGTGAGAAACAGGAGGGAGAGACGGATGAGGAGGGCTGGGCTCCTCCAGCTCCACCCCCTGACACCCCACCCACTGTGCTCCATACCCATGAGCCCTGAGGAGGGCGGGCACCCCACCATGTCCTGTGCCCTGGGCCCCAAGGAGGGGTGGGCACCCCCCCCACTGTGCCCTGTGCTCGTGGGCCCCGAGGAAGGCTGGCCCCAGAGCAGCAGGACAGCGTGGGGTGCCCCCTTCACAGGGGCTCTGCCCCGTCCCGTCTGTCCACTTCCTGGCCCTCACCCCTCACTTTGGCTATTAAGCTTTTTCCCCAGTTTCAGACACCTTGATAAAAAGCTGGTATCCCAGGACGTCCCGGAGCCAGACTGCCCGCCGGAGCAGCTGTGAGGTGGGGGGCCAGCCAGGGTCTGAGGAGGACAGGGCAGGCCAGTCGCTTGTTCTTGCCCTTCGCAGCTGTATCGCGAGTCTGCCCGGGGCCAGACGATGGTCAGTTCAGAGCCAGCCTTGCGGTGACTTTATCTGCATCCTGAGCATTCGGGAAGTTTGGGGTTGTGTGTGTTGAGTAGGATGTGAGGCCCACGGATCGCAGCTGGTAAGGGCACCCTCTGGCCGTGCAGAGTCCGCTCCATGCAGACAGTGACCGCCTGCCCCGTGAGGGCCAGGAAGGGGCACCCTGTGCGGGGAGGCCCCCAGAGCCCAGGGCTGCGCTGTGGTTCTCGCCAGCATCACGAGTCTGCTCCCGGCGTCAGGCAGGTGCGGCCAGGTTTGAGGGTCTGTTGTGTCTGGGCTCCGTTCTTGAAGGGCTGGAATTGGGTCTCCACCAAGAGCTGAATGTGTCCACGAATGAAAGAGACAGCTGCAGAAGGCAGTCTCCTCTGACCCAGATTCACCCAGAACAGGCGCTGCCCCGGCCTCTGAGAGGCAGACAGGAGCGTGCAGGCCACGCCAAAGGGCAGCAGGGAACACGCAGTGTCCACACCCGGCCCGAGAGCCCTGTCTAGTCCAGGGGTTCTCAAAGGCTTCCGGGTGCCGGATTTTTTCAGACCCAAGGAGGATGCCAAAATCAGTCCAGGTGTGACTTGGGTTACTTTGAACGTGTGACATGAATTCTAAGAGCAGAAATTCAAGAACAATTCCTTCCTTCACTTTTTCCACCAGGACCTCCCTCTGTGAGTCAGGGGAGCCTGGCAGGAAGCAGGAAGCTCAGGGCTGCTGGCTGGAGCAGAGACGCTGACCGGCCGTCAGGGGCCAGGCGGGGCGGGCAGCTGCTGCAGCTGGGAGTCTCGAGCCCCTGCGGGCCTACAGGGTAGGCGGCCAGCGGGAAGCACTGGAGGCTGGGGCGGCCCTGGCCTCCTCCCCCTGCCTGACCGGAGGTCAATGACAGTGAGGCAGGCGTCCTGGAGAGGCGGGGCTCGGCGGGCTAACGGAGTGTCCCTGCTCTGTGTCCGCAGGCAGGGCTGCCTGTCCGTGTCCTCTCGTTGAGGGTCTCTGCAGCAGGCTGCTCTTAGAGCAGGGGTGTCTTTGGGCAACTGTTCCTCAAAATATGTTTTGCAAGCTTAGCTTCTTTTTTCAGTTCAGTCATTCAGTCGTGTCCGACTCTCTGCGCCCCTTGGACTGCAGCATGCCAGGCTTCCCTGTCCAGCACCAGTCCCAGAGCTTGCTCAAACTCATGTCCCGATTTTTTTGTATATAACATAATATAGAGATGAGGGAGGTTCTTAAACACACACACACACAAGCAAACAGTATTTAGAAAACAATCTATGAGTGAGTGAAATACCCGGCGTCTGACTTTCCTCAGTGGACAGAGGCAGGCTAAGTTGCTTAGTCATGTCCGACTCTTTGTGACCCCCTGGACTGTCATCCACCAGGCTCCATCATGGGATTCCCCAGGCCAGAATGCCGGAGTGGCTTGCCATTTCCTCTTCCAGGGGATCTTCCCGTCCCAGGGATGGAACCCGCATCGCTTGCATCTCCTGCACTGGCAGGCGAGTTCTGTGCCACTAACTAGTGGACAAATGAAACTGGCTTACTAAGACGTGGACGACACCTGCCCTGAAGCAGGACGGGCCCCACAGCCAGCCGGCACCCAGAGGTCGCAGCTTCGTGTCTGCCCAGCCTGCTCCCGGTTGCCAGCTGGCCTGGAGCTTGTGGGGAGTTCAGCCTGCGCCCTGTCGGCCTGACCCTCGTTGATGCCAGCAGTCACTGGGGATGCCGAGCACTCTTGCCTGGGGCCTGGCGGGAGTGGGTGTCCCTCGTAGCAAGGCTGCTTCTGCCATGGGTGCCCACACGGCCCCGGGGGGGAGGCTTGCCTCTAGCCGCCCTTGGGGTCCCTTGCCTGCGCTCCACTGGCGTCTCCCCATGTCCCACTGGGAACCCGCGGCCGCCTGCCTGCTGGGGCCCTTCCCTGTCCCGCCCTGGGCCGTCTGATGGCCTTGGAGCAGCGCCGCCCACGCGGGCTCCCAGGCCTCTCGGAGGCTGCCTCCTCATCCGGATTATCGACTGGCGGCTCAATCCATTCCGCACTGGCAGGAGAATAATGGAGTGGAAAAGCTATTTCTCCTTTCTCTTGAGCGGGTTCTCATCCGTCAGGAGCAGGCTGGTCTCCCTCCCTTCTCCTGACCCCCCTCCGAGCCTGCTGTAAACCGAGCGGGGCCGGCTGTGCTCGCCGCTTCCCGGGCTCTTCCGGTCTCATTACTGAGGGGGCTTTGCAGTCCTCACATGACAGCGATGTTCTCATTGTTCCTGCCTCCCCCACAAACGGGACAGAACCGAGACCCCAGCCAGAGCCCAGCCAGCCACCGAAGCCAACATTGTACCCGTCGACAGAAACTCCTTTCTGGAAATACCACTTTTCCAGGGAATTCCACCTCCACACGTGCACACATATACAGGCACATACACACACATATACACACAGAGAGACACATACACCATAAACCACATATACAAACACACGTGCACATACATATATACACACGTATGCACACGTGCATGCACATGCATATACCTGCACACAAACACACAACACATTCACACATGTGCACACACAAAGACACACACAAAACCCCACATATACGCACACACATACACACAGAGAGACACACATACACCAGAAACCACATATACAAACACATGTGCATACACACACATGCACATGCATATACCCGCACACAAACACACCACATTCACACACATGCACACACAGAGACACACACAAAACCCCACATATACACACACACATACACACATATATAAACACGCACATGCATATACACGCACATAAACGCACAACACACATACACACACTCCCAAAAAACCATGTGCATGCACACACATGCACACACATACACAGAGACACACATACACAAAAAACACATACACACATATACACATATACAAACACAAACACACATGCTTACATATACACACATGCATGCACATGCATATAACCACACACAGCATGTGCACACACGTGCACATACAGAGACACACACACAAAACCCCACTTATACGCACACACACACACATATAAACATGCACACACATATACACACAAGTGTGTACATACACACAAACACATACACACACCAAAAAACCACATACATGCACATACATGCACACACATACACAGAGACACATATACACACATATAGAGACACAAACACATGTATGCATGCATATACACACAGGCATATATACATGCACTTACATGCACACAAACATAACACACACACATGCGTGCACGCACACACACACACATACACACTACTACTTTATAATTAAGACCTATCCCGTCACAACATTTTGTACCATTTTTCACATGTGTATTTTGCTTAAAACTATTCTGTGGTTACACAAATCCTGCCCGTAAACTGTCAGAACAGTCGGCCACCAAGTGCCACTTGGCTTTATGCTCATGGTGTTCATGCCTGTACTGTCTTGGGGTCCAGGACACGACCATGGGAAGAACATTTGACAATAGAAAATTATCCCATTTTTATGCCAAATGGAGATGATTCAACTGTATAAAACTCACCCACAAACCCAAAGACATAAATAGCAAGCTCTCAAGTTTGGTGAACTTCTGAAAGAAATATCCTCTGTAATCCTCATGGGCACCCTAGTACCACGTGACCGTTTGAAAATAACAAAATTCATTAGAAGCCCATGCTTTAAATTACAGTGTCTCTGGTTTTCTCAACATTTAGAAGGTATCCGTTTCCTGGGTGTCTTTCCAGCTTGCTTAATCTAAAGTTTCCATGTTTGTGTTTTCCACAAAGAGTAATTTAAAGTAAAACTTCATATTAAAGCTTATTTGCAGCAAAGCAGACCATGCCACAGCCTTTCCCTCACAGACCTTAATTTCAGCGCAACCCGTGTTTCCTCCAGTTTTTCTCTGCAGTGGTCAATGTTGTGCGGCTGTTTCCCCCCTCCCACAACCCGGGCAGGGGTCCCTAGGCAGACAGCAGCGGCGTGTCCAGGACAGGCCTGAGCTCGGGGGGCTGCAGAACGGGCTGCCCACCAGGCTCCGCTCTTCCTGCCTGGAGGGTGTCGGCTGAGTGGGCCTGTATGGTCCTCCCCGTCTGCCCGACCCCAGGATGTTGCCTCCTCGCGGCAGGGCCGTCATCCCCTCACCCAGCTCCCACTCACAGACGTGGCGGGCGTAGGGCCTGCAGGATAGGACTTTATGAAGGTTGAGGTTGACTGGTGATGAGCCCTAGAGTGGCGGCCCAACTGGCTGGAGCGAGTGCTCAGCCCCAGTGCACGTGTGAGTGCAGGGGGCCTAGTCGAGGCCTGACCGCTGGCTGGGGCACTCCCGGCCTCCAAGGAGCCGATGGTGTGAGCTGGGGGTGAGCAGAGGTGAACGCCCACGTCAGCAAGTGGAAAGCAGTGAAGCAGGAGGGGGCGGCCGAGGTGGACACTGCCTGCAGCAGGGAGGGGCGGCTGGGGGGGCAGAGCCACGTGCCCGGGGCGGCATCCGCCTGACCTCTGGCGGAGCTGGGTGAGCTGGGGCCCTGGCCCCGTCTGCAGGGGCGTCTTCCGGGGCCGCGTGCTGACGGCCCCAGGGGACCCCAGGCAGAGAAGCCAGCAGCTGCGCGTGAGCGGTGCTCGCGGTCACCTGCGGAAGCGTCCCTGAGCACGGGGCCTCTGAAGACGCCCTGCAGTGCTTCACCACAGGGCCACGCGGCACCAGCTCCCCTGAAGGCCGCGGCTGCATCTCCTGTGGCAGCGCCTCAGGGAGCCTGGAGCCCCGAGCGCCCCGCGCATCCCCACCGGCTGGCTGGGCCTCCACGGGGCTAGGGTCAGCCTCGCCCGACCGGCCCGTCTCCTCCTGGAACCAGAGAACCACACCACAGCCAGCACCCTGCTCGGGCCGCCTCTGCTTCCAACCCCGCCGCCCCTCGGAAGCTGTCTGGGACAATGTCCCCAACTGGACTTCCTCCACGATGACCATGCCTGAGTGACGGCCAGCCCTCTCTCCGGCCGGGCCTAGACGGCTGGAATGGCTGGGCTGCAGGGTTAGATTCACCGGAGCCCCTGAGGTGCTGGAGCAGGGCCCAGGGCCCCTCCAGCGCTGCCCCCTTGCTGGGGTCACCAGCCTCTCCTTGTCCCTCTGGACCCGCCGCTCTGGGGTGTCTGTTCCAGAAGTGAGGTGGCCTCGCAGAGCAGGTGCTTCGTGGAAGTCATGCAGGGACCCAGGCTCTGAGCCTCAGGCCCTGGAATCTGGGTGTGGTCCCAGCACCTCTGACCCTCGAGGGTCAGGAAACCTCCCAGGCCACGTTCTCTAAGGCAGGTTCAGGCCCCGTGGCTGCCCAGGCTGAGGCCGTCCATGTCAAGAAGCAGAGGTGTGTGTGTGGGGGGGGTGCTCCCTTCACCTGGACCCCCAGCCCCTCCTCCCTGCTCCTTTTGGTTCTCTCCCTCCCCCTCCTCCTGCCTCCTTCAGGGGCAGGAAGCTGTTAGAGGGGCATCTTCCCCACAGGAAAGGGCCCCCTCATTTTTGGGGGGGTACAGAGAACAGAGGGTCATTACCGTGAGACTCAGCTCCACCCTCCTTGACTGCTGTGCCCCCCAGGTGGGACAGAAGGAGGGCAGGGCCCTCCAGACCCGGCCTCACCTGTTCCAGTGGCTGCAGCCCCTCTGCACCTTGGCAGAGACCCTCCCCGGAAAGGAGATGGAAAGCTCGCCCCCACCCGAGGTCTCAGAGAGGGCGCGAGAGGAGGCGCAGCAATTAACCACTCAGGAGAGCTGTCGGCCCGCGTACGCCCGCGGCCGGTGATGCCTCCCTGCGAAATTATATCTGACATTTAATTTAAATGCACAGAGCTCTCATTCAGAAGTAAAGCCCACTGCCGAAGGCGGGCTGCTCCTGGGATGGATTCTTTTCTCTCCGCCGCTCTCCTCGCTGACCCAGCCTCACTGTGTCGGGCGTGCAACCAACCGCATTCGGCAGTCTCTCTACTCCGGATGTGGCCCCCGCGCCCCCGGGCTTCCCTTCACCTGGCAGAATGTCTCCATTTGCAATTTGTAACCGAGAAAGAAATCAATTCCCCAGACGGCCCCTGTGTGTAACCCCTGGGCCATTAGTGGGCGTTTGGAAGGCCGTCCCCCTCGCACCTTCACTATCAGACAGCCGCAGCCAGAGACACAGGACGGGGAGGGCACTCACGGGCGAGTCGTGTCTGCAGGGAGCTCCGGCCCAGTAACCCTTTCCATGCAGACGCTGAGGTCCAGGGCGCTCCTGCCTGGCAGGACGAGCTGATGCCCACCCCCCAGCCCACGCCCGGTCACTGGCAGAGTCTCTGCAGGCGGGCCTCTGCTCGGTCTGGTCGTCTCAGGATCCCAGCATCCTGGCTGCTTCTAAGCTGACTGAGGAGCCCACCCCCACACCCCAGCAGTTACGTAGGCCCCTCGTAGCAAGTGGGGAGGGTCTCAGCCACAGATCCTGGGAGGGCTCACACTAGAGGGCAGAGACATTTGTTTGGCTGCCAAGACATGTTTTCAAAAGAACTGGAGACACACTCCAGTCATTGCCGGAGAGAGGACGGGGCCCAGGGCCTGCCCCTGCTTCCTCTCGGCCCCTGCCCTCCCCTTGCTGGGAGGGTGGGGGGAACACCCAGGGCTCGAAGAGACAGTGGTCAGCAGCTGTGAGGTGTCTGCAGCTGGGAGCTGGGCTCCTGAGGCAGGCCCAGGATTGCCTGGACAAGAGGCTGGGGGTAGCGTGGCTCAGTGTGTCCTTGGGGACCAGACATGGGGAGTCCCCACAGGAATGGCGTGGCCTGAGTTGGGGTGGGGCTCAGCCAGGCTCATCCCAGGACCCCGCCCCCGAGTCCCTGCAGGCCAGGCCAGCCCGCTGGCCGCCGTGTCTCCTCTCTCCTGGACCACGTTCTCAGGCGCCTCACACATCGGAACGTGCAGAGAGCAGATGTGGGTATTTCCTGAGGTTCAAAAGCAGACCAGCCTCATATCCTAACTGAGGCGGCTGCAGTATCACAGGTCTGCTTGTTTTAAATAGAGTGCCTTGTAACATTTTAATACTAAGTGGGATTCTGGGCGTGTTTCCAGAAGAGCCGTTCTCTATCCCTGGGGTGGGCCCTGCCGCTGCCATAGCCCNNAGGGCCTGGACGCTAAGAGTGGGGCTCGGTGCAGTGAAATGACAGACCGGGGGCCCCAGCCACCTGTATTTAGGTGGATGTCCCATGCCTTCCATTTCTCTGAATTCTAAACTCTCTAGTTCAACTCAGTGTCTAGGAATCCCTGTGCTGGGGGGTTCATGAGCCCCCACGCCAGGGGGCGCCCCGCCCCAGCCTCCGTCACCTTGCCCTCTGTCTGCCCCCTGCCCGGGCGCTCCATCTCCCAGGCACTCATGGGTGCTGTCCCCTCACCTCAGCCACCAACGCGAGGCCGCTGTGCAGCAAGCGCGTGCTGAATCAGAGGCTGCACAAGCAGAAGCAGAAAGTAAACTGCCAGATACCAGCTCTGCCAGCGGGCGAGTAGCGGCACAGAAGACGGCCGAGCAGAGCCGCCACCTGACTTGCCGATCGATGGTCCTCCAGGGGTGCGTGGACGCGCAGTGTGGCCGGAGCTCACGGTCCCACAGGTGCAGCAAGGCGGGTTAGCATCTCCGTAGCATCCTTGGTGGGGCCTTGCCAGAAACTCACCCGGCCGACCAGGAAACAGTCGTTTCATCTCAGCGGGAGAAGGGCGGGCGATGGAGGCAGGGCAGTGTGGACCATCCCCTCCCGTGCCCCGGGGGGTGGGAGGCACGGGGCTCCATCAGCCTCTCTGGAGACAGCACCTCCTCCTCAGCAGAATAGAGTGCGGGGAGATTGGGGGTGACTGGCACTTTTCATGCTCCCCAGGCATTCCCAACCACCCCCCACTTGGTGTCACGGGGCAGACTGCTGGGCTGAAATGGGCATGTTGTGGGCAGCACCCTGGCTGGACGAGTGGCCCCGAGGGCCGTGCGGGGCCCGCCTGGGGCTGAGTCTGTGTCTCCTGCGCCCAAAGAACCTGCTCTCTCAGCGCAGATGCTACTGAGGGCGTGCGTCCGCTGCGGTGGGCCTGCTTCCAGGAGGGCCCCGGGACGGCTCACTGTGGACAGAGGCGCACGTCTGTGTAGAACGGGGTGAAACGAACGGGTTGGGGCTAGAGTGTCCGGGGAAGAAGGCGGCGCTGCGGGCCAGCAGAGCAGCACACGGGAGGCCTGTGTCTGCACAGACACCGAGGCGAGAGGTCGCAGGAAATCCCAGCGGGGCGAGGTGTAGGCGTGCGTGCAGGCGGGCACAGCGACCCAGCTCCAGCCCGCTCCAGTGGAGGAGGCCACCGCTGGAAGCCCTGCAGTCCCCAGGCGGGCACCCCTCCCCAGTGGGCACCACCCCAGACCCGGGTGCAGAGCCGGCCCGTGTGTGTGAACACACTCAGACCCCGTGTCCGCACCTCTGAGCTGCCCCCTGCCCTCCAGCGACACAGAGCTCAGCGCACAGAGGCCGGTGCTGCCTCTGGGAGAGGGCCGGCAGACGCTGGAGTGAGCCTCCTTGCTGTTCGCCGTCAGACTCGTTAGCAGCCGTGTGGGCGGGCACATGGAGCAGAGGCCGCACTGGCTGAGGCCCTGGGTGTGCACTGAGCCCGCTGCGGCGACGGCGGGACGCGGAGGGGCCGTCACAGCATTGAATGTGCCCCGAAGCTTCCAGCCGCTGGTGTCTCCCCCTCTACGGAGAGAGGAGGGCAGGGTGCAGGCCCGCTGGGGTGACATGAGGACCACGCTCCCTGGATGAAGGACTCGGCATGGACCCCATCCCCAGAGGCCTCCAGGGCTTCGGAGGCAGGAACTCGGGTCGGGCCAGGAGGTGAGTCCTGACACCGCCTGCACAAGCTGTGACGCCCCTGGGCCGTCCCTGGCCCCTCGCTGTGACGTCCCTGGGGCCATGGGCGGAGTCCCCACCGTTGCAATTCTGGTGAGGGAAGGGAGGGAGACCAGGCTGACCCCAGGATAGCAGGTCCCCTGTGACCACAGCGTCTCTCACTGGGCTTCACGGCTTCTTCTCCACCATGCTCTATAAAGGGAGACATTCCCCCATGTCACAGGGACCTGGGGACAAGAAGTAAACAGTGGCGTTCAAAGCGTTCAGCGCTCCCTGCAAGGAGGACTCTGTCTTAGTTGAAGGCGCCAGAGAGATAACTCAACTCACCATTACTCTTGCACTCAAACGGTTGAAGGGCACCCTTTCGTCTGCTCGTAACTCCTAGCGACCGTCCTCCAGCCCCAGTCGGCTGGGGCTGGTGGCCAGTGGCTGGACTAGCCTGTTTTGGCTCGGGAACATCTAAAGATCTGGCCCCCCTTCCTTTTCGTGTCGCTAAAACGGCAGCACAAAACCATGAAACGGGGTCTGGGAGCAGGAGAGGGCTCTCCTTCCTGCGATGATGACCTTGACTCTTAAAGCGTCGGCTAATAGGTGACTCCACTTAAAATGACCACGTGGGCGCTGGGCTCGCCGGGGCTGCCTGCGGGGCGGGGATGGCGGCAGCGGGAACAAGCCCATCCACCCAGCTCTGGTGTCAACTTGGGTTGGACTCAGGAGAGGCCGTGGCCCCGCGGGCTTCCAGACCACGGACCGTCCGGGCCCCCAGGCCTGCATCTGCGCTGCCTCCAAGCAAACCTGCAGCCCACGCCCCTCCGGCTCCGGTGGTCCCTTCCCACCTGAGGGGCTGTAGGCAGTGGCCGCACGGCGTCTGCCCCCCAGGGCCGCGCAGGGCTGTCCGTGGCTGACGTGTGGGTCGTTGGTTCCTGGCTAGCTGCATGTGACAGACTTATCCTAACCAATCCAGTAAGCAATCAGTAAATGGATATTTTAAAGAAATATAGCACCGAGAGGGCTGGTTGCTGTTCAGTCACTAAGTTGTGTCCGACTCTTTGTGACGCCATGGACTGCAGTGCGCCAGGCTTCCCTGTCCATCACCAACTCCCGGAGTTTGCTCAAACTCATGTCCGTCGAGTCGGTAATGCCGTCTAACCCTCTCATCCTCTACCTGCCTCTTGACCCATGGACTGTAGCCCTCCAGGCTCCCGGTCCTTGTGAATCTCCAGGCAAGAACACTGGAGTGGGTTGCCATGCCCTCCTCTAGGGGAGCTTCCCCACACAGGGATGGAACCTGGGCCTCCTTCACTGTCAGGCAGGCTCTTTGCCACTAGCGCCCCTGGGAAGCCCCCAGGAGGGCTTAATGCTGCTTAGCCGTGAGAGCGCTCAGGACAAAGTGCAAGCCCCAGACGGCGATGCAGGGCAGGGGGCCCTTGGGGCCTTGGGGAGGAAAGGCAGAGACGGGCCTCTGCAGCCGCCCAGAGGCCCCGGAGCAGGCCCGGCGGCCCGGGGAGGACGGTGCTGGCGGAGCCTCTCCTCCGGCTGCCGCGTCCACCTGCACCCCAGCCCGGAGCCCCGGCCACCGGGAGCCCCGCCTCACTAGCCTCGGACGCGGCCACTCCCCGCCGATGGGGGTGCGTGTGCTATAACACGCGGCGTCTGAGTCACGGGCGGCTCTCTCCAGACTTTGCAGCAGGCAACGCGGGGCCCGTGTGTTCTGTCCTGCAGACTGTGGGCAGCCCTTCAGCCAGGACACTGCGCCCAAAGACGAGCACTCGGCCTTGCTGGGAAGCACTGGCCCCTTCCCGCCAGCTCTGACCTGGGACCACGGAACCAGAATGGAAGCACTGACCCTGGGTGGGGCCAGGGGCCCTGGGACCTCCCCACGGGGCTCCTGCTTCACAGCAGCTGGCGGCCCAGGGCCCTGGAGCCAGAGCCTCGGGGGCAGGGCTTGAGGGCCAGAGCATGCTCCAGGGGCAGGTGCAGGGGCGCGCGCTGAGTGCAGGAGCTGTGGCCACCAGCTCACAGGCTGATCCCGCGAGGACCCCGGCCCAGCTGCAGTTGGGAGAAGCCTTGCCTGGCGCCTGGCAAGGGGCAGACAGGCCACAGTGAACACGCGGGCCGCTTCAGAGTATGCCAAGGCTGCACGAGTGCCTGTGCAGTTGCTGTGACGAGAGTGGTTCGCACACATCTGGACCCGGGCCCCGGCCACGCGTGTGGCTCCACATGCCTGTGGGCACCCACTGGGCTCCCCCTCGCGAGGACACGTGTCCCCCAGGGGCTCCAGCGCCTCTGGAAAGGGCAGCCAAAGCTGGAGCAAATTTATTCTCCCCGTTAGAAATGTCACACATGCACGTACACACCCCGCCAGCATGGAGCAGGCTGTCTGCAGAGAGCAGAGCTGCCCCTCAGCTCCAAGGCCAGTACGCGTCCAGCCTGGCCCAGGAGGAACCGTGTCCTTTTTGATCTTTGTCTCTCAAAGTGGCGGCAGCCACACAGAACCCAGGTGAACGGCACGCTCTGCGTGAAAGCGGGGAACAGGAGGTGCTGCGGGGTGAGGCTCTGGTGCCCCCCAGGAGATGCTGGATGCTGGTTTCACCCGGAGATGGGCCCTGCCTTCCCAGGGCTGCCCAAGGCCTCACGCCCTCGGTCTGCGTCAGCCCGGGCTGCCGAGTGCCGACTACCAGAAGCGCGGGCCGTCTCGCAGTCCTGAGGCTGGACGTGTTGGATCCAGGGGTGCGTTCCTTTGCATTCGAGCACCCGCTGTCCCTGAGCTTTGAGCTCACTTCCAAGGGGCGGGTTCGAGCTTCTTAGAGCCAGTCCACGGGCCGTGCCTGGGACTCCTGCTCGGGTGGGAGGGGCCCAGGTAGGAGGCAGGTCGCCGGCAGAGGTGGATCCACTCCGACTCCGACCTCTCGGACACCTGAGGCCCTGGGCCAGTAGCACGAAGAGCCTGCCTGCCCCCCACCAAACAGCCAAAGGGATGCCCTTACCCACAGACTCAGCCGCCCTGCAGCCGCAGCTCCAGGGGGTCTCCGCCAAACCCACTCAGGGCTTGTCCAACTCGTCTGTTTGGTCGAAGCTGCCCATCAAGGTGTGCGGGTGAGCGCGATTGGCGAGAAAGTCTGTGATACAGAAATGCGCGTTCCACTGAGGCCCCGCCAAAGTGCTGCGGTCAGGTGCCTGTCACAGCTCAGCGGCCACCAGCGCCCCCCTGCCCCGGGCCGCTGCTGTGCACACAGCTCCATCCCAGCCCAGTGAGGCGGACTCACCTGAGACACAGCAGGCCGCCCACCGAGTGCGGGACCGCTGCGGATCGGGGGACAGCGGCCGCCACGGCGGCTGCCAGCGGCCGACCCTGGGTCTCACAGGCATGTCTCCTGAGAGTGGCTGGAGCGGCCGCCGTGGGGGCAGCCCTGGTCAGAGCCCTGGGGGCCCAGCGTGGCTTTGCCTCGCCCTGGCCGACCCCACCTCCTGCATCTCCACCTGTGACGTGTGGGTGGGACTGAGTGACTGGCGGGGGTGGCCCTGGTGGTTCCCGGCAACCGTGGCGCTCCGCCGTGTCACTGCCAAGCTGCGAGAGAGCGGCCGTGTCCCAGGTGTAAGCCCAGGGGCGGTGGGAGGATGGTGCAGATGAGCACAGAGAGCCGTTCACTCAGGCTGTGCTGGCTGAGTCACGGTTCAGTCATCGGGCGTGGTAACGCGTGTGCGTGCCTCTGGGCCTGGAGGATGCTGAAGTGCCATCTCTGCCGTCCTCTTGCCACAAGCCCGAGGAGCTGAGTCGCTGCAAAGACAGCCCTCTCCCTGCAGCGCAGCTACCGGCTGTGGGTCCTCATTAAGGACTGTGCTCGTTTTCCTGGAACAGACGTTTGCGGGGCTCCCCATACGCCCGCAGCACACCACGCCGAGCGCCTGGGACACTGAGGGGTGCGGCAGCACCCCTGTGCTGAAGAAGCTGGCCCGCTGCTCCCCAGGGCGTCTTTCCGAGCTTCCGTTCCGTGCCGGATGCCGCCCGCAGCTGCAGAGCTCGGTGTGGACAAGCCTGGGAGCCTGACCTGGGCCGTGGCAGGCGGGCACCCCCTCTGGGCAGCGCTGGCTTCCAGGCGGGGCTGAGCACTCACACTCGGACTCAGAGACCCTGATCACAGGGGTGCAGCCTTCACCCTGGAGCGCCTGCGGCGTCTCAGAGAAGGAGGCGAGGGGCTGAAGCCCCAGGAAGGGGATTACCCTG
>SJYF01002055.1:75008-86943 GCA_006410515.1 Procapra przewalskii | reverse complement strand
GAATCGGTGGCATCTTAGCAGGAGGCTTGGCAGCTGCCGTCGTAAACACTTTCAGAACATTCCACAGGGCACCTTCCATGTCACCTCTGCTCAGGTAAGTGTGCCAAGTGTGAACTCCTTCCTGATATCTAGATGGTTCTTACCTGTCTTGTCTCTGCTGGGAAACGGCCAATGTTAATACCTTAATCAGACGCATAGGAGGGTATCCGGTCTCCAGTAGACGGTAACTTCCAGATTCAGTCAGCTATAGGCCTCGCCAAGTTTCCTGACCCCTGGAACCGTCTGAAACAAGAAATCAGTGAAGAAAGTCTCCCAGAGAAATGAAACAAGCCACCACAGCAAAGCCCCCAAGCTCTCCTGCCCCCACTGCCCGACTGCTCCCGGGGGCGGGGGCAGGAAGTGGGGAGACCCGGCTGAGGGGCCAGGAATCCGGACTCGGACTCGGGGTGACGTGCTCGCCGCGGAAACGCAGTCCTCTGGGGCTGCAGCGCTGCTCTGTCCTCTCGGCAGAAGCAGGCGGGGTGGGGCCCTCGTGCCCCACGTAGCTCGGGCTGACAGCAGGGCTCAGCACTTCCCACTTTCAAGGTCACACCTTGCCGAGGAAGAGGAGGAAGGCGGGAGACTCGGGGCCCCTCGGGGTGCCCTGCTCACTGAAGTCCCTGCAAATGGGCAGAGAGTCATCACTGAAGGCAGGGGATTGCTTGTTCCAGAACCAAAATTAGAGATGATTCACAGACCAGACACATCAAGCTATGGTGGAGCATGTCCTTACTCCCCACCAAAGTGTCTGATTTCAGCATCGGTCACGTTATTGTGCCCATTGAAAGCACATTTTCATGTCGATGAGTCCCCATGTGGCTCCTGGCTCCCTCTTCAACCTCATTTTCTTTTGCCCTTATTCCCCTTTTAAATCTCCATTCTAAACACGAGTATCTTGTCATTTCTAGACCACAAAACTGAGTGTATTGAATGGTGGGCTCATAGCGTAATATCTATGTTGGTAATTATTTTCTCTATGTTATTGAATACGTTTCATTTAAAAGCAAACACTGCATGAGCTATTGCCGTGGAGTTGATTAGCTCAGAAAGTAAAGAATCTGTCTGCAATGCAGGAGACCCAGGTTCAGTCCCTGGGCCAGGAAGATTCCGTAGAGAAGGAAATGGCAACCCATTCCCATCTTCTTGCCTGGAAAATTCCATGAATAGAGGATCCTGGTGGGCTCCAATCCATGGGGTCGCAAAGAGTCAGACACAACTGAATGATAGCCAGCTTTGGCCTTGAGCTTGACACGAGCAAACTGGGGGCCCACACGCCCTGATGCTCTGCTGGTGGACTGAGGGGCCCCAGTGAGGGATGACGGGAGGAGGCAGGGACTGGGAGCAGTGGGGGGGCCAGCGGCGGCCCTTGAGGACGCACCACATGGGTTAATGCTCTGCCCTTGGGCTTGCAGATGACCACTCCCGGATCCGGCTGAAATCAGAGAACAGCCACAGCAGCTCTGACTACATCAACGCCAGCCCCATCGTGAGTACCAACTCTGCCACCCGCCAAGGCTTGGGGGAGGAGTAGAAAAGCCCGGCCCTGGGTCAAGAGCTGACAGCCAATCTCCACCTGGTAACTAGTCTCCACCAGGTAACTCTCCACCCAGTAACTAGCCTCCACTTGGCAACTAGCCTCCACCCGGTAACTAGCCTCCTCCTCCTGGTTACTAGCCTCCACCTGGTAACTAACATCCACTCTGTTACTAGTCTCCACCTAGTAACTACCATCCACCTTGTAACTAGCCTCCTCCAGGTTACCAGCTCCCACACTGTAACTAGTCTCCACTTGATAACTAACATACACCCTGTAACTAGCCTCTACCCCATAACTAACCTCCACCGGGAAACACGTCTCCACACTGTAACTAGCCTCCACCCTGTAACTAGTCTCTACCTGGTAACTAGCCTCTACTAGGTAACTAGCTTCCACCTGGTAACTAGTCTTCACTCTGAAACTAACCTCTACCTGATAACTAGTCCCCACCTGGTAACTAGCCTCCACCTGGTAACTAGCCTCCACCTGATAACTAGTATCTACCCTGTAACTAGTCTCTACCTGGTAACTAGTCTCCACCCTATAACTAGCCTCCAGCTGGTAACGAGCCTCCACCTGGCACCGAGCCTCCACCCTGTAACTAGCCTCCACCAGGTTACTAGCCCCTGTCAGGTGCCAGGGCTGGTGCGCCACCCCGGCCTGCTCTCAACGGCCCTTGGCCCCAGCATCCGGGGCAGCGGGGGCGTGGTGCAGGGCACAGGGCCTGGTCACCCCATAGCAACAGCGTCCTGCAAAGTTGCTGCTGGAGCCTGTGACTCTGGGGAAATCCTTATTCCCCACGTGGGGGAAACAGGAAAAAACAGACCCAAACCTGGTGCGTGCTGCATGGTGGAGGGCCTGGAGGTGGTGGAAACCAGGCTGGCTTCCTCTGGCTTTTCCAGCAGGCAGGGTCTTCACTTCCTGGGGCGGGGGGCCGCAGCCGTGCCTCCCTGAGCAGCTGGAATCAGATGGGGGGCTGTGGCCAGCAGGCATTCCTGGCTTCCGGAGAGTCCCCACCAACCCCTCGCCACAGCTGCTATTCCCACTGCTTCCTGCCCTGCACCCGGCAGCGGCGGGTGGTGGGGGGAGCTTAAAAGGAAACTCTGAAGCCCCCCCAACACAAGGGGAAGAGGGGCTGGAAGGTGGGCCTGAGGGCTGGAGTGAGTGTAGGTGGCAGGTGGTGAGATGAGCCTGCCGTCTCCACTCAGAGTGCCGCGTCGGCACCACCTGGACCCGCAGCAGAGCGTGGGGAGTGGGTGTGGGTTGTGTCCCCTTGGTCTCGGCCCCGGTCTTCGGGGAGGGTCAGGCCACCTCACTGAGTTCTCAAGTTGGCTTCGCAGACAGGCGTGCCGGGTGCAGCACGTCCTGGGGCTCTGATGAGGTTCTGGGAGTGTCGGTGGCCGAGGGGGTGGGGCTGTCTCTGATTCCTGAGAGCCGTGTGCGAGCCACCAGCCACGGTCCCCGCTGTCCGCGGTGGCGACCCTGGCGAGACAGCCTGCCGTCTGCCACGAGCAGGACCGCAGGCCGCAGGCCGCTGTTGCCATGGTGGCGCATTTCAGGGCCTCTGTTGCGCGCACCTTACTATTGCGACGCCGGTGCACCACGGTCAGTCCCACTTCCTGACGCTTCACAACCGCGCGGCGGGCGCTCCGGGTAACACACGCTGTGAGAAGGGGATCTGCAGGGAGCACCCTGTCTGCACCCGCCCAAGCCCAGGCCCGTGTTTCTGGGACTGTATTTAAGGAGTCACGCCTTCGTTTCTGGCCACGTAGGCATCAAATGTTGGCTCCGTGCCTGCAGAGGCCTCACTGGAGCCCTTCAGTCAGTCTTCTCAGTAAACACTCTTGGTGAGTTTGGTATTTTTCCATCAATTCTAATTCAAAAAGCCAAGCAAAAGCCCCATTGACTTCCCCATGTCTCCGATGAGGCTGGGGTCTGTGTGTGCCGGGTCTCAGTGATGGGCTGCAGAAGAGGGGACCAGCCTTCATGCTGCTGGGCTCCTTCCCTGGAACGAACACGTAACAGGCGGAGACATTCCTTCAAGCCTGAGAGACGGAGTTCAGTGTGGGAGTGCCCAGCTCTCCCCCTTGAGTGGCTTCTGACTTTCAGAAGTCTAGGCCGCTTCAGGCTAGTTAGGACCGGCAGAGGACAAGGGGCTGGAGGCCACATCACCGCGCCCTCCTCTCTGAGCTGCCCTGCCCCCTACTCCTACACCTTCCCCGTCTCTCTCCTGTTGGCAGAGATGTAGAACAGCCTCCCAGGCCCAAAGATGGGGCAGGGGCATGGGTCAGGAGGTGAGGCCAAGAGAGAGACATGACTTTTCAGTGTCTTTTTATGTTTTCCTTTTATTTTGCCCCACAATTCTTTCTGTCCATATTTGGGGTATAAGTATGAGTTAGAAGAGCTCCTCGGCTCCTCTTCTCCCTGAAATGACTGACGGTCCCGTGACAACAAGCTTCCTGGCAGAGCTGAATGAGAAGCTTACGATTAGAGCCCAAGAAGCCCCAGCTGTGCAGAACAATACTACAGTAATTACACCCGTCATATTTGCACTTAGTCCTCATTAAAGTTCAGGGAAGCCATCAGTGCTAAATAATGTGCCATCTCTGCTTTGAAATCAGAGGTCACCAGAGTCTGTGGGAGCTCTGAGAGAGAAACCATCAGCCACGCGGAAGCTGGTCACCAGAGTCTGTGGGAATTCTGGGAGAGAAACCGTCATCCACGCGGGATCTTTGTCACCAGAGTCTGCGGGAGTTCTGGGGGAGAAGCCGTCAGCCACGCGGGAGCTCGGTCACCAGAGTCTATGGGAATTCTGGGAGAGAAACTGTCATCCATGCGGGATCTTTGTCACCAGAGTCTGTGGGAGTTCTGGGAGAGAAGCCATCAGCCACACGGATCTTTGTACCAGAGTCTGTGGGAATTCTGGGAGAGAAACCATCATCCACGCGGGATCTTTGTACCAGAGTCTGCGGGAGTTCCAGGGGAGAAGCTGTCAGCCACGCGGGAGCCCGGTCACTGTCGGGCGTGGACTAGGGATAGTGTTACCGCTATTGTGAGAGCACACACGCTCCTCACCAGGGGCGAGTCTGAACATCTCAGTATCACTTGAAATTAAACTTACTCTTCACTCCTCTGTTTATTAATAAAGGGGGAGAATTGTTTAATTTTTAAACCAGTTCACTTAACAAATTTAAGTAGTACAAATTGACTCTTCAGAAAATAACTGCCCAGATACCCTGAACATCACAATAAATTGTCCAAATGGGAAAACAACTCCTTGGTTTTCAGATTTATAAGCGGACATCCATATATTTATAATTATAGTTGGCACGCGTACATGCTAAGTTACTTCAGTAGTGTCCGACTCTTCGCGGCCCCCTGGACTGTAGCCCAGCAGGCTCCTCTGTCCGTGGGATTCTCCAGGCAAGAATACTGGAGCCGGTTACCATGCCCTCCTCCAGGGGAGCTTCCCAACCCAGGGATCAAACCCACATCTCTTACCTCTCCTGCATTGGCAGGTGGGTTCTTTACCACTAGAGCCACTTGGGAAGCCCAATTATAGTTTATATCCATTATTTTTCTTAAATCTCAACTCATAAGAATATTAAAATCATTCAAGTTCATAAGCCACACTCTCTCCCACTGATTTTACTACAGTTTCCCAGCAAACTCTCACCGTAAGACTTGGTATCTGGAAAAGTGGCTTGAAAACTCTGCCTGATAGGGTCTAGTTTTTAGAAACCACGCGTGAAATTTGCTTTGCATATTATGAAAAGCAAGTATACGTGGTCCGGGGGCAGAACCAATGTTGCGCTCACCTGCACACCAGCCCACAGCCTCACCCCAAGTCACTCTTCAAGGCTTCAGAACATGGGTGCCCTGGTCTTAACATACTGAAGGCTTAATTTTTAAGATGAGCTTGTTTGGAACATCAGGGAAATATTGGTACATTTTCTGATGCAGATTAGAGCTAGTCGCTTTATTAGAACTCTCCTTGTCCAGCTTGAATCAAATCTCTAGGGATATACCTTGCAGGCACCCTGGTTCAGGTTATGTCTTTTTTTCATATTGGCGAATAGTTGATTAATAACACTGTCTTAAAGGTGTATGGCAAAGTGATTCAGTTAAGCGTATACATGTATCTCAGTTCAGTCGCTCAGTCATGTCTGATTCTTTGCCACCCCATAGACTGCAGCATGCCAGACTTCCCTGTCCATCACCAGCTCCCGGAGCCTACTCAAACTCATGTCCATTACATTGGTGACGCCATCCAACCATCGCATCCTCTGTCGTCCCCTTCTCCTCCCGCCTTCAGTCTTTCCCAGCATCAGGCTCTTTTCCAATGAGTCAGCTCTTCGCATCAGGTGGCCAAAGTATTGGAGCTTCAGCTTCAGCATCAGTCCTTCCAATGAATATTCAGGACTGATTTCCCTTAGGATTAACTGGTTGGACCTCCTTGCAGTCCAAGGGACTCTCAAGAGCCTTCTCCACACCACAGGTCAAAAGCATGACTTCTTCGGCGCTCAGCTTTCTTCAGAGTCCAACTCTCTCATCTATACACGACTACTGGAAAAGCCACAGCCTTGACTAGATGGACCTTTGTTGGTAAAGTAACGTCTCTATCTATTCTTTTTCAAGCTCTTTTCCCAGTTAGGTTATGACAGAGTACTGAGCACAGTCCCTTGTGCTGCACAGTAGGTCCTTGTTGGTCGTCCGGGTGGCGTCTTGATGAGACTCAGCCCAAACGTTGGGGGTCTACTTTCTCTGAAAAACACCCCAGAATCCCGGAGCTGAAGGACCCGTAGAGACCACATCCCACTTCTCCAGCCCCTCCCACCCCATTTTACAGACCCTGAGATGGACACCAGAGAGCCTGACCTTGCCCACGGCCCTGGCGCTTTATGTGACCACAGAGATCGTACAGACGAAAGCTCCCTACAAAGAGGTGAGGAAGGAGGGGGACAGTCGGCCCCGACGTCAGCGGAAGCCAGCGCTCACCCCCACCAGGAGAGCCGGTGGACGCCCTCACCCACCCGCCGGGGGCAGCCAGCGTGCCGCACGAGGAGCCGTGTTCCCGGGAACTGACGACTCCCTCTGGTCGCCACACCTGTCCTGCCCTGCAGGTCTTAAGTGTGCTGAGACTCTGCTGTTGAGTCAAATGCTTGCTTTGCTTTCGTTCAGTCACAGCCGCACGAAACTGGACAGAGGCTGCCGTGTACGAGCAAGGCCTCATCTTTGCTGCACGCATAGAACATGCGCGGGGTGAGGAGATGGCGCTTGTCTCCGAGCGACTGTCGAGCTGGTGGCACGGGGCGCCGCCCTGCGGCCACTCACTGCCGGCCAAGCGGCAGCCACACGGTAAGGTCACGGGGGAGGGGCGTGGCTCGGGCCGGCGCGCACCGCCTGCGCCCAGCCCCACGTCCTCCCACCTCGGCTCGGCTTGATGGCCACGGAGTGGCATGGAGACCTCTCCCCACAGGAGGCCTTATTTACCTCCCGAAACCCTGATCCGATGCTTGCTTCCGATCACATATTTCTCACTGTGAAAGCAGCTAAATGTGCTGGGTTGTACATGCGGAGGATTTTAAAATGCATTGCTCTCTGAATTGCTCTGGGCAAAAAAGCACATTTGAAAAGGAGGTGGGGTTATACTTTTCATGCAGAACTATTTGCAAGGAAGAGACAGGGTCCCTGTAAATAGCTGTCACCCCCAACAAATGCATATTTTAAACATCAAAACTCCTTATTTCTGCCGAGCACATTCCCACTGAAACATTTTAATTGGGGCTTTCAGCAAGAGTAACGTAATTTTACCTGTATTGTGTGTTGTTGTGAATTTCCAGTTTTAATTACGAATCACTAAATTAGATGCACAGAAAGCGTTTTTTTCCTGCCCCCCCGCCCCGCCCCTTAGCTAGCGTCTCGTGGCTGTGCTGATGGAGTGACTTACATCTGTTCTCCTGTGCTCTTTCCCCTCTCGTGGTGCACATGATTATAAGGCGCACTGGGGGCGTCCTCTCAGACTGACAGCCGTGGGCTCTGAAAGTGCTGACGGGCAGGCGGCACCGGATGCATGTTAAAGGGGACATGAGCCCTTCTCAAGCCCAGACTCAGAGGGGCCATCAGGTGGCCCCGGGGCCTCCAGCCGGCATCCTCACGTGTCACGGTGACTCATGCCTGGTTGCACCTTTCTTGTCTTTCACCGTGTTGGGAAATGCGTTCTTAGCAAGTACCTCTAAATTTGGAGCATTTTAAATCTTTCCTCAAACCCTGGGGTCAAAAGAGTAAAACCAGTGCTGGATGGAAAGAATAAAGGAGGCTGATGTCTGACGAGTGAGCGGTCGCCTGACAGCTAGGGTAGACCCGCCTGCTGTCTTCTGGGGGGTGTCTCTGTGGTCCCCAAGGGGGGACAGTGAGGACGTCCTGCTGACACCTCACCTGGCCCCTCCCTTGTCCTCTTGGGACGCCAGCCTGAGAGGGAGAACACCGTCTGATCTAATCCGATTTGCTGCTCCAGACTTTGTTCCCATGTTTTTTTCCTGCTTAGTCTTGGAATTGACTGTTCTGATGAAGGTCTTCTAAGCCAGCCTTCCTCTCTCGGAGCCAGCAGGCCGCGTTCAGGCAGATGGACAGCCAGGAAGCTCACCGCGGCTTTCTCCTTTGTTTGTTGGTTTTCGGTCCTTGTCTGGCGAGGTGGAAAGTGAATACGAAATGAGCTGCCGGAAGCCTGGGCCCATCCCCGGCCTGTGCCTGCTGGGCTGGCTTTCGGCCCCGGGTGGCTCGGCTGGGCCCTTCCGGGGTGCAGAGCAGCACAGCAGCACAGAGGGGGTTTGCTTCATCCTGGGAGGCAGGAAGCACTCTTGCTGGGCCCCTCCGGGTCCGAGCGATGCCCGCCCTCTGCCCAGCCCAGTGCCCGCAGTGCCAACCTCGGCCGCGTTACCTTTGAGCCCTGTGTGTAGCCAGTGGTGGCCATGGAGGCCGCGCACACCAGCGGAACACCTCTGTGGTCACAGTCGTCCGTGGACTTGTCGCCACGTGGGTGACCCGGGCGCCTTCCCTGCCTGCCCTCGGCCCCGCTTCACGCAGCCCCTGCCTGGCTGATGCCCTGGCGTCTGGTCTCTGGTTCACTGGCCTCCATTCTACTGATGCTGCTCAGTTACCGCCATTCCAGGTGTCAGAAGCACATTCAGCCCCATCACCAGGCTCCAGGCACAGGGTCCCCAGGCCCCCCTAAACTCCAGGCACCAGGCCCCCCCTAAACTCCAGGCACCAGGTCCCTAGGCCCCCCTAAAAATCCAGGCACCAGCGCCCAGGCCCCACCTAAACTCCAGGCACCGGCCCCCGGCCCCTCTGGAATCCTGGGGGGTGTTAGGTCAGGAGGGGTCTGGCAGGGGCCGGGGGGGTATCCCGCCTCCACAGAGGTGGTGTGTGCGGGCCTGGGGGCTGTCAGCGCAGGACTCGGGGCCCTGGGCATCCCCCACCCTGCCCTTCAGAGTGCATCTTCCTCCTGTGCTCTTGTTTCCGCAGATGGACCACGACCCCAGGAAGCCCGCATACATCGCCACCCAAGGACCCCTGCCCTCGACTGTGGCTGACTTCTGGCAGGTGACTCTTTCTAAATTAAATTTTGTTCTGAGTCTAACAGCTTAATAAATTGATCATGAGTAATGCCTTGGACGGAGAAAGCAATGGCACCCCACTCCAGTACTCTTGCCTGGAGAATCCCATGGATGGAGGAGCCTGGTGGGCTACAGTCCATGGGGTCGCTGAGAGTAGGACATGACTGAGCAACTTCACTTTCACTTTTCACTTTCATGCCTTGGAGAAGGAAATGGCAACCCACTCCAGTGTTCTTGCCTAGAGAATCCCAGGGACGGCGGAGCCTGGTGGGCTGCCGTCTATGGGGTCGCACAGTCAGACTGACGCGACTTAGCAGCAGCAGCAGCAGCAGCAATGCCTGAGATTCAGTCAAGCCAATCCAGGTTAGTTTACAGGTGTTCGTCACATGTTCCTCGGTTTCAGAATTTATATGAGCTCGTTCGTATTTTTTGTGATCAACCTTCTTTTCCAAAACTTGAGTATGAACAATTCCCTTTGAGATATTAAACCTTTAAAGACTTTTACTTGTTAAGCTGCTCCAGTCACTTTATCTTACGAAATATAATGAAATAACGCATGCGTAAATTATTGCATTTTACTCAGATGTGTCTCTTATCGATAGTTTTAATCTTATGAAGGTTAAAAAATGGTGCTCAGATTGTAGTCTCTCTCCTTGTGGATTCTCTGTAGTAATGCATTTGAGAAGCCAGGCTGGTCTCTTTTCATCCAGCAAATACTGCACACTCGGATCAGGCTCGGGCGCTGGGGACACTGGGCAGTGAGAGGAGAGCCGGGGGCCAGTGGGGCCTCGCCTCCACGCCCTGGTCTCCCTGCCCACCGTCCAGCAGGCGGCAGAGCTCTGGGGGCGCACGGGGTCCCGCCACTGCCTGGCGGTTGAAATAGGGCCCTACTGTGAGTCAGGCCCATGGGCATCCCAGGACTGGCGGAGTGCACTCTGAGGACGAGATGAGGGAGGCATGGCCTCTGGGTCTGCAGGTGATGGGCAGGAGCAGCGTGAGGGCCACGAGGCCAGGCTGTCGGGGTCTGGTGGCCACGACCTCTCTAACCCAGAGGGACCCGCTGAAGTTGGCAGAGTCCATGTTTCCTGCTCCCTGTGCCCCGAGGGCTGAGTCTCCTCCTTGTCACACCTGCTGAGAGGTCGTGCACCCCAGGAGGACCAGGTGGCTGGCTCTGGCCTGGCCCTGAGGGGCTTCCCCACCCCACGCAGAGCTGTCCCCCTGAGCCATGAGCCCACCCATCCCAGCTTGCCTACAGATCGCTGCTGGAATCCCATGGAGGGTTTGCTCGGTCACCTTCCTGCTGCCCCCTAGGCTCCGTGCTCAGACAGAAAGAACACAGAAAACCCCGAGTCGTATGGCAGAATAAAGGACCAGCGGAATTCCACGGTCACGGCATCTTCCAGTCGGCCTCAGCCCGCCTTCCCAGCTCATTTGGGTAGGAGTGCCTCAGAGGGGTGGTTTCCCTTTTACCAGCTTCAGGCCCTGGTCGCGACTGCCTGTAGGCAAAGCTTCTCTTGCCAACAGAAGCACAAGTGCCGAAGGTCGTGTGGACACTCACACAGTCATCACTTACATCCATGGACCACCTACCCTGGGCAGGCCCTGTGGTGGGGCTTGTATATTTTGACCCCTGGACCTTGCGTTCTACGAGACTCGCGGTTCATACTCTGCCCCGGTTCACGCGGTTAGTACATGGGGCCGATGGTATATTTTTCTTACCTCCTGTTCTGAGCAGTTGCCATTGTTGGGGGCCATTCATTGTGCCAGCATTTGTAAAACCATAGGATGTCCTAGAGCATTTATGGAGGCCTGACATCAAGGGGCACTCTTGAAATGGAAAGGAGACATCTCTAAATGATGCAACTGGAGAAAACTATTCAACTGAGATGCAGTGCAAGATACTATGAGAGACACCTCTTCCAGCACTTACCAAACCTCCAGGAAACGCTGGCGTCCCTCGAGGCAGCAGTGGCCACTGGCCACCAGGCCGCCCTCCAGGCCGTCGCAGGCCCCTCAGCTCATCACAGCCCCCGAGACACCCTGTGGCAAAAGGACCTCCCTGACTGCGTCTCCCCAAGTGCCCTGAGCCAGAGGCAGTCTCCACACCAAGCCCTGGGGTCTGGTTGCAGGAAGAACACAGTGGAGAGGTGCTGGCCTCGGATAGAGGGTGTCTTAGCATCTGCTTCTTAGCAGCCACACGGGCTGGACTGGCCCGCACAGCGTATATTCTAGAAATGGCATCTAGCAAGCATGGCTCCTTACTAACCACCCAAGGTCACAGGCTCAAAATTCCAGGTTCCGTTCACTGCCTTGGGCTCTACAAAAAGTGCGTGGAGGAGAACGCCTGCCTTTAAACTTCTTGCAGAAGACAGAGCCTCTCAAAAACCACGGTGAAGTGGAAGTCCCTTTAAGAATAAAACCTGCTTTGAAGCATAAGTTTTCTGTTGGAAACACAAGACATTCTGAGTGACAGTTCATGCCTGGATTCACGGCTTCCCCAGTAGTTCAGCAGAGCAGGCAATGGCACCCACTCCAGCGCTCTCGCCTGGAGAATCCCAGGGACGGGGGAGCCTGGTGGGCTGCAGTCCATGGGGTTGCCAGGAGTCGGACACGACTGAGCAACTTCACTTTCACTTTTCACTTGCATGCATTGGAGAAGGCAATGGCAGCCCACTCCAGCACTCTCGCCTGGAGAATCCCAGGGACGGGGGAGCCTGGTGGGCTGCCGTCTATGGGGTCG
>SJYF01002055.1:24946-44908 GCA_006410515.1 Procapra przewalskii | reverse complement strand
GCAACCCACTCCAGTGTTCTTGCCTGGAGAATCCCAGGGACGAGGGAGCCTGGTGGGCTGCCATCTATGGGGTCGCACAGAGTCAGACACGACTGAAGTGACTTAGCAGCAGCAGCCCAGCTTTCTTGAGCCAACACAAACGAAAGCCGCCTTGCCCTGTGTTCCTTTGTGAACCCCAAAATGCCCCTCCCAGCTGAGCGGTTGAAGGATGATGGTCACCATCATTTGGCCACTGAGCCCAGAGGCCCCAGCAGTGGGTGAGGGGCACCAGTGTGCACTGTGCCCGTCTGAGCCCAGCGTGTGTCTGTCGGCCTCACGTGCACGGCACCATCTGAGCCCGGCATGTGTCTCTCGGCCCTGTGTGCACGGTGCCATCTGAGCCCGGCGTGTGTCTTGCAGGCGCCAAGGAGATCGACATCGCTGCCACCTTGGAGCATCTGCGGGACCAGCGACCAGGCATGGTCCAGACCAAGGTAAGGCAGCCGGGCCTGGGGCTCGGGGTCGGGGCTCATGGGGCGGTTTTCTCAAAAGGAGCGAGGGGCAGGCCGGCCAGCTGCCTCCCACACCACCTCCACTTGGGACTGGACGCTGGCTGACCACCCCAGGAGGTCGGGGCGGCTCCGGCTGCAGCCCCGACATTCCAGCCTGAGGAGATGCGGTTGGACCTCAGGGCCCGGGGCCCTCAGTGTGCCGGATGGAGGGAGGGGGGGAACAGCGGCGTCTCCCCATCAGAGGCCAGCAACGTGTGTGGCGTGTTCCGGCCAAGCCCACAGCCGCAGCCCCACTGCGAGGTTGTCAGGACGGCGGTCACCAGAGTGTCCCCGGGCCGTGCTGGCCCCTGAGCAGCTTACTGAAAAGGCTGTTTGCAGGAAAAGGAGCAGAGCCTAAAGACCCCTGGACAGCCTTGGGCTCACTGGAGCCGGAGCCAGCGTCCGCGTGATGGCTCATTCCCTTAGCATTGCAGAAGCGCCCGTGTCCAGCCACAGACACCCCACACGCACGCCCTGCAGTCGTAAGCACAGGATCCTCTCCTTCCTGGTGGGGCCCGGACTCCCCAGATGCCATCAGCACCTCCACGAAAGCCGCCCTTGCAGAGGATTTCAGTTACAAAAATCATAAAAGCCCTCCCGGGACACCAGGCCACACTGTGCTCCGGTGCCAAGTAGTGAGGGTCTAGGACCCCTGTCGTCCCAGCTCGGGGTCTTACTGTCCCCACAGGGCATCAGCAGCTCCTGGGCCCTGCTCCCTGCCACAGACGGGACAGGGCAGCGTCTGAGCCTCGAGGGAGGGAGCACAGGCTTCACTCCACCCGCTCTGGTGGGCGGGAAGGAGCCCAGCGCCTAGTAAGCACGGCAAGCACACTTTGACCCCGAAGGTCGTTTCTCAGAACAGCTTCATGGGCCCCTGTGGCTGGTTCCACGTGGTTGAAGTCAGCCCCAAGCATGGAGGCAAAACCAGCTCAGCTCCCTCGTGTAGAGCCAGGAAACCGCTCCGGGTAGAGCCGGAGTACGCGCCTAGCGGCTGGGTCTCATGGCCACCGCCGCTTCTGGTGCTCGCTGATCCTCCACTGGCAGTTGATGGGGCCCTGGGAGAGCTGGACCCTGCCCGTGCCTGCCTGCCATCCCAGTGACAGGCAGCCCTCGGGTCCAGGGGCCCTGGCGGGGCAGTCCTGCTGGGCTGCCTGTGCCATGGGTGGTGGCCTGCTCATCCAGAAATCCAGGGTTGGCTCACTGTCCGGGACCCGGCCCCAAGGCGGCCGCTGCACGTGGGCCTGGAGGCTCGTCCCCAGGAGAGCCCAGTGTGCTTCAGGAGGCTCATGGCCGCCAGCAGAGGCTCTGAGCTAGAACCTGGCAGTCACCCCTGGTGGCTCCGATGGTAAAGAATCTGCTTGCAGTGCAAGAGATCGGGGTTTGATTCCTGGATCAGGAAGATCCCCTGGAGAAGGGAATGTTTACCCACTCCAGTACCCTTGCCTGCAGAATCCCATGGACAGAGGAGCCTGGAGGGCTGCAGTCCCTGGGGTCGCAAAGAGTCGGACACGACTGAGCAGGGAACAGCACGTAGTTTCTGTTATGTACCGGCCACTCAAAGTGGAAGTTTATTGTTCTTTCTGGCGTTGGACTCGAGTCTGTCCATGGCTGGAGTTACCGAGTCTCTAAGCCACTGAGAGGGCTCCCCTCCATCAGAACCCCTTAACTGCTGCTGAGGCAGTCTTTGGCTAGTTCACTCTTTCGTAGTCTCTTTGGTGTGATGGGGAAGTACTGGGTCCACTGCTCCGAGTGTCTCATGCCGAGTTGGGAGCAGGCTGTGGACCCGGAAAGCCTGCCGGACAGGTGGGCTGGTCCTCTGTCTGCCGAGCCCCCGTTTCTGGAGGAGCAGACGGTTCTGACACCCTGCACTCGCCCCTAGTTCCTACTCAGCAGTCCTGCAGGAGAAGCGTGTCCCGTCCCGGGTGCACTGGTGTCCGTGGGCACGCGCATGCCTAAGCTGGCACAGCTGAGGGTGAGAAAAGGTTTCTTGGCAAACGGAAGTGAGTCGGATTGAGCCAGATGGTGGCTGGATTTTCAAAGAGCACGAGTACCACCCTCTCCGTTCTGAGGCCAGGGAACCCCAAGGGGTCGTGACTGTGACCGTTTCCGGTGAGTCTCAGAAGGACGGGAGGCTGCGTCCAGCCCCACCCCTGGTGGGCCATGCTGGGGCTGGGATCAGAAGGAGCCGGGGGCAGCCACTGCCCCACTCACATGTCCAGCCCAGCTTCTCGAGGACAGAAGCGGAGACGAGCTCGAGGGTGCAGCCGTCTGCTCCGGGTCTCCTCCCGCAAGCCCGCGCCCCGCCCGCCTCCCACGGGAGTGTGCAGCTCTCCCCGGCCCTCCCTCAGCCGCTTCTCTCCGCAGGACGGCACGCAGAGCCCACGGCTGAAGCAGAAGGGGCCCCACTCACGTCTCCCTCCTCTGTCCCTCCAGGAGCAGTTCGAGTTTGCCCTGACGGCCGTGGCGGAGGAGGTGAACGCCATCCTCAAAGCCTTTCCCCAGTGAGGCTGGAGGCGCCCACGGCTGGGGCCCCGCCAGCCACCACGGACGTCGTGGCCGCCTCCTACTGCGGCTGCCTAGCGGTCTAGTCCTTAGGACTCTTCAGTCAGTGCAGCTGAGCAGTTAAAATGTGTGTTTCTGTTCAGCCAAATAATGATAAAGGGAAATCTATGGGCAGATGCAATGATGGGGCGCAATCAGTTCTTCTATTTTCGATTTCTTGAAAAAACTTTATTTTTCCTTAAAACACACATCCATGTTCTTAATTGCCAATCACGTCGTATGGACGGCACCATCAGTGTGGTCCCCAGAAGAGCCTGGCTTGTGACCTGTCACTCTCTGGAGGGTCAGCCATGCAGGGCGGGGCCCAGAGGGGCCACCGGGCCGCCCTAGTAGGAGACACACTTGGCGTTTGTCCTTATGACTGTGTGCCACCGGGAGAAACCGCCGGCTTCCTCAGGAGTCAGGCAGGCGTGACGGTGGCATCCTGCAGCTTCGGGGTAGATCATAAAACACAATCGTGCCAGCTCCTCATCCGATCTGGGCTGCTGCACGCCCTCCCCGAAGCACTGCTGGGGCGCAGTGACGGCCCCTCCCAAACTTCCACTCTCCCAGGACAGCCAGGGGCCCCAGGGGCAAACACGTTCCCACCCAGAGTGCCTCCTTCCAGGCCAGCAGACAGGGACACTGGGCAAGGCCCTGGCAGAGCCCCAACCTCTAGACACGGCTTTTAGCTACAAATAGGGATTTATATGTGTGTCTGTCACTTCGGTCGTGTCCGACTCCTTGCAACCCCATGGACTGTAGCCTGCCAGGCTCCTCTGTCCATGGGATTGCCCAGGCAGGAATACTGGATTTCACCCGGATGCAGTTAAATGCTTCCCTGAGGGGTAGTGAAAATGGGGGGCAGGCCTGTGTGGTGCCCTCCCCAGGAAGGCCGGGGCCCTGCTGGCATCCGGAGGGGACCAGGAATGCCCGCACCATGCGGGAAGGGCAGGGAGGCCTGTTGTCATCTGCTTCTTGCCTGCATGGGATCCAGGCATCTGGCACGCGGTGGCAGCTGGGCCCTCCCGGGGCTCAGGCTCCTGGCCTCTCGGGCAGATCCCCATCTGATGTCACACAGGCACGCGTCTAGCGATCCTTCAGATTTGCCAAAATAGCACTTGGGCACCAAGTTACTGCCCCCACCCCAAAACAGAAGAGTGCGCCTCACTGGACTGAGGACAGGCAAACGCGGAGGGGGCTGTGCGGGCTGCTCCGTGTGGCGCTGGCCTCGTTTCAGGGAGTGAAACGCTCTGGTGACCCTGCGCCCTCTGCTTCCCGTGTGGCACAGCGTCCGTGCCTCTTAAACAGATGCCACGCCTCGAAAAGCGGGATGGGGAGGTGGCCGACCGGACGGGGAGAAAGATGCCAAAATACCGTTTGTGTCTCTAAATGGTGTTGTCGTGCATATCTGCTTCAACATGTCGATCATTTCATTCTCAAAGCTGTTTCTCTTCCTGGAATCTAAACAATTAATGGAAACTAGTTTATCTGAACATAGGAAGCGTATTCCTACTTGTAATTCCTAACATTTTACGTCTCTTCAGTGTGAGATATACAAATATATTTAATTGTGTCTGATTAAACTTCTGATTTCACTTCTGAGTGGTCTTTATTTGGATGAGTGAGCAGTTTTTCGGGTTCTTGTTTTGTGTGTCCCATCCATGCTGTTTCCTGAAGCTGTGGGCGTTGAGATGCCAGAACAAACTGTGTGCGTTCGTGGAGCTCCGTATTGAGTTCTGGTTTTATTTGCGGAGCTGCCTGTGCACAGGGGGCCAGGGTGTCGCGTGTGGCTGCGAGTCTGTCCGTTAAGCAGAGGTGAAGCCGTCTCGGGCGAGCGTTGGGGCGTGCTCCGCCTCGGGGTCCCTGCCCCCTCTTCACTGCGTGTGTCTGCCCAGGGAGCGTCCGGGAGCCGTGGCCCATCTTTGCTGCCTACAGTGGAGGGCAGCTCCCCACCTCACAGAGACACAAGCCGCCCCAGGAGCCTCTCAGCCCGGGGACCCCTTGGGAGCAGTGAGACCCAGCCGGGACGGCCCTGCTGACGTGATCCGCCGCCCCGCTCTCGCCTGTGCCGTCTCTGCGGGCGGGGGTGAGACGCGGCCAGAGCAGACGCGGGTGCTCCTTTCTCAGGAAATCAGCCCCTGTCTCAGCTGCGGGGCATCCGACTCTGCTCCGTAGGCCCCGCCCCTGCGGTCCCCTCCTTCCCTGCGCGTCCCTCTCATCAGGGCCTGCCCCGGCCCCGGCACGCTTCTGCTGTCCGTGTGCTGGGAGTCGCTGTCATCCATCCACAAGCTCTTGACAACAGGTGGCACGTCTCGAGACACGCACATGTGCGTCTGCATGGGGCCTAAAGAGGCCCCTCCATCCAGGGTACTAGGGATGCTGAGCAGAATGGACTTTGAAAATGTCGTGCAGAGCCAGCTCTGAAGACAGGCGGGATGCAGACGGAGGGCGTGCCCTCGGGCTGGGGGTCCACACCCACGTGTCCACGTGGGGCCAGCACAGGGGGGCTGGGGCTGCACACGGCCAACCGCCCTGCCGTCGGCTCCTCCGAGCTGACAGGCCCGCAGGAGCCAGCTTCAGTGCCCTGGGAGGCCCGCGTCGGCAGCTCCGCCGTGCACACCAGCGGCCGCTGTCACCCGGCCTGCGCAAGGCGGCGGGGACGTGCTCATCTGCAGGCCAGCGGCTCCTCTGTGGAGCTGGGTCATGGTCTCACGGCCTGGAAGACCGTGTCCACATGTCTGCGTGCTCTTCAGATTCTCACCTGCAGACGCCACACGCATTTAAGCTTAATCCGCGTTTGCAGTGTCTTCCCCAGCCCGTGCTTGAGGTCTAGGCAATCCCCCAGACAACAGTAAAGTCTTGATTGGCCAGACTTGCTGATTTCTGGGCCGCTAACACACCCGCCAGGAACGGCATTAGTGCCGGCTCACTCGGTGACCTGCGGAGACAGCTGCTAGAGTCGCGGGAGGGAAGTGCTGTCCACACAGGAAGGGATGCATTTTGAGTGTTTATCACCTATGTCTTCATCTAATGTGTCAGTTAACATAATTTGATTTTAATTGTGGCTATATTTAACAACCAGCTTGTAACACTCCCAAAAATTTGAGTGTGCTCCTGCAAGTCCGCAGGAGCCGGCTGTGGTACGCCTCTGCCTTGAGACCATGGAGAAGTCTGGAGAAAGGCCGGCCCCGCCATCCAGCCCAGAGAAGGTGGGCACCCTGTCTGAGAGGCTGAGGCTTGTTCCCCATGCCCAGGGGACACAGGGAGTCCTCAACGTGAACAGGATGAAAAGCTGATGAGACGCAGATGGAGCCCTGAGGTCTCCACCTCATGGAGGCAAAACGACTCAATAGACCACATGCAAGCCCCAGAGGAGACGTCCCCGCGGGGCTCAGCTCCGGATGAACCATCACCGAGCCCAGGAGGCCAAGGTCACCACTGTGATGACGCGCGGTGACGCAACTCGGGAAGACAGTCGTCGATTTAAACACCGTAAATGCCAGTGAGGGAGAACAGCATGAAACAAGAGCCAGGGGCCCTGAGGAAGAGCCGGGGGCACGGCAAGGCAGCGGCGGCAGCGCCCCAGAAGCAGGGGCCAGGCTGCCAGGGGCTCTGAGGAAGAGCCGGGGGCACAGCAAGGCAGCAGCGCCCCAGATGCAGGGGCCAGGCTGCCAGGGGCTCTGAGAAAGAGCCAGGGGCACGCCAAGGCAGCAGCAGCGCCCCAGAAGCAGGGGCCAGGCTGCCAGGGGCTCTGAGAAAGAGCCAGGGGCACGGCAAGGCAGCAGCGCCCCAGAAGCAGGGGCCAGGCTGCCAGGAGCGAGGACAGGGGCGGGCGCGGGAGCCTGGGGGCCGAGCTTCCAGGCACGAAGAAAGGGTCTCGGGATGAGAAAAAGTCAGGAACTACCTGCCATCTTCACACAGTGACACGTGGTAGCCAGACGTGCTGGCCATGGTTCTGAAACGTGCAGAAATATTGAACAACCGTGTGGTGTACCAAGAACTTACATAGCGTTGAAGGTAAACACTACTTCAGAAACCAACAGAGTTGTGGGAGAAGATGAGATTTGTGGTTTCCAGAGAAGAGAGGTGGGAGGAAGCAGAATTGGATGAAGGCTGTCAAAGGTACAAGCTTCCACTTACAAGATAAGCACCAGCAATGTGATTTACAATGTGATAGATACAATTAACACTGTGTCTTATAGGAAAGTTCTTAGAGTAAATCCTAAGAGTTCTCATCACAAGGAAACAATTCAATTTCTTTAAGTTTGTGTCTGTTTGAAATAATGTGTGCCTTGGACTGCAAGGAGATCCAGCCAGTCCATCCTGAAGGAGATCAGCCCTGGGATTTCTTTGGAAGGAATGATGCTGAAGCTGAAACTCCAGTACTTTGGCCACCTCATGCGAAGAGTTGACTCATTGGAAAAGACTCTGATGCTGGGAGGGATTGGGGGCAGGAGGAGAAGGGGACGACCGAGGATGAGATGGCTGGATGGCATCACTGAGTTGATGGACGTGAGTCTGAGTGAACCCCGGGAGTTGGTGATGGACAGGGAGGCCTGGCGTGCTGCGATTCATGGGGTCACAAAGAGTCAGACACGACTGAGCGACTGAACTGAACTGAACTGTAGTCATCATTTCACGACATATGCTTCTGGTCGTTCTGTATATGCCTCACTTACCCCATGTGCGTGTAAATTATAGCTCATTAGACTGGAAGGAGAGAGGAAAAGAACCCAACCAAGCTCTGGAAAGAAACCCAAGGGGAGCAGTTATTCAGAACCCAGAGAAGGCCGCACTCATTCTACAGGCAGCCCAGATGAGGCAGAAGGGAGGAAGCAGCCGAAGCCGAGCCGTGGATGGAGGATGGAGCTGCAGGCCCGCCGTGGGCGCGCGACAACCTGACGCGCGCAGCTCGTAGCGGGCAGGACGCACGCGCTGAACCAGGGACGGAAGAGTGTGCCGAGGCTCGCAGGAGTGGCGGTCCCCTCTAGGGCGGACGCCAAGGCTGCTTCCGGAGTCCACATTCTGTCCCGTCTCAGCCGGGAGGGCCGGGCCCTCTGCATCCTGCCCACGTCCGGCTCCAACTCAGAGCCGGTGGCAGGCCCTGTGTGGTTTTATTATCAAGATGGAGAAGACTCTTGAGAGTCCCTTGGACTGCAGGGAGATCCAACCAGTCCATCCTAAAGGAAATCAGTCCTGAATATTCATTGGGAGGACTGATGCTGAAGCTGAAACTCCAATACTTTGGCTACCTGATAGGAAGAACTGACTCGATTGAAAAGCCCCTGATGCTGGAAAAGACTGAAGGAGGGAGGAGAAGGGGGTAACAGAGGATGAGGTGGTTGGATGGCATCACCGACTCGATGGACATGAGTTTGAGCAGGCTCTGGGAGATGGTGATGGACAGGGAGGCCTGGCATGCTGCAGTCCATGGGGTCGCAAAGAGTCAGACACGACCGAGTGACTGAAATGAACTGAACCGAGCCTTCCTTGTCTATTGGTGCCGGTGACCCAGGCTATGAGTCTCCCGACCACGAGGAGGGCGTTCTTCCCCGACAATACCCAGCAATTAGTGTGTGCCACATGTATACCCTGCTGGAGGTGGGCCATGCGGTGGGAGGTTCAGTCCCTGGTCTTCAAGATCCACCAGGAAACACGGGCGCCTGGGGCCGCAGAGCAGCGTGCGATGCTGCCTTGGTCCCCAGGCCTCCCCAGGGGCCCGTGAGGAGGGATCTGGGGGGTGAGCCACCCCCCTTCATGGGCTCAGCAGTTCTCAGAGCACACCTGGGATGACACAGGCTCCAAATTTGTCCTGACACTCACCAACGCCCCCATGTCTCCCTGGGCACAGAATGTGCCAGGGGCAGGCGTCTCACCACTCACCTTCGCGACACCTCGGGGCTGAACCATCACTGCTGCCTGAGATGACGGTGACGTTCACAAGCTGTTAGATGCAATCTGGCAGAGAAAGTGAAGGGCCCGCCTATCTAGTGCCATAAACTAGGCCATCCACGGTGTGCCCAGCACTTCTCCAGATGGCGACCCTGGGGTCTGTGTCAGGGTGCGGGTGGGCTTGCTGGAATTCCCGGAAGATGCGCGGGGTGGGGGCAGACAGCCTCACTCCAGCTGGCAGATCCAGCCTTGTTAAAAACGCCCGCCTCCCCCAGGAGTCCTGCGCCCTTGCATGAGGATGTGGGGTCCCTGGAGCAGCCCACAGCCTGATCTGAGAGTCTGCCCCTCCCCTGGCGTCACTCTCCAGCCCTGCTCCCCGACTGCAAGTGTCTCAGGTACCCCAGCCTGCCCTCGGAGGTCGGTGCCTGTAGAGAATTCTCCATCCTCCCCTGAGACACCCAGCTCACAGGGTCAGCACCCCTTCTCCACCCACACCAAGTCCATTCTCCACCTTGGCCTGGCACCGCTGAGGTCCTGCAGCTGGGTCCCCAGGTCCACCCCCTGTCCACGCTGCTCTGTCTCTCTGGCTGGGAGCAGCGTCCCCTCTGCAGGGTCGTGGGTGAAAACGCTCCCCAAAAACCTCTGCCCCACCCTGGCCCACCTGGGCCTCCCTGGCCAGGACGAGCCACGTTGAGTCAACACTGTTGGTCTGATTTACTGGCTGGTGCAGGCGGAGAAAGCACATTCAGGAAGCTTTCATTTTTTCTTACAAAATCAACACCCGTGCTTTCAGAAGCCGGTCTGCTCACCTCTGCTCCCAGCCGCTTCCCTGCCCTCTCACTCCTGCTTTCAAATTCGAACAGAAAAGCCCCACCGTCATCTCGCGGGGGAGTGACAGCGATATTATGTGTTGTCTGTGTTGTCTGTTTATTAATCAAGTAGAACGCTAATAAAAAAAACATAATTAGCAGAACAGGCATTAATTCAAGGACATTTATTGGAATAGAAAATTAGAATTTGATTACACCTTTGTTCCTAAACAATGGCTGGCTTTCATTTTGTTCGGGGTATTTGTTTAGAGACTGGTCTTCACCGTCTAGGCCGCTCCGTTTCTTAGCTGAGCCATATGGCATGTGTCGTGTCTCCGTGGCTAAGCGCCACTGATGGCTGCCGCCGCCGGCTCGGATGGCGCTCCCAAGAGCCGGGACTGTGCACTTCCACCGGGCTGTGACCACCGCTCCCCGGGCTGCGCCCGGCGTGGTGGAGACTCGGTCCGGGGTGGGCATGGGGACGCATGGGGACCACCGTGGGCACGGCCCCCTCTTGTCCAGAACCTGGGCTTCCAGAGTCCATCCCAAGCATGTTGGGGCACCACGGGCTGGTGGGTTTGCTTCTGCCTCTGAGAGAAGCTGCGGAGAAGGCAATGGCACCCCACTCCAGTACTCTTGCCTGGAAAATCCCATGGACGGAGGAGCCTGGTGGGCTGCAGCCCATGGGATCGCTAAGAGTCAGGCACGACTGAGCGACTTCACTTTCACTTTTCACTTTCATGCATTGGAGAAGGAAATGGCAACCCACTCCAGTGTTCTTGCCTGGAGAATCCCAGAGACGGGGGAGCCTGGTGGGCTGCCGTCTATGGGGTCGCACAGAGTTAGACACGACTGAAGTGACTTAGCAGCAGCAGCAGCAGCTGAGAGAAGCCGAGTCCCCAGAGAAGCTGCCAGCGAGGGGGCCGGTTCTTGGATGAAAGGAGGCGAGAGGTGCCTCCGCGCCGCCCTGGGCTCGCCCTCCCCTTCTCACCCTGGTTGGGGGTGGCCTCGGGTCCAGCCCCTCTGCGTGTCTCTCTGCGTGTCTGTCCTCCGCCTGTCCGTGTCTCTCTCCTCCCTCCTGGGGCATCTGCTTTGAAAGAGCAGCTTACACACGCGTCTCAGGGTTTGGACTGGCTCAACGTCTAATTCAAACCCATCTTTCTTGAACATTTCCTCCCGTCTCTACCTCATTTCCTGACACAATCATAGTTAAAATATAGTGATAATTTATCAAGTCATTGAAAATAGCTTCTCCCCTCCACAGACGCTGTGTCATCAGGCCCCAAGTCCATCAGACTGACTTTGTCATGCGCCTGGTGGCCGGATGCTCGGGGCTCTTTCTCTGCACTCCTATAGACTGTCCTAGGAGAGGAGGTGCCCTTGCAAGGCCACAGCCTCTGCTGTCCTCCTGCCCAGCCTCCGCCCTGAGCCCTGAGCCCTGAGCCCTGGGTCTGTCCCCAGGTTTAGAAGAAGAGGAACATGGTCACCCCCCAAGCAAGGGCGGGGGCCCAGCCACGCCTCCTGCCCAGCCCCCGGCAGGCCAGCCCTCACCCGCCTCGGCCACAGAGCTTGGGATCAGCCCTGGCTGCTTCCTCTGGGGTCACTGGGCCCCCCCTCCTTCTTCATATCTGTGGCCAGACTGCTTCCTTCTGTTCCTCTGAGGGCCTCACACACTCTTATTTTCTTTCCCTTTTCATGGAAATCAGAAAAATCGATCCACAAGCAGTCAGACCGGTCAGTCCCTGCAGAGGAGGAACAGACCAGCCCTCCTGAGCAGGGTCCCCAGGCACCTTTCCAAGAGCTCCCCAGGCAACCCCTCCACCTCCTGCAGGCAGACAGTGCCCCCCACCATGCCCACTGTGTGCCAGACCCCGACTGGGGGCCACAGCCAGGAGGGCGGGTGGCGGGTGTGGAATCCCCTCCCTTCTTACCACGTCAGTAGCCAATGCCTTGTTTAATCGCATTTGATAATTGTATTTTGTGAGTTCAAATGTGTATTATCAGAACACATTCTCACTAAGAAACAATGAAAATTTTCAAAATACTGAGAAACGAGGTTGTTTCAGTCAACTCCAAAATCCTAAAGTCAAGATTTACAGAGAATCCCCGCAATGTCATAGCAAATGGGACCTAGTGGAAGATCGAGGATCCTGGCCCCTCCAGGCTTGGGGGGCTCAGCATCTGGAAGGCCCAGGACTGAGGGCTGGCTCTGCAGGGGTGGGGACACCCCAATGAGGGCTGCTGGAAGGGCTACAAGACCCCCGTTAAGAGGCTGACCTCACAGAAGACCTTCTGCTGGGGACAGAGGGGCACAGAGAGACAGTGTTGGCAGGTGGGAGGGGGTGGGCATGCGGTCAGCAGAGGGGGTGCACATGTGTGTGCTTGTGTGTGCATGTGGATGTGGGTGTGAGCACATGTGTGTGTGCCCGTGTGTGTGCTTGAGTGTGTGCACATGTGCACAAGTGTGTATGTGCATGCCTGTGCTTATTTTCATGTGTGAGCATGCATGTGCTCATGTGTGTGTGCTTGTGTCTGTGCACGTGTGCACTTGTATGTGTGCTCATATATATGTCTGTGTGTGCTCAAGTGTCTGTGTGTGCTTGTGTGTGTGCATGTGTGCTCATGTCTGTGTGCACTGTATGCACTTGTATGTGTGTGCTCATATACATGCACATGTGTGTTCATGTGCCCATGTGTGCTCGTGTGTGTGCATGTGTGCTCATGTGTGCATGTGTGCTCGTGCATGTGCTCATGTCTGTGTGCATTATGTGCACTTGTGTGTGTGTGCTCATATACGTATGTGTGCTCGTGTGCACACATGTGCTCATGTGTGCACGCATGAGCTCGAGTATGCATGCGTGAGCTCGAGTGTGTGTGTATGTGCTTGTGTGTGTGTGTGCTCGAGTGCGTGCGTGTGTGCTCATGCGTGTTTGTGCTCGTGTGTGTGCACGTGAGCACAAGTGTGTGCATGTGAGCTTGAGTGTGTGCATGTGCTCAACTGTGTGCATGTGCTCGAGTGTGTGCACATGAGCTCAAGTGTGTATGTGTGCTCATGTGTGTGTGTGTGCTCATGTCTGCGCATGTGCTCGAGTGTGTGCACGTGAGCTCATGTGTGCGTGTGAGCTCGAGTGTGTGTGCGTGTGCTTAAGTGTGTGTATGTGCTCGTGTGTGCACACATGAGCTCGTGTGTGCATGTGTGCTCAAGTGTGCGCACGTGAGCTTGAGTGTGCACGTGTGAGCTCAAGTGTGTGCATGTGTGCTCGTGTGTGTGCCCGTGCATCAGCGTGAGGGTGGAGAAGCAGCAGGAGAGGTGTGTGGCGGGGCCCTGGGGCAGCGCTGGGGAGGGTGGGGGAGGCACGAGAGAAAGTCAGGGTGCAGAGCTGGGGGTGAGTCCAGAGCAGGCGGGACTGGCCCCTGTGGACCCCAGTCGGGGCTGACTGGCTGTCATGGTCAGTCAAGCTGCTTAGCACCCAGGAGGAGGTGTCGCTGAGGCCTGGGCGGCTCGTGGGCATCAGAGCAGCTACTGGCCCTGCAGCCACATGTGCCGCTTTTGGCCAGGGCTGGGTTTCAGTCCCCATTTGTCCCCTCAGCCGAGGGCCCTTGTGCAGTGCACAACATACCCAACTGCACTCGGGTGGTGGAAAGCCAGGGCACCTGGCCTGCCGCACACGAGGCTGAGCAGCAGCTGGACGGGCACAGGAAGGCGGCCAAGAGCTGGTGGCACCAAGTCCCGTCAGCTGCCCAGGCTCAGGACACGGGGTCCCATCTAGCCATGAGGGCCGAGGGCAGAGTCCAAGGCCCAGCTCACTGAGAGAAGCTGAGCATCTGGGTTTGTAACAAGCATCACAGGAGCGTCAACATCCACATCCAGAGAGATGCCTGACCTCAGGCTTGGGGGGAACATGGGGCAGAGAGCGAGAGAGATGGGGCACGCCCCTGGGCTGCACTCTGCCCCCGTCACCCCCTCCATGCAGTCATCTTTGCAAACCACTCCTGGTTCTATTGTGGAACAAGATAAAAGACAGAAATAACACTTAGAGGCAACAGTCGTCATCTGGAGAGGTTCTGTCCAGAAACCACCTGGCCTGCCCGCCCCACGCCAAGTCCGCTGATCGTCCTTAAGTGGTTTCTTTGCCCCAAGTCGATCCTGCATCCCAGTCCTGTCCCCACACCACAAGGGGCTGAGAAGTGGAGGGTAAATGTCATACAGACAAAGGTCTTTTTTAATTCAGTTCAGTTCAGTCACTCAGTCATGTCCGACTCTTTGCGACCCCATGGACTGCAGCACGCCAGGCCTCTCTGTCCATCACCAACTCCTGGACTTCACCCAAACCCATGTCCATCAAGTTGGTGATGCCATCTGATCATCTGTCATCCCCTTCTCCCACCTTCATCTTTCCCAGCATCAGGGTCTTTTCCAATGAGTCAGTTTTTCACATCAGGTGGCCAAAGTAAGGTTTCCAAGCTCCCGTAAACATGGGGAAACCATGATCAGGGCCTCTGAAAGTCTCCGAAGCCAACGAAAGGGAAACCAGGTTTGGCGGTAAGAGATCTGCCTGCCTAGCGAGTGTTCAGCCAAAGCCAGAAATGACTGCGTCCTTCCGCACGGCTCACTAAACTTCAGTTTCAGCAACAGCATATTTTCAGCAGGAGACAGAAGTAGCTTCAAATTCAGTTTTATCAAAAATATGAAATCAGAGGCGTATTCTTTGATCTAAAGTAAAGGCTGAGTCCACAAGCATTTAGCAAGGTTGGGAGACACCCGTTTTCCGCCAGCCGCCCCGGCCTCCTGGTCCACACACCCGTCCCGCCCAGGGAGATGTGGGTCACGGCTCAGCCACCACAGGGGAGGAGCCGGCGGGGACCTGGGGCCACACGGCCCGTCCCACAGGAGGCCAAGGCGCCTGCCAGCACAGGCCAGCACTGCAGCCACTGCGGACGGTCAGAGAGGCAGGGGAGCTTCACGGAGGTGTCACACTTCGGGGGTCAAAAAATACGCACGAGTGTGACTGGCAGCCTGAGGCATAAAACCTGAGACCACGTTGTGTCCTGTTTACAATTTGTATAAAACTGTTCTGTGTGCAAGCATAAAACGCAACCAAATGATGCTCAAGAATCTTCAGTGATTTGCCGACATTTAAAAAATTAAGAACAATTCTAACTTGAGAATACTTTCCAGCTTTTGAGAATGAACGAAAAGCTGAATGTTAACTTTGCAATTTCACAAATAGGAAAAAGTCCATCCATGGACATGTCAACTTTGGTTCAAGTGTGAAAAATAGAGAGTGTGTGAGGACAAGAAGAGCGTGTGAAGGACCCAACGAGTCCTGCGTCCCACCGACCGTGTCAGAAGCTGCCCCTCATCACAGAGGCGACTCGGGACGGGGCCAGCCACTGGCGTGCTGAGAAGTCCGTGTTTCGCTACACAAACTCCTTAAACTTTAATGCTGACTGTTTGCTTCCTAATAATAAAATTGTGACTGTGCAGTTACTGGTCCGGATCACCTCCTGTGGTGGAGACGTCTGCCTCAGAGTGGACTGGCTTTAACGTTCGGTCAGAAGCCATTTTGCCGTTTCCATGCACCTGTGTTCAGAGCCTTGCTGGACCGGGAAAGCGACCAGCTCCACCCTGCCCTCCTCCCTTCGGCCCTCCCAGCCCCAGGATGACCCGGGTCCCGGCAGGTCCTGGGCACGAAGTGTGTGCAGCCTGCAATAGGGCCCTGGGCCTGGAGATGGTCATGGAGAGAGTGGGGATGACGAGGATGGGAGAGAGGGCCGTGTGTGTGAAGACGCTCGGGTCTGCAGCCCCTACCCTGAGGCTTGCCCTGGCCTCGCCAGGAGGGAAGAGGCGCCCTGCGGGTGGTCCCAGAGTCTGGGGTCCAGAAAGAGAAGCAAGAGGGCTCCCCAGCTGGGCCGGGACGCCTGGGAGGGACTGTGAGCAGAGGAAGGTGGAGTGGCCGAGCTCCGGGCCACGGGCCAAGCCCCACCTCCCAGACCTGCCGTGAGCTTCTCCCCACCAGCACCTCTGCATCTGCCAGCTCTCACTGCATAACAAGCATCCCAGGCTCCCTGGCTTCAGACGACTGCCCCTTGATTCTCTCTCAGGATTCTGGTGCTGAGCAGACTCGACCACAGGTATCGCTGGGTCTCTCGTGGGGCTGCGGCCAGGTGACTGCTGTGCTGGGGTGCCCACGATGCCTCTGCCACCCGCCAGAGCCCCACGGGGGGACAGACCAGGGCCTCTGTGTGTGTCTGTCTCACACACACACACGTGCACACACACACACACTTCTGGTTTTTCCCCAGAGCTCCCAGTGGCCCGTGTGCCCCAGGGCCCTGCGGGGAGCGACCTGAAGCATCGGTGGCACAGACGGTGACGGGCAGTGGCCGCCCTCCTGGGCCTCAGCCCCCCGCCGGGCCTGGGGACACGTGGGGACGCCGCTGGTGAACCTCCGGCCGGGAGGCGGTTGGCTCTGGAACCATCAGTCCAGGGCAATTTCCCTTTTTCTCTGAAAGGGAGGGTTTCCTCTTGGCTTGGGAACAAGTTGCCTTTCGTAAGTGGTTTAGAACTGTTGGCTAAAATCACACCCTGCTCATCAGACACTTCTGGACTCGGTTGTCTTCCACGCGGGCTGTGCGGTAGGTGTTCCGCTTTATTAAAAGAAAACACCCGTCCTGATTGTGCACAGGTTACAGACACGTGGGACGGGCCCCTGTGTGTCCAGGCTGGGCCCTGAGACAGCAGCGGGAGGTCCAGCCCCGTCCCCGATCCGAGGCCCCTCAAGGGCGTGGACAGCAAGCAGCCCGGGGCCGCCAGCTCCCATCCTCCTCGGGTGGGCCAGGGCAGCCGCAGGCCCTGCATGCACGGAGGCTGTATAGGGGGAGGCCTGGCTCTTGGGAGGGTGACGGCCAGGGGTGTTCAGGGGAGGACAGGCGGGAACAGGAGCCTCAGATGCCGGGCGCAGGCGTCGGGGTGCTGCTGTGTGGGGGGCCCCTGCATGACCGGCCCCCAGGACAGGTCAGACCCCCAGACAGGGGGGCCTGCCCGAGGGCACATGGCCAGCTGGTGGGGCAGGTGTGCAGGCCGCCCCGCTCAGGACGCCGGCTCCTGCCCCTGGGGGCCGTCAGATACCGAGCACTTCCAGAGGCGTAAGGACAGGGTGGGGGGTTTAAAGCCGCGTGAAAGGCCCCAGCCCGGAAGTGGAGACGGATGAGATCCCCAACAGGCCAGAAGCCGGTGTCGGCCTCAGGGGGAAAGGGGGCAGGAGGGAGCTTCAGGGGCCCGGCAGCTCAGGCGGGGCTGCCCAGATGGCGGTGCAGGTCATGCGCTGCACCATCCCCGGCACGGCCGCGCCAACGCACCCAGGGCTGGGCGGCCCCACGTGTGGGCAGGCCTCGGGACTCAGGACAGCAGGGAGGCGCGGCTGCGAGGGAGCCCAGGGTGGGAGCCAGGGCTCCAGGGGCCTCGTCTCCAGATGAAGACGCTGGACTCTGCTTCTGTTGAGGCCACATGAGTCCTCACCACGTGCATGCTTCTGTAGACAGGACTGCAGGCGCTGGCGGCGATGAAGGGGCCCCACTGCAGGGAGAGTGAAGCGCAGCAGGCAGAACCCTGGAGGGGCCGGCCCCAAATAGGAGCGCAGCCTGGGGGAGCACCTGCTATGACCCTCGGGTGGCCTGGAGCTGGGGCCGCAGGGCAGCCAAGGCAACCGAAGGGCAGACCCGGCATCCAGGGCACCCACAGCCTCTAGGCAGCGCGGGAGGAGCCCGAACAGGGGCCTCCAACCTCTGCCCCAGCCCCTGCCAGCCCTGCAGAAGCAAGCCCAGGGCTCCAGGGATGAGCCTGAACTGGGGCGGAGGCCCCTCCCCAGGGATGAGCCTGAACTGGGGCGGAGGCCCCACCCCAGGGATGAGCCTGAACTGGGGCGGAGGCCCCACCCCAGGGATGAGCCTGAACTGGGGCGGAGGCCCCACCCCAGGGATGAGCCTGAACTGGGGCGGAGGCCCCACCCCTCGGGATGAGCCTGAACTGGGAGGAGCCAGTACTGGAGGACAGTTTGCAGTCTGAGCTGAGATGCTCCGGAAACAAAGGTGCGGCAGCATGGCCTCCGGGGTCTCACCTGGACCAGCGGGTCCTCCACCAAGAGGAAGCAGCAGGGGTCAGAGTGCACGACCTCTGGGCGGGGTCATCAGAGCTGGGGGACTTCCACCCGCTCTTCCGCCCCCCGTGCTACCCGCAGACCCGGCCGGCCGCCGTGTGCAGGCCGCGGGAGCCCGTGTGCGTGTGACCTGCCAGTCGCCCCGCTGGGCCCCGGCCTGCAGCCGTCACTGCCGGCCAGACGTGTGGGGAAGGCGTCTCAGCGTCCTCCTGCTGACGCGCCAGACCCCGCGAGAGAGGCAAGGCTTCCCCGCCCGCCTAGGGTAAACAGCTCGCCCACAGACTCTGTAGGAACAACGGCTCACTATCACTGTTGTGGTTTTCTAAGTCGTGTAGTTGATTTAGGGCTTTCCTGGTGACCGAGAGGTGAAGAATCTGCCTGTAACGCAGGAGACGGGTGCAGTCCCTGGGTAGAGAAGATCCCCTGCAGGAGGGCTCGGCAGCCCACTCCAGTGTTCCTGCCCGGAGAGCCAGGACAGAGGAGCCTGGGGGATGCAGTCCATGGGTCGCCAAGAGCCAGACACGCCTGAGCCACTGAGCAGTGGGCACACACAGGCGCGCACACACCATAATGCCTGCGCGCACACGTCACACGCACACAAGGACGCAGGGCCCAAAGGCACGGCCTGACTTCCTGAGTTACAACACAGGCAGCATCTGGGCAGAGAGGGAGGAAGTTTCTAGAAACACATTAGAACCCGTACGAGGGGACTATGTGTGACGACTTCCCACTTGTCCTGAGGCCCGTTTCCCAGAGCAGAAGCTCCGCGGGGGGAGGGCTGGCCTGTCAGCGACATGGCCGCAGAGAAGAGTCAGCTGCCGACCCCACAGAGAGAGCAGCCACGTGGGCAAGCCGGCGGGGGAGACCCGACCCTGTGGCTTCCCCGTCCACTGTCCCCCGATGGCCCCGGGGCCGGCCGTGCTCGGGAGAGGCCAGGCCGTCCACCAGATGCCAGGAGACCACCAGTCCGCACACATGGGGCCCACCACACAGCGGGCCCTGAGCTTCTCCTGAGCCGCACCAGGTGGGGACTCAGACAGGCTGGTGGACACTTGCCCCGTCACGGAGGCGGCCAAGCACGGCCCCCTAGCCTGGCCCAGACAGGCCTGCGCAAGAGCCTGAGCCAGCCACCCTTGGGTGCCCTGATGCCAGAGGGGCCTGGGCGCCAAGGAGGGCAGAGACCCACTGGCTCGCCGGCCACCCCAGCATGTCTGCACCAGCCGCGCTCACAGCTGGCCCCAGGCACGCGTGCTGGCGTGGCAGAAGCGGTCTTACCCAGCGCGCTCCGTCTCCCAGGCCTTGCAGACAGAGCCAGAGACGCGGCTGCACAGACCCCTCCCCGGGCAGGCCGCGCCCTGGCCCAGCTCCAGGCCCTCGGCAGGCACTGCACCAGGGCCTCCCTTCGGGGAAGCTCATACCTGCTCCTGTCCTCACGGGGCCCCGTCTGCTCTTGTGCAGAATCAAACTTTCGAGGGCCTGAGTCTTCTGCTGTCCTGGGACACAAAGCCTGACCAGCAGCCTGCCCACAGCTGCTCCTCTGCTGAAAAGAAAACTGGGAACCCCAGCGCCACGAACTGCGCCTCCGCTTCCAGGCACACCAAGGCACGTCTCCCCTCTGCCCGGCAGGGACCCCGTCCTGCGGGGCCTCACCACGGCGAGGGCGCCCGTGGACTCTGGGGTCCCCTCCAGCTCAGTCCAGGACCCCGCGATTGCTCCTGCTCTGGGCGGGTTGTTCGCGTTCCTGCCAGCTTTGCTTGGGTGCTGGGCAGGGCAGGGCTGGGGACCGAGCCGGGGTGGGCGCGGCTGCGAGGGTGGCCTGTGCGTTCCCTGGGGGGATGGGGTTCAGAGGTCGCTGCTCCGTCCCCGTCTCACTGGTCTGTCCCGTCTCACGGGATGTCTCAGGGTCACACGGGCGCTGACCGCTCACACATCAAGGTTGTGAGCTGATATCTGATGAGGGCTGCCCCCTTCCACTCCTGCCGCCCCCCACCCCCTGCTGAACACCCCTGGATTTCTGCAAGAGCATAT
>SJYF01002053.1:1159627-1171601 GCA_006410515.1 Procapra przewalskii | reverse complement strand
CATGTAGGTGAGGAGCTACTGGGTTTTCTCGTGTTGCAGTGGGGACCTCTCCAGTCATGTCGCGGACGTCAGGAAACTGCCCCTGTAGCCTCAGGAGAGGTCAGTTTCTGTGCCAGTGGTCGGGTGCCCCTGGGAATTCTGCCGCACACATCCTCAGTTCCTCAGGACTCCTCTGTGTCTGAGGCGGTAAACTGAGCTTGCCTCAGCCGTGCTGACATAGGTCTTGAGTTTTCCCTGGAGCCCCCACATGTATCAGGCCTCGTCTCGTCAGGAGACTGGCACGTCTTCTTGCCTTGCCAGCTGCATCAGCGGAGTCAGGCTCCCCGTCAAGCAGACACAGGGATCTGGGTCTTGCCCTGGAGATCCCCCCGGGTTGTCACAGGTGCTAGACTGTCGGGAGTCAACCCTCGGGCAGGCAATCCAGGCAGTGCAGGGCAGTCCACACCATCGGGAGTGAACGAGGCATTTGGTGGCTCTGGGGATGGGTCGCCCAAACCCTGAGGCTCCTCCCAACTCTCCTCCTGTCAGAGCCTACGCTAGGGATGGACAGGATCGCCGAGAAACTTTCCCTATAGAGCATGGTAAAGTACCCTCATCTGGAGCTGTGCAGGGGAAACAGGGCTCCTCATGATTCGCGGCGGGACCCTAGGGTTTCCTCTTTATTGGAGAAGGATGGGGCGGGGCACTTCTTGGGTAACAGCAAGGGTTTGAGGGAGCGTTTTGAGGTGCACTTGGGAGGGTAGATTTTCCCTGAGATTCTGCAGCGGATAAGGACCTCACCTCATCTGCAGGGGAAAAGCTTCTGGTTTTTCTCGAATTGCAGTGGGGATTCTCGAGTTATGACGGGGAACTCAGGGACCCGCCCCTGTCACCTCAGGAGAGGCCCTTCTCCTTGCGTGTTGCCAAGCGCCTCAGGAGATTCCTCCCCAGTAGGCGCAGGATCCTCAGCCCTTGTCTGGTGCTGAGGCAGAGCCTGAACTTGACTCGCCTGTGCTAATATAGGGATTAACATATCCCTGGAGACCCCACAGTGGGTCAGGCCTCCTCTAGCCTGGAGAGGGAAAGTTGCCATGCCACCCCACCTTCAGCTGCAGTGTCAGGCGCCCTGTAGATAGGACCCAGCGATCTGAGGATTGCCCTGGAAGTTCGTCAGGGCTGTTACATGTCCCAGTTTGTCGGGAGTCAAGACTCGGGGTGACAATCGAGGCAGTGCAGGGCAGTCAGGTTCTTCTGGAGTGAACTAGGTTTTGGGTTCCTTGAGGAACGGTGTTCCGAACTCTGAGGCTCCCTTCACTCTCCTGCTGCCAGCGATTCCTCTTGGGATGCCAGGGAGCGCGCGGAACCTTTTCCCGATGGAGCAGGGAAAGGGACCCTCATCTGAATCTGCGCAGATGAAGACTGGGCTCCTCATGTGTCTCCGCCGGACCCTCGGGGATCCACTCCTGGGGGAAGAATGGGGTGGGACACTTCGTGGCTCAAAGTATAGGTGTGAAGGAGAGTTTCGAGATCCTCGAAAGAAGGTGTGTTTTCCAGGAGATGCCACATTGGCCAAGTGCCTCACCACACATGTAGGTGAGGAGCTACTGGGTTTTCTCGTGTTGAAGCGGGGACCTCTACAGTCATGTCGGGGACCTCAGGAAACCGCCCCTGTAGCCTCAGGCGAGGTCAGTCTCCGTGCCAGTGGTCAGGTGCCCCTGGGGATTCCTCCGCAGGCATCCTCGGTTCCCCAGGCCTCCTATGGGGTGAGACGGTAACCTGAGCTTGCCTCAGCCATGCTGACAGAAGTCTTGAGTTTTCCCAGGAGCCCCCACATATATCAGGCCTCGTGTCGTCAGGAGACTGCACTTCTTCTTCCCTTGCCAGCTGCAGCAGCGGAGTCAGGCTCCCCGTCAAGCGGACACAGGGATCTGGGTCTTGCCCTGGAGCTACCCCCTGGTTGTCACAGGTGCCAGTGTGTCGGGCGTCAACCCTCGCGCAGGCAATCGAGGCAGTGCAGGGCAGTCCACTCCATCGGGAGTGGACGAGGCATTTGGTGGCTCTGGGAATGGGTCGCCCAAACCCTGAGGTTCCTCCCAAGTCTCCTGCTGTCAGCGCCTACTCTAGGGAAGGAAAGGAGCGCCGAGAACCTTTTCCCGATGGAACAGGGAAAAGAACCCTCATCTGGAGCTGTCAGGGGAAACAGGTCTCCTCATGAGTCAGGGTGGGACGCTCGGGTTTCCTCACGATTGGGGAAGGATGGGGCGGGAAACTTCCTAGGTCACAGCAAGGGTTTGAAGGAGCCTTTCGCGGTACCCGTGTAAAGGTTAGATTTTCCACCAGATTCCGCAGCGGATAAGGGCCTCACCACGCCTGCAGGGGAGAAGCTTCTGGTTTTCCTCGAGGTGCGGAGGGACTCCCGAGTTACGACGGAGACCTCAGGGACCCGCCCCTGTCGCTTCACGAGAGGCCCTTCTCCATGCCTATTGCCAGGCGCCTCTGGGGATTCTTCCCCCGTAGGCAAATGATCCTCAGCCCTTTTCTGGTGCTGAGGCAGGAGCCTGAGATTGCCGTGTCTATGCTAACCTAGGTATTACCATATCACTGGAGCCCCCACGGGGGGTCAGGCCTCCTCTAGCCTGGAGCGGGGAACGTCTGCTTGCCACCCCAGCCTCAGTTGCATTGTCAGGCGCCCTGTCGATATGACCCAGGGATTTGAGGATTGCCCTGGAAGTTCGTCTGAGCTGTTACATGTCCCAGTGGGCCGGGAGTCAAGACTCGGGGTGACAATCGAGACAGCGCAGCGCAGTCAGGTTCGTCTGGAGTGAACTTGGAATTTGGGTTCCTTGAGGAATGGTGTTTTGAACTCTGAAGCTCCCTTTACTCTCCTGCTACCAGCGATTCCTCTTGGGATGCCAGGGAGCACCTGGAACCCTTTCCCGACGGAGCAGGGAAAGGGAGCCTCATCTGAATCTGCGCAGATGAAGACTGGGCTCCTCATGTGTCTCCGCCGGACCCTCGGGGATCCACTCCTGTGGGGAAGAATGGGGTGGGACACTTCCTGGCTCAAAGTATGGGTGTGAAGGAGAGTTTCGAGATCCTCGAAAGAAGGTGTGTTTTCCAGGAGATGCCACATTGGCCAAGTGCCTCACCACACGTGTAGGTGAGGAGCTACTGGGTTTTCTCGTGTTGAAGTGGGGACCTCTACAGTCATGTCGGGGACCTCAGGAAACCGCCCCTGTAGCCTCAGGCGAGGTCAGTCTCCGTGTCAGTGGGCAGCTGCCTCTGGGGATTCCTCCGCTCGCACCCTCGGTTCCTCAGGCCTCCTCTGGTGCTGAGGCGGTAACCTGAGCTTGCCTCAGCCATGCTGACATAGGTCTTGAGTTTTCCCTGGAGCCCCCACATATATCAGGCCTCGTCTCATCAGGAAACTTGCATGTCTTCTTGTGTTGCCAGATGCAGCAGCGGAGTCAGGCTCAACGACAAGCGGACACAGGGATCTAGGTCTTGCCCTGGAGATACACTCGGGTTGTCACAGGTGCCAGTGTGTCGGGAGTCAACCCTGGGGCAGGCAATCGAGGCATGCAGGGCAGTCCACTCCATCAGAAGTGGACGAGGCATTTGGTGGCTCTGGGAAAGGGTCTCCTAAATCCTGAGGCTCCTCCCAATTCTCCCGCTGTCAGCGCCTACTCTAGGGAAGGACAGGAGCGCCGAGAATCTTTTCCCGATGGAGCAGGGAAAAGAACCGCCATCTGGAGCTGTGCAGGGGAAACAGGGCTCCTCATGAGTCAGGGTGGGACGATCGGGTATCCTCTCTATTGGGAAAGGATGGGGTGGGCCACTTCCTGGGTCACAGCAAGGGTTTGAAGGAGCCTTTCGAGGTGCCCGTGGGAAGGGTAGATTTTCCCTGAGATTCCGCAGCGGATAAGGACCTCACCTCGCCTGCAGGTGAGAAGCTTCTGGTTTTTCTCGAGTTGCGGCGGGGACTCTCGAGGTACGACGGGGACCTCAGGGACCCGCCTCTGTCCCTTCAGGAGAGGTGCTTCTCCGTGCCCATTTCCAGGCGCCTCTGGGGATTCGTCCCCTGTAGGCAAAGGATCCTCAGCCCTTGTCTGGTGCTGAAGCAGGAGCCTGAGCTTGCCTCGCCTATGCTAACATAGGTATTAACACATCACTGGAGCCCCCACAGGGTTTCAGGCCTCCTCAGTCCTGGAGCATGGAACGTCTTCTTGCCAACCCACATTCAGCTGCAGTGTCAGACGCCCCGTCGATAAGACACAGGATCTGAGGCTTGCCCTGGAAGTGAGTCAGTGCAGTTACAGGTCCCAATGGGTCGGGAGTCAAGACTCGGGGTGACAATCGAGGCAGTGCAGGGCAGTCAGGTTCATCTGCAGTGAACTAGGAATTTGGGGTCCTTGAGGAACGGTGTTCCGAACTCTGAGGCTCCCTTCACTCTCCTGCTGGCAGCGATTCTTCTTGGGATGCCAGGGAGCGCACAGAATCCTTTCTGGACCGAGCAGGGTAAGGGACCCTCCTCTGGAGTTGCACAGATGAAAACGGGGCTACACATGAGACTCCACGGGACCCTCGGTGATCCCCTCCTGGGAGGAAGGGTGGGGTGGGACACTTCCTGGCTCAAAGTAAGGGTCTGAAGTAGAATTTCGAGTTTCTGGAAAGAAGGTGTGTTTTCCACGAGATGCCAATTTGGCCAAGGGCCTCACCACACATGCAGGTGAGGAGCTACAGGGTTTTTTCGGGTTGCAGCAGGGACCTGTAAGTCATGTCGGGGAACTCTGGAAACCACTCCTGTAGACTCAGGCGAGGTCAGTCTCCATGCCAGTGGGCATGTGGCCCTGAGGATTCCTCCTCAGGCATCCTCGGTTCCTCAGGACACCTCTCGTGCTGAGGCGGTAACCTGAGGTTGCCTCAGTCTTGCTCACATAGGTCTTGAGTTTTCCCTGGAGCTCCCACCTATATCAGGCCTCATCTCATCAGGAAAATGGCACGTCTTCTTGCCTTGCCAGCTGCTGCAGCGGAGTAAGGCTCCCCGTCAAGCGGACACAGGGCTCTGGGTCTTGCCCTGGAGATACCCCCGGGTTGTCACAGGTGCCAGTGTGTCGGGAGTCAACACTCGTGCAGGCATTCGAGGCAGTGCAGGGCAGTCCACTCCATCGGGAGTGGACGAGGCATTCGGCGGCTCTGGGAATGGGTCGCCCAAACCCTGAGGCTCCTCCCAAGTCTCCTGCTGTCAGCGCCTTCTCTAGTGAAGGACAGGAGCGCCGAGAACCTTTTCCCATTGGAGCAGAGAAAAGAACCCTCATCTGGAGCTGTCAGGGGAAACAGGACTCCTCATGAGTCAGGGTTGGACGCTCGGGTTTACTCACGATTGGGGAAGCATGGGGAGGGGCACTTCCTGGGTCACAGCAAGGGTTTGAAGGAGCCTTTTGAGGTGCCCTTGGGAAGGGTAGATTTTCCCTGAGATTCCGCAGCGGAGAAAGGCCTCACCTTGCCTGCAGGGGAGAAGCTTTTGGTTTTTCTCGAGTTGCGGCGGGGACTCTCGAGTTACGACGGGGACATCAGGGACCCGCCCCTGTCGCCTCAGGAGAGGCCGTTCTCCATGCCTGTTGCAATGCACCTCTGGGGATTCCTCCCAATTAGGCGTTGGATCCTCAGCCCTTGTCTGGTGCTTAGGCAGGAGCTTGAACTTGCCTCGCCTGTCCTAACTTAGGTATTAACATATCACTGGAACCCCCACAGGGGATCAGGCCTCCTCTATCCTGGATCAGGGAACGTCTGCTTGCCACCCCACCTTCAGCTGCAGTGTCAGGTGCCCCGTCGATAGGACACAGGGATCTGAGGCTTGCCCTTGAAGTACGTCACGGCTGTTAAAGATCCCAGTCGGTCGGGTGTCAAGATTTGGGTTGAAAATCGAGGCAGTGCAGGGCAGTCAGGTTCACCTGGATTGAACTAGGAATTTGGGGTCCTTGAGGAACTGTGTTCCGAACTCTGAGCCACCCTTCACTCTCCTGCTGCCAGCGATTCCTCTTGGGATGCCAGGGAGCGCCCGGAACCCTTTCCTGACGGAACAGGGATAGGGACCCTAATCTGGAGCTGCGCAGATGAAAACGGGATTCCTCATGAGTCTCCCCCAGAGCCTCGGGAATCCTCTCCTGTGTTGAAGGGTGGAGTGGGACACTTCCTGGCTCAAAGCAAGGGTGTGAAGGATACTTTCCAGTTCGTGGAAAGAAGGTTTGTTTTTCACGGAAATGCCACTTTGGCCAAGGGCCTCACCACACATGTAGGTGAGGACCTACAGGGTTTTCTCGTGTTGCAGTGCAGACCTCTCCATTTATGCCATGGACTTCAGGAAATAGCCCCTGTTTCTTTGGCATTGGTCAGTCTCCGTGCCAGTGGTGAGGTGCCTCTGGGGATTCCTCCACAGGTATCCTCGGTTCCTCACGCCTCCTCTGGTGCTGAGGCGGTCACCTGAGCTGGCCTCAGCCATCCTGACATAGGTCTTGAGGTTTCCCTGGAGCACCCACACATATCAGGCCTCGTCTCGTAACGTAACTGGCATGTCTTGTTGCCTTGCCAGCTGCAGCAGCAGAGTCAGTCTCCCCGTCAAGCGGACACAGGGATCTGGGTCTTGCCCTGGAGATACTCCCGGGTTGTCACAGGTGCCAGTGAGTTGGGAGTCAACCCTCGGGCAGGCAATCGAGGCAGTGCTGGGCAGTCACCTCCATTCAGATTGGACGAGGCATTTGGTTGCTCTGGTAATGGGTCGCCCAAACCCTGAGACCCCTCCCAACTCTCCTGCTGTCACCGCCTACTCTAGGGATGGACAAGAGCACCAGGAACCTTTTCTCGATGGACCAGGGAAAAGATCCCTCATCTGGAGCTATGCAGGGGAAACAGGGCACCTCATGAGTCATGGTGGGACGCTCGGGTTTCCTCACGATTGGGGAAGGATGGGGCGGGGCACTTCCTGAGTCACAGAAAGGGTTTGAAGGAGCCTTTCGAGGTGCCCTTGGGAAGAGTAGATTTTCCGTGAGATTCCGCAGATGATAAAGGCCTCACCTCGCCTGCAGGGGAGAAGCTTTTGGTTTTTCTCGAGTTGCGGCGGGGACTCTCGAGTTACGACGGGGACCTCAGGGATCCGCCCGTGTCGCCTCAGGAGAGGTCCTTCTCCGTGCCTGTTGCCAGGCTCCTCTGGGGATTCCCCCCGAGTAGTCGCAGGATCTTCAGCCCTTGTCTGGGGCTGAGCAGGAGCCTGAGCTTTCCTCGCCTATGCTAACATAGGTATTAACATATAACCAGAGCCTCAACAGGGGTTCAGGCCTCCTCTATCCTGGATCAGGGAACGTCTGCTTGCCACCCCACCTTCAGCTGCAGTGTCAGGTGCCCCGGCAATAGGACACAGGGATCTGAGGCTTGCCCTTGAAGTACGTCAGAGCTGTTAATGGTCTCAGTCGGTTGGGTGTCAAGATTCGGGGTGAAAATTGAGGCAGTGCAAGGCAGTCAGGTTCATCTGGAGTGAACTAGGAATTTACGGTCCTTGAGGATTGGTGTTCCAAACTCTGAGGCTGCCTTCACTCTCCTGCTGCCAGCGATTCCTCTTGGAAAGACAGGGAGCGCCCGGAACCCTTTCCTGACAGAGCAGGGAAAGGGATCCTCATCTGGATGTGCACAGATGAAAACGGGGCTCCACATGAGTGGGCGCGGGACCCTCGGGGATCCCCTCCTGTGGGGAAGGGTGGGGTGGGACACTTCCTGGCTCAAAGTAAGAGTGTGAAGTAGACTTTCGAGTTTCTGGAAAGAAGGTGTATTTTCCACAGAGATGTCACATTGGCCGAGGGCCTCACCACACATGTAGGTGAGGAGCTACAGGGTTTTCTCGTGTTGCAGCGGGGACATCTCCAGCTATGTCTGGGACCTCAGGAAACCGGCCCTGTATCCTCAGGAGAGGTCAGTCTCCGTGCCCTTGGTCAGGTGCCTCTGGGGATTCCTCCGCAGGTATCCTCGGGTCCTCAGGCCTCCTCTGGTGCTGAGGCGGTAACCTGAGCTTGCCTCAGCCATGCTGACATAGGTCTTGAGTTTTCCCTGGAGCCCCCACATATATCAGGCCTCCTCACGTCAGGAGACTGGCACGTCTTCTTGCCTTGCCAGCTGCAGCAGCGGAGTCAGGCTATCCGTCAAGCGGACACAGGGATCTGGGTCTTGCCCTGGAGATACCCCCGGGGGGTCACAGGTGCCAGTGTGTCGGGAGTCAACCCTTGGTCAGGCAATCGAGGCAGTGCAGGGCAGTTTACTCCATCGGAAGTGGACGAGGCATTTGGTGGCTCTGGGGATGGGTCACCCAAAACCTGAGGCTCCTCCGAACTCTCCTGCTGTCAGCGCCTACTCTAAGGATGAACAGGAGCTCCGAGAACGTTTTTCTGATGGAGGAGGGAAAAGAATCATAATCTGGAACTGTGCAGGGGAAACAGGCCTCCTCATGAGTCAAGGTGGGACCCTCGGGTTTCCTCAGGTTTGAGGAATTTGGGTCAGGGCACTTCCTTGGTCATAAAAAGGGTTTGAAAGAGGCTATCAAGATGCCCGAGGGAAAGGTAGATTTTCTATGAGATTCCGCATCGGATAACGGCCTCACTTCGCCTGCAGGGGAGAAGCTTCTGGTATTTTTCGAGTTCCAGCGGGGACTCTCGAGTTACGATGGGGGACCACAGGGACCCGCCCCTGTCGCCTCAGGGGAGGCCGTATTCCATACCTGTTGCCAGGCTCCTCTGGGGATTCCTCTCCAGTCATCGCAGGATGCTCAGCCCTTGTCTGGTGCTGAGGCAGGAGCCTGAGCTTGCCTCGCCTATGCTAACATAGGTATTAAAACATCACTGGAGACCCCACAGGGGTTCAGGCCTCCTCTAGCCTGGAGCTGGGAAACTCTGCTTGCCACCCCATCTTTAGGTGCTGTGTCAGGTGCCCTGTCGATAGCACCCAGGGATCTGAGGCTTGCCCTGGAAATACGACAGGACTGTTAGAGGTCCCTTTGTGTCGGGAGTCAAGACTCGCGGTGACAATCGAGGCAGTGCAGGACAGTCAGGTTCATCTGGAGTGAACTAGGAATTTGGAGTCCTTGAGGAACGGGGTTCCAAACTCTGAGGCCCCTTCACTATCCTGCTGTCAGTGATTCCTCCTGGGATACCAAGGAGCGCCCGGAACCCTTTCCCAATGGAGCAGGGTAAGGGACCCTCATCTGGAGCTGCACAGATGAAAACGGGACTCCTCATGTGTCTCCCCCGGACCTAGGGGATCTCCTTCTGTGGGGAAGGGTGGGGTGGAACACTTCCTGGCTCACAGCAAAGGTGTGAAGGAGACTTTTGAGTTTCTGGAAAGGGGGTGTGTTTTTCACGGGATGCCACATTGGCCAAGGGCCTCACCACACATGTAGGTGAGGAGCTACAGGGTTTTCACGTGTTGCAGTGGGAACCTCTCCAGTCATGTCGGGGATGTCACGAAACCGCCCCTGTAGCCTCAGGAGAGGTCAGTCTCTGTGCCAGTTTTCAGGTACCTCTGGGGATACCTCCGCAGGCATCCTCGGGTCCTCAGGCCTCCTCTGGTGCTGAGGCGGTAACCTGAGCTTGCCTCAGTCATGCTGACATAGGTCTTGAGTGTTCCCTGGAGCCCACACATATAAGGCCTCCTCTCGTCAGGAGACTGGCACGTCTTCTTGCCTTGCCAGCTGAAGCAGCAGAGTCAGGCTTCCCATCAAGCGGACACAGGGATCTGTGTCTTGCCCTGGAGATACCCCCGGGGGGTCACAGGTGCCAGTGTGTCGGGAGTCAACCCTCGGGCAGGCAATCGAGGCAGTGCAGGGCAGTTTAGTCCATTGGGAGTGGACGAGGTATTTGGTGGCTCTGGGGATGGGTCGCCCAAAACCTGAGGCTCCTCCCAACTCTCCTGCTGTCAGCGCCTACTCTAAGAATGAACAGGAGCGCCGAGAACCTTTCCCAATGGAGCAGGGAAAAGAACCTTCATCAGGAGCTGTGCAGGGGAAACAGGGCTCCTCATGTGTCACGGTGGGACGCTCGGGTTTTCTCAGGATTGAAGAAGGATGGGGCGGGGCACTTCCTGGGTCACAAAAAGGGTTTGAAAGAGCCTTTCGAGGTGCCAGTGTGAAGGGTAGATTTTCCCTGAGATTCCGCAGCGAATAAGGTCTCACCTCGCCTGCAGTGAAAAAGCTTCTGGTTTTTCTCGAGTTGCGGCCGGGACTCTCGAGTTACAATGGGGGACATCAGGGACCTGCCCCTGTCGCCTCAGGCGAGGCCCTATTCCTTGCCTGTTGCCAGGTGCCTCTGGGGATTCCGCCCCAGTCATCGCAGGATGCTCAGCCCTTGTCTGGTGCTGAGGCAGGAGTTTGAGCTTGCCTCGCTTATGCTAACATAGGTATTAACATATCTCTGGAGTCCCCACAGGGGGTCAGGCCTCCTCTAGCTTGGAGGGGGAACATCTGCTTGCCACCCCAACTTCAGCTGCAGTGTCAGACGCCCCGTCGATAGGAAACAGGGATGTGAGACTTGCCCTGGAAGTACGTCAGTGGTGTTACAGGTCCCAGTGGGTCGGGAGTCAAGACTCGGGGTGACAATCGAGGCAGTGCAGGGCAGTCAGGTTCATCTGGAGTGAACTAGGAATTTAAGGTCCTTGAGGAACGGTGTTCCGAACTCTGAGGCTCCCTTCACTCTGCTGCTGCCAGCGATTCCTCCTGGGATGCCAGGGAGCGCCCGGAACCCTTTCCCGAAGGAGCAGGGAAATGGACCCTCATCTGGAGCTGCCCAGATGAAAACGGGCCCCCTCATGAGTCTCCTTCGGACCCTCGGGGATCTCCTCCTGTGGGGAAGGGTGGGGTCGGACACTTCCTGACTCAAAGCAAGGGTGTGAAGGAGACTTTCGAGTTTCTGGAAAGGAGGTGTGTTTTCCACGGGATGCCACATTGGCCAAGGGCATCACCACACATGTAGGTGAGGAGCTACAGGGTATTCACGTGTTGCTGCGGGGACCTCTCCAGTCATGTCGCGGATGTCACAAAACTGCCCCTGTAGCCTCAGGAGAGGTCAGTCTCCGTGCCAGTTTACAGGTGCCTCTGGGGATTCCTCCGCAGGCATCCTCGGGTGCTCAGGCCTCCTCTGGTGCTGAGGCGGTAACCTGAGCTTGCCTCAGCCATGCTGACATAGGTCTTCAGTTTTCCCTGGAGCCCGCACATATATCAGGCCTCCTCTCGTCAGGAGACTGGCACGTCTTCTTGCCTTGCCAGCTGCAGCAACGGAGTCAGGCTCCCCGTCAAGCCGACACAGGGATCTGGGTCTTGCCCTGGAGATACCCCCGGGGTGTCACAGGTGCCAGTGTGTCGGGAGTCAACCCTCGGGCAGGCAATCGAGGCAGTGCAGGGCAGTTTACTCCATCGGGAGTGGACGAGGCATTTGATGGCTCTGGGATGGGTGGCTGAAAACCTGAGGCGCCTCCCAACTCTCCTCCTGTCAGTGCCTACTCTAAGGATGAACAGGAGCTCCGAGAACGTTTTCCCGATGGAGGAGGGAAAAAAATCATAATCTGGAACTGTGCAGGGGAAACAGGCCTCCTCATGAGTCAAGGTGGGACCGTCGGGTTTCCTCAGGTTTGGGGAAGTTTGGGGCAGGGCAATTCCTTGGTCACAAAAAGCGTTTGAAAGAGGCTATCAAGATGCCCGTGGGAAGGGTTGATTTTCCATGAGATTCCACAGTGGATAAGGGCTTCAGCTCGCCTGCAGGGGAGAAGTTTTTGGTTTTTCTCGAGTTCCGGCGGGGACTCTCAAGTTACGACTCGGGACCACAGAAACCCGCCCCTGTCTCCTCAGGAGAGGCCCTATTCTGTGCCTGTTGCCAGGCGCCTCTGGGGATTCCTCCCCAGTCATCGCAGGATGCTCAGCCCTTGTCTGGTGCTGAGGCAAGAGCCTGAGCTTGCCTCGCCTATG
>SJYF01002053.1:1078044-1155410 GCA_006410515.1 Procapra przewalskii | reverse complement strand
TGCCTCTGGGGATTCCTCCGCAGGCATCCTCGGGTCCTCAGGCCTCCTCTGGTGCTGAGGCGGTAACCTGAGCTTGCCTCAGCCATGCTGATATAGGTCTTGAGTTTTCCCTGGAGCCCCCATATATATGGCCTCGTCTCGTGAGGAGACTGGCACGTCTTCTTGCATTGCCAGCTACAGCAGCGGAGTCAGGCTCCCCGTCAAGCGGACACAGGGATCTGGGTCTTGCACTGGAGATACCCCCGGGGGGTCACAGGTGGCAGTGTGTCAGGAGTCAACCCTAGGGCAGGCGCTCGAGGCAGTGCAGGGTAGTTTAGTCCATCGGGAGTGGACGAGGCATTTGGTGGCTCTGGGGATGGGTCGTCCAAACCCTGAGGCTCCTCCCAACACTCCTGCTGTCAGCGCCTACTCTAAGGATGAACAGGAGCGCCGAGAACCTTTCCCGATGGAGCAGGGAAAAGAACCTTCATCGGGAGCTGTGCAGGGGAAACAGGGCTCCTCATGAGTCACGGTGGGACGCTCGGGTTTCCTCAAGATTGGAGAAGGATGGGGCGGGGCACTTCCTGGGTCACAAAAAGGGTTTGAAGGAGCCTTTCGAGGTGCCCTTGGGAAGAGTAGATTTTCCGTGAGATTTCGCAGATGATAAAGGCCTCACCTTGCCTGCAGGGGAGAAGCTTTCGGTTTGTCTCGAGTTGCGGCGGGGACTCTTGAGTTACGACGGGGACCTCAGGGATCCGCCCCTGTTGCCTCAGGAGAGGCCCTTCTCCGTGCCTGTTGCCAGGCACCTCTGGGGATTCCTCCCGAGTAGTCGCAGGATGCTCAGCCCTTGTCTGGGGCTGAGGCAGGAGCCTGAGCTTTCCTCGCCTATGCTAACATAGGTATTAACATATAACCAGAGCCTCAACAGGGGTTCAGGCCTCCTCTATCCTGGATCAGGGAACGTCTGCTTGCCACCCCACCTTCAGCTGCAGTGTCAGGTGTCCCGGCGATAGGACACAGGGATCTGAGGCTTGCCCTTTTAGTACGTCAGGGCTGTTAATGTTCTCTGTCGGTTGGGTGTCAAGATTCGGGGTGAAAATCGAGGCAGTGCAGGGCAGTCAGGTTCATCTTGAGTGAACTAGGAATTTACGGTCCTTGAGGATTGATGTTCCAAACTCTGAGGCTCCCTTCACTCTCCTGCTGCCAGCGATTCCTCTTGGGAAGACAGGGAGCGCCCGGAACCCTTTCCCGACAGAGCAGGGAAAGGGATCCTCATCTGGATATGCACAGATGAAAACGGGGCTCCACATGAGTGGGCGCGGGACCCTCGGGGATCCCCTCCTGTGGAGAAGGGTGGGGTGGGACACTTCCTGGCTCAAAGTAAGGGTGTGAAGTAGACTTTCGAATTTCTGGAAAGAAGGTGTATTTTTCACAGAGATGCCACATTGGCCGAGGGCCTCACCACACATGTATGTGAGGAGCTACAGGGTTTTCTCATGTTGCAGCGGGGACATCTCCAGCTATGTCTGGAACCTCAGGAAACAGGCCCTGTATCCTCAGGAGAGGTCAGTCTCCGTGCCCTTGGTCAGGTGCCTCTGGGGATTCCTCCGCAGGCATCCTCGGGTCCTCAGGCCTCCTCTGGTGCTGAGGCTGTAACCTGAGCTTGCCTCAGCCATGCTGACTGAGGTCTTGACTTTTCCCTGGAGCCCCCACATATATCAGGCCTCGTCTCGTCAGGAGACTTCATTTCTTCTTCCCTTGCCAGCTGCAGCAGCAGGGTCAGTCTCCTCGTCAAGCGGACACAGTGATCTGGGACTTGCCCTGGAACTACCCCCTGGTTGTCACAGGTGCCAGTGTGTCGGGAGTCAACCCTCGGGCAGGCAATCGAGGCAGTGCAGGGCAGTCATCTCCATCAGCATTGGACGAGGCATTTGGTGGCTCTGGGGTTGGGTCTCCCAAACCCTGAGGCTCTTCCCAACTCTCCTGCTGTCAGCGCCTACTCAAGGGATGGAGAGGAGTGCCGAGAACCTTTACCCGATTAGCAGGGTAAAGAACCCTCATCTGGAGCTGTGCAGGGGAAATAGGGCTCCTCATGATTCCCGGCGGGACCCTTCAGTTTCTTTTCTATTGGAGAAGGATGAGGCGGGGCAATTCCTGAGTCACAGCAGGGGTTTGAAGGAGCCTTTCGAGGTGCCCGTGGGTAGGGTAGATTTACCCTGAGATTCCGCAGCAGATAAGGGCCTCACCTCGCCTGCAGGGGAGAAGCTTCTGGTTTTACTCGAGTTGCGGTGGGGACTCTCGAGTTACAACGGGGACCTCAGGGACATGCCCCTGTCGCATCAGGAGAGGTCCTTCTTCGTGCCTGTTGCCAGGTGCTCTGGGGATTCCTGCCCAATATTCACAGGATCCTCAGGACTTGTCTGGGTCTCAGGCTGGAGCTTGAGCTTGCCTAGCCTATGCTAACATAGGTATTAACATATCACTGGAGACCACACATGGGGTCTGGCATCCTCTAGCCTGGAGCGGAGAGTGTCTGCTTGCCACCCCAACTTCAACTGCAGTGTCAGATGCCCTGTTGATAGGACATAGGTATCTGAGGCTTTCCCTGGAAATACGTCATGAGAGTTACAGGTCCCAGTGGGTCGAGATTCAAGACTTGGTGTGACCATCGAGCCAGTGCAGGACAGACAGTTTCATCTGGAGTGAAGTAGGATTTTGGGTTCCTTGAGGAACGGTGTTCCAAACTCTGAGGCTCCCTTCAATCTCTTGCTCCAGCGATTCCTCTTGGGATGCCTGGGAGCACACGGAACCCCTTCCCGACAGAGCAGGGTAAGGGACCTTCATCTGGAGCTGTGAATATTAAACGGGGCTCCTCATAAGACTCCGCCTGACCCTCCGGGATCCTCTCCTGTGGGGAAGGGTGGGGGGGGGGACATTTCCTGGCTCAAAGTAAGGGAGTGAAATAGACTTTCGAGTTCCTGGAAAGAAGGTGTGTTTTCCAACGAGATGCCACATTGGCCAAGGGCCTCACCACACATGTAGGTGAGGAGCTACAGGGTTTTCTCGTGTTGCAGTGGGGACTTCTTCAGTTATGTCGGGGACATCAGGAAACCGCCCCTGTAGACTCAGGAGAGGTCAGTCTCCGTGCCAGTGGTTAGGTTCTTCTGGGGATTTCTCCGCAGGCATCCTCAGATCCTCAGGCCTCCTCTGGTGCTGAGGCGGTAACATGAGCTTGCCTGAGCCATGCTGACATGGGTCTTGATATTTCCCTGGAGCTCCCACATATATCAGGCCTCATCTCGTCAGGAGACTGGCATGTCTTCTTGCCTTGCCAGCTGCAGCAGCATAGTCAGGCTCCCCATCAATCCGACACAGGGATCTGTGTCTTGCCCTGGAGATACCCCCGGGTTGTAACAGGTGCCAGTGTGTCGGGAGTCAACCCTCGGGCAGGCAATCGAGGCAGTGCAGGGCAGTCAACTCCATCGGGAGTGGATGAGGCATTTGGTGGCTCTGGGGATGGGTTGCTCAACCCTGAATCTCCTCCCAACACTCCTGCTGTATGCGCCTACTCTAGGGATGGGCAGGAACGCAGAGAAACTTTTCCTGATAGAGCAGGGAAAGGAACCCTCATCTCGAGCTGTGCAGTGGAAAAAGGGCTCCTCTGGAGTAACAGGCTGGGAGGCTCGGATTTCCTCTCTATTGGGAAAGGATGAGGCGGGGCACTTCCTGGGTCACAGCAGGGGTTTGAAGGAGCCTTTTGAGGTGCCCGTGGGAAGGGTAGATTTTCCCTGAGATTACACAGCGGATAATGGCCTCACCTCGCCTACTGGGGAGAAGCTTCTGGTTTTTTTTCGAGTTGTGGCAGGGACTCTCGAGTTACGACGGGGACCTCAGGGATCTGCCCCTGTCGCCTCAGGAGAGGCCTTTCTCCGTGCCTGTTGCCAGGCGCCTCTGGGGATTCCTCCCCAGTAGTCGCAGGATATCAGCCTCTGTCTCGTGCTGAGGCAGGAGCCTGAGCTTGCCTTGCCTATGCGAACATAGATATTAACATATCACTGCAGCCCCCACAGGGGGTCAGGTCTCCTCTATCCTGGAGCAGGGAATATCTGCTTGCCACCCCAACTTCAGCTGCAGTGTCAGGCGCCACGTTGATAGGACACAGGGACCTGAGGCTTGCCCTGGAAGTTCGTCAGGGGTGTTACAGTTCCCAGTGGGTTGGGATTAAAGACTCTGTGTGACAATTGAGCCAGCGCAGGGCAGTCAGGTTCATCTGGAGTGAACTAGGAATTTGGGGTCCTTGAGGAACGGTGTTCCAAACTCTCAGGCTCCCTTCACTCTCCTGCTGCAAGAGATTACTCTTGGGATGCCAGGGAGAGCCCGGAACCCTTTCCTGACAGAGCAGGGAAATGGACCTTCATATGGAGCTGCGCAGATGAAAACGGGGTTCCACATGAGTCTCCGCCTGACCCTCGGGGATCCTCTTCTGTGGGGAAGGGTGGAGTGGGACACTTCCTGGCTCAAAGTAAGGGTGTGAAGGAGACGTTGGAGTTCCTGGAAAGAAGGTGTGTTTTCCACGAGATGGCACATTGGCCAAGGGCCTCACAACACATGTAGGTGAGGAGCTACAGGGTTTTGTTGTGTTGCAGCAGGGACATATCCAGTTATGTAGGGAACATCAGGAAACCGCCCCTGTAGACTCAGGAGATGTCAATCTCCGTGCCAGTTGTCAGGTGTCTCTGGGGATTCCTCTGCAGGCATCCCCGGTTCCTCAGCCCTCCTCTGGTGCTGAGGCGGTAACCTGAGCTTGCCACAGCCATGCTGACATAGGTCTTGAGTTTTCCCTGAAGCCCCCACATATATCAGGCCTCGTCTCATCAGGAGACTGGCACGTCTTCTTGCCTTGCCACCTGCAGCATCGGAGTCAGGCTCCCCAACAAGCGGACCAGAGATACCCCCGGGTTGTCAGAGGTGACAGTGTGTCAGGAGTCAACCCTCGGGCAGGCAATCGAGGCACTGCAGGGCACTAAACTCCATTGGGAGTGGACGAGGCATTTGGTGGCTCTGGGAATGGGTCGCCCAAACCATGAGGCTCCTCCCAAATCTCCTGCTGTCAGCGCCTACTCGAGGGATGGACTGGAGCGCAGAGAAAATTTTCCCGATGGAGCAGGGAAAAGAACCCTCATCTGGAGCTGTGCAGGGGAAACAGGGCTTCTCATTAATCACGGAGGGACTCTCGGGTTTCTTCACGATTGGGGAAGGATGGGGTAGGGCACTTTTTAGGTCACAGCAAGGGTTTGAATGAGCCTTACGATGTACCCATGGAAGGGTAGATTTTCCCTGAGATTCCGCAGCGGATAAGTTCCTCACCTCGCCTGCAGGGGAGAAGCATCTGGTTTTTCTTGAGTTGCGGCGGGGACTCTCTAGTTACGACGGGGACCTCAGGGATCCGCCCTTGTCACCTCAGGAGAGGCCCTTCTCCGTGTCTGTTGCAAGGCGCCTCTGGGGATTCCTCCCCAGTCTTCGCAGGATCTTCAGCCCATGTCTGGTGCTGAGGCAGAAGCCTGAGCTTCCCTCTTCTATGCTAACATATTTATTAACATATCCCTGGAGCCTCCACAGGGGGTCAGGCCTCCTGTAGCCTGGAGCAGGGAACATCTGCTTGCCACCTCAACTTCAGCTGCAGTGTCAGACACCCCTTCGATAGGACACAGGGATCTGAGGCTTGCCTTTTAAGTACGTCAGGGCTGTTACAGGTCCCAGTAGGTCGCGAGTCAAGACTCGGGGTGACAATCGAGGCAGTGCAGGGCAGTCAGTTTCATCTGGAGTGAACTAGGAATTTGGGGTCCTTGAGGAATGGTGTTCTGAACACTGAGGCTCCTTTCACTCTCCTGCTTCAAGCGATTCCTCTCGGATGCCAGGGAGTGCCCATAATCCTTTCCCGACGGAGCAGGGAAAGGGACCCACCTCTGGAGCTGCCCCGATCAAAATGAGGCTCCTCATGAGTCACCGTGGGAAGCTCGGGTTTCCTCTCTATTGGAGAAGGATGGGGCGGGGCACTTCCTAGTTCACAGCAAGGGTTTGACGGAGCCTTTCGAGGTACCCGTGGAAAGGGTAGATTTTCCCTGAGATTCCGCAGCGGATAAGGGCCTCACCTCGCCTGCAGGGGAGAAGCATCTGGTTTTTCTCCAGTGGCGGCGGGGACTCTTGAGTTACGACGGGGACCTCAGGGACCCGCCCCTGTCGCCTCAGGAGAGGCCCTTCTCCGTGCCTGTTGCAAGGTGCCTCTGGGGATTCCTCCCCAGTCGTCGCAGGATCCTCAGCCTTTTCTGGTGCTGAGGCAGGAGCCTGAGCTTCCCTCTTCTATGCTAACATAGGCATTAACATACCCTGGATCCTCCACAAGGCGTCAGGCCTCCTCTAGCCTGGAGCAGGTAATGTCTTCTTGCCACCCCACCTTCAGCTGCAGTGTCAGGCCCCACCTCGATAGGAAACAGGGACCTGAGGCTTGCCCTTTAAGTACGTCAGGTCTTTTACTGGTCCCAGTGGGTCGGGAGTCAAGACTCGGTGTCACAATCGAGGCAGTGCGGGGAAGTCACGTTCATCTGGAGTGAACTAGGAATTGGGGGTTCTTGAGGAACGATGTTCTGTACTCTGAAGTTCCCTTCACTCTTCTGTTGCCAGCGATTCCTCTTGTGCTGCCAGGGAGCGCCCGGAACACTTTTACGAAGGAGCAGGGAAAGGGACCCTCATCTGGAGTAGCGCAGAGGAAAACGGGGATCCTCATGAGTCTCCGCCGGACCCTCAGGGATCCTCTCCTGTGAGGAAGTTTGGGGTGGGACACTTCCTGGCTCAAAGCAAGGGTGTGAAGGAGACTTTCAAGTTCCCAGAAAGAAGGTGTGTTTTCCCCCGAGATGCCACCGTGGCCAAGGGCCTCACCACACATGTAGATGAGGAGCTACAGGGTTTTCTTGTGTTGCAGCGGGGACCTCTCCAGGTATGTAGGGGACCTCAGGAAATCGTCCCTGTAGCCTCAGGTGAGGGCAGTCTTCGTGCCAGTGGTCAGGTGCCTCTGGGGATTCCTCCGTAGGCATCCTTGGTTCCTCAGGCCTCCTCTACTGCTGAGGTCGTAACTTGAGCTTGCCTCAGTCATGCTGACATAGGTCTTGAGTTTTCCCTGGAGCCCCCACATATATCAGGCCTCGTCTCCTCAGGAGCCCGGCACGTCTTCTTGCCTTGCCAGCTGCAGCAGCGGAGTCAGGCTCCCCGTCAAGCGAACACAGGGATCTGGGTCTTGCCCTGGAAAAACCCCCGGGTTGTCATAGGTGCCAGTGAGTCGGGAGTCAACCCTCGGGCAGGCAATCGAGGCAGTGCAGGGCAGTCAACTCCATTCGGAGTGAATGAGGCATTTGGTGGCTCTGGGGAAGGTTCGCCCATATCCTGAGACACCTCCCAACACTCCTGCTGTCAGCGGCTACTCTAGGGATGGACAGGAGCGCTGAGAACCTTTTCCCGATGCAGCAAGGAAAAGAACCCTCATCTGGAGCTGTGCAGGGGAAACAGGTCTCCTCATGAGTCATGGTGGGACGCTCGGGTTTCCTAACGAATGGGGAAGCATGGGGCGGGGCATTACCTGAGTCACAGCAGGGGTTTGAAGGAGCCTTTCGACGTGCCCTTGGGAAGGGTAGATTTTCCCTGAGATTCCGCAGCAGATATGGGCCTCACCTCGCCTGCGTTGGGGAAGCTTCTGGTTTTTCTCGAGTTGCGGTGGGGACACTCGAGTTAAGACGGGGATCTCAGGGTCCCGCTCCTGTCGCCCCAGGAGAGGCCCTTCTCCGTGCCTGTTGCCAGGCGCCACTGCGGATTCCTCTCCAGTCTTCGCAGGATCCTCAGCCTCACGCTGGTGCTGAGGCAGGTACCTGAGCCTGCCTCGCCTATGCTAACACAGGAATTAACATATCATTGGAGCCCCCACAGGGGGTCAGGCCTCATCTACCCTGGAGCAGGGAACCTCTGCTTGCCACCCCACCTTCAGCTGCTGTGTCAGGCGCCCCGTCGATAGGACACAGGGATCTGAGGCTTGCCCTGGAATTACGTCAGGGCTGTTACAGGTCCCAGTGGGTCGCGAGTCAAGACTCGGGGTGACAATCGAGGAAGTGCAGGGCAGTCAGCTTCATCTGGAGTGAACTAGGAATTTGGGGTCCTTGAGGAACTGTGTTCCGAACTCTGAGGCTCCCTTCACTCTCCTGTTGCCAGCGATTCCTCTTTGGATTCCAGGGAGCGCCCGGAACCGTTTCCCGACAGAGCAGGGAAAGGCACCTTCATCTGGAGCTGCGCAGATGAAAACGGGGGTCTTCTTGAGTCTCCGCCGAACCCTCTGAGATCCTTTACTGTTTGCAAGGGTGGGGTGGGATACTTCCTGGCTCAAAGCAAGGGTGTGAAGGAGACTTTAGAGTTCCAGAAAAGAAGGAGTGTTTTCCTCCGAGATGTCACATTGGCAAGGGCCTCACCACACATGTAGGTGAGGAGCTACAGGGTATTCTCGTGTTGCAGGGGGGACTTCTCCAGTTATGTCAGGGAACTCAGGAAACCACCCCTGTAGCCTCAGGTGAGGTCAGTCTCGGTGCCAGTGGTCAGGTGACTCTGGAGATCCCTCCGCAGGCATCCTAGGTTCCGCAGGCTTCCTCTCATGCTGAGGTGGTAAACTGAGCTTGCCTCAGCTATGCTGACATAGCTCTTGAGTTTTCCCTGGAGCCCCCACATATATCAGGCCTCGTCTCGTCAAGAGAATGGCATGTCTTCTTGCCTTGCCAGCTGCAGCAGCGGACTCAGGCTCCCACTCAAGCGGACACAGGGATCTGGGTCTTGCCCTGGAGATACTCCCGGGTTGTCACAGGTGCCAGTGAGTCAGGAGTCAACCCTCGGGCAGGCGCTTGAGGCAGTGCAGGGCTGTCAACTCCTTCGGGAGTGGACAAGGCATTTGGTGTCTCTGGGGATGGGTCGCCCAAACTCTGAGGCTCCTGCCAACACTCCTGCTGTCAGCGCCTACTCTAGGGATGGTCAGGAGCGCCGAGAACCTTTTCCCGATGGAGCAGGGAAAAGAACCCTCATCTGGAGTTGTGCAGAGGAAACAGGGCTCCTCATGAGTCACGGTGGGACACTGGGGTTTCCTCACGATTGGAGAAGGATGGGGCCGGGTACTTCCTGGGTCACAGCAAGGGTTTGAAGGAGCCTTTTGAGGTATCCGTAGGAACGGTAGATTTTCCATGAGATTCCGCAGCAAATAAGGGCCTCACCTTGCCTGCAGGGGAGAAGCTTGTGGTTTTTCTCGAGTTGCGGCGGGGACTCTCGAGTTACGACGGGGACATCAGGGACCCGCCCTTGTCGCCTCAGGAGCGGCCCTTCTCCGTGTCAGTGGCAAGGCCCCTCTGGGGATTCCTCCCCAGTCTTCGCAGGATGCTCAGCCCTTGTCTGGGGCTGAGACAGGAGACTGAGCTTGCCTCTTCTATGCTAACAAAGGTATTAACATTCCCTGGAGCCTCCACAAGTGGTCAGGCCTCCCCTAGCCTGGAGCAGGGAACGATGTTTGCCACCCCACCTTCAGCTGCAGTGTCAGGCACCACGTTGATAGGACACAGGGATCTTAGGCTTGCTCTTTAAGTACGTCAGGGCTGTTACAGGTCCCAGTAGGTCGGGAGTCAAGACTCAGGGTGACAATCGAGGCAGTGCAGGGCAGGCAGGTTCATCTGGAGTGAACTAGGAATTTGGGGTCCTTGAGGAACGATGTTCCGAACTCTGAAGCTCCCTTCACTCTCCTGCTCCCAGCGATTTCTCTTGGGCTGCCAGGGAGCGCCCGGAACCCTTTCCCGACGGAGCAGGGAAAAGGACCCTCATCTGGAGGTGCACAGATGAAAACGGGGCTCCTCATGAGTCTCCGCCGGACCCTCGAGCATCCCCTCCTGTGGGGAAGAGTGGGGTGGTACACTTCCTGGCTCAAAGCAAGGGTGTGAAGTACACTTTCGTGTTCCTGGATAGAAGGTGTGTTTTCCACCAAGATGCCATATTGGCCAAGGTCCTCACCACACATGTAGGTGAGGAGCTACAGGGTTTTCTCGTGTTGCAGCTGGGACCTCTCCAGTTATGTTGGGGACCTCAGGAGATCGCCCATGTAGCCTCAGGAGAGGTGAGACTCTGTGCCCGTGGTAAGGTGCCTCTGGGGATACCTCCGCATGCATTCTCGGTTCCTCAGGCCTCCTCTGGTACTGAGGCGGTAACCTGAGCTTGCCTCAGCCATGCTGACATAGGTCTTGAGTTTTCCCTGGAGCCTCCACATATATCAGGCCTCATCTCGTCAGGAGACTGGCACGTCTTCTTGTCTTTAGAGCTGCAGGAGCGGAGTCAGGCTCCCCGTCAAGCGGACACAGGGATCTGGGTCTTGCCCTGGAGCTACCCCCTGGTTGTCACAGGTGCCAGTGTGTCGGGAGTCAACCCTCGGGCAGGCAATCGAGGCAGTGCAGGGCAATCCACTCCATCGGGAGTGAACGAGGCATCTGGTGGTTCTGGGGATGGGTCGCCCAAACCCTGAGGCGCCTCCCAACTCTCATGCTCTCAGAGCCTACTCTAGGGATGGGCAGGAGCGCCGAGAAACTTTTCCCGATGGAGCAGGGAAAAGAACCCTCATCTGGAGCTGTGCAGGGGAAACAGCGTTACTCATGTGTCAAGGTGGGATGCTCTGATTTCCTCTCTATTGGGGAAGGATGGTGCGAGGCACTTCCTAGGTCACAGCAAGGGTTTGAAGGAGCCCTTCGAGGTACCCGTGGGAAGGGTAGATTTTCCCTGAGATTCCGCAGCAGATAAGCGCCTCACCACGCCTGCAGGGGAGAAGCTTCTGGTTTTTCTAGAGTGGCGACGGGGACTCTCAAGTTAGGACGAGGAACTCAGGGACCCGCCCTTGTCGCCTCAGGAGAGGCTCTTCTCCGTGTCTGTGGAAAGTCGCCTCTGGGGATTCCTCCACAGTCGTCGCAGGATCCTCAGCCCTTGTCTGGTGCTGAGGCAGGAGCCTGAGCTTTCATCTTCTATGCTAACATAGGTATTAAAATATCCCTGGAGCCCCCACAGGGGGTCAGGCCTCCTCTAGACTGGAGCAGGGAAAGTCTGATTACCACTCCACCTTCAGCAGCAGTGTCAGGCGCCCCCTTCATAGGACACAGGGATCTGAGGATTGCCCTGAAGAACGTCAGGGCTGTTACAGGTACCAGTGGGTCGGGAGTCAAGATTCGGGGTGACAATCGAGGCAGGGCAGTGCAGTCACGTTCACCTGGAGTGAAGTAGGAATTTGGGGCCCTTGAGGAACGTGTTGCGAACTCTGAAGCTCCCTTCACTCTCCTGTTGCCAGCGATTCCTCTTGGGATTCCAGGGAGCACCCGGAACCATTTCCGACGGAGCAGGGAAAGGGACCTTCATCTGGACCTGCGCAGATGAAAACGGGGCTGCTTTTGAGTCTCCGCCGGACCCTAGGGGATCCTCTACTGAGGGGAAGGTTGGGGTGGGACACTTCCTGTCTCAAAGCAAGGGTGTGAAGGAGACTTTCGAGTTCCTGGAAAGAAGGTGTGTTTTCCACAGAGATGCCACATTGGCCAAGGGCCTCACCACACATGTAGGTGAGGAGCTACAGGGTTTTCATGTGTTGCAGCAGGGACCTCTCCAGTTATGTCGGGGACATCAGAAAATCGCCCCTGTATCCTCATGAGAGGTCAGTCTCCGTGCCAGTGGTCAGGTGCCTCTTGGGATTCCTCCGCAGGCATCCTCGGTTCCTCAGTCCTCCTCTTGTGCTGAGGTGGTAACCTGAGCTTGCCTCAGCTATGCTGACATAGGTCCTGAGTTTTCCCTGGAGCCCCCTCATATATCACGCCTCCTCTTGTCAGGAGCCTGGCACGTCTTCATGCCTTGCCAGCTGCAGAAGTGGAGTTAGGCTCTCCGTCAAGCGGACACATGGATCTGGGTCTTGCCCTGGAGATCCCCCAGGGTTGTCACAGGTGACAGTGAGTCGGGAGTCAACCCTCGGGCAGGCAATCGAGGAAGTGCAGGGCAGTCAACTCCATCGGGAAAGGACGAGGCATTTGGTGGCTCTGGGTATTGGTTGCCCAAACTCTGAGGCTCCTGCCAACACTCCTGATATCAGCGCCTACGCTAGGGATGGACAGGAGCGCCGAGAACCTTTTCCCAATGGAGCAGGGAAAAAAACCCTCATCTGCAGCTGTGCAGGGGAAACGGGCTCCTCATGAGTCAAGGTGTGACGCACTGATTTCCTCACGATTAGTGAAGGATGGCGCCGGGAACTTCCTGGGTCACAACAAGGGTTTGAAGGAGCCTTTTGAGGTGCCCGTGGGAAGGGTAGATTTTCCCTGAGATTCCGCAGCGGATATGGGCCTCACCTCCCCTGCGTTGGGGAAGCTTCTGGTTTTTCTCGAGTTGCGGTGGGGACACTCGAGTTAAGACGGGGATCTCAGGGTCCCGCCCCTGTCGCCCCAGGAGAGGCCCTTCTCCGTGCCTGTTGCCAGGCGCCACTGCGGATTCCTCTCCAGTCTTCGCAGGATCCTCAGCCTCACGCTGGTGCTGAGGCAGGTACCTGAGCCTGCCTCGCCTATGCTAACACAGGAATTAACATATCATTGGAGCCCCCACAGGGGGTCAGGCCTCCTCTACCCTGGAGCAGGGAACCTCTGCTTGCCACCCCACCTTCAGCTGCTGTGTCAGGCGCTCCATCGATAGGACACAGGAATCTGAGGCTTGCCCTGGAATTACGTCAGGGCTGTTACAGTTCCCAGTGGGTCGGGAGTCAAGTTCGGGGTGACAATCGAGGAAATGAAGGGCAGTCAGGTTCATCTGGAGTGAACTAGGAATTTGGGGTCCTTGAGGAATGGTGTTCCGAACTCTGAGGCTCCCTTCACTCTCCTGTTGCCAGCAATTCCTCTTTGGATGCCAGGGAGCGCCCAGAACCCTTTCCCGACGGAGCAGGGAAAGGGACCCTCATCTGGAGCTGCGCAGATGAAAACGGGGGTCTTCTTGAGTCTCCGCCGGACCCTCTGGGATCCTTTCCTGTGGGGGTGGGGTGGGATACTTCCTGGCTCAAAGCAAGGGTGTGAAGGAGACTTTAGAGTTCCTGGAAAGAAGGAGTGTTTTCCACCGACATGTCACATTGGCAAGGGCCTCACCACACATGTAGGTGAGGAGCTACAGGGTATTCTCGTGTTGCAGGGGGGACTTCTCCAGTTATGCCGGGAACATCAGGAAACCGCCACTGTAGACTCAGGAGAGGTCAGTCTCCATGCCAGTGGTCAGGTTCCTCTGGGGATTCCTCCGCAGGCATCCTCGGTTCCTCAGGCCTCCTCTGGTGCTGAGGCGGTAACCTGAGGTTGCCTCAGCCATGCTGACATAGGTCTTGAGTTTTCCCTGAAGCCCTCACATATATCAGGCCTCGTCTCGTCAGGACACTGGCACGTCTTCTTGCCTTGCCACCTGCAGCAGCGGAGTCAGGCTTCCCAACAAGCGGACACAGGGATCTGGGTCTTGCCCTGGAGATACCCGCGGGTTGTCACAGGTGACAGTGTGTCGGGAGTCAACCCTCGGGCAGGCAATCGAGGCAGTGCAGGGCAGTCAACTTCATCGCGAGTGGAAGAGGCATTTGGTGGCTCTGGGGATGGGTCGGCCAAACCCTGAGTCTCCTCCCAACTCTCCTGCTGTATGCGCCTAGTCTAGGGAAGGGCAGGAGCGCCGAGAAACTTTTCCTGATGGAACAGGGAAAAGAACCCTCATCTGGAGCTGTGAAGGGGAACCAGGGCTCCTCTTGAGTAACAGGGTGGGAGGCTCGGGTTTCCTCTCTATTGGGAAAGGATAGGACGGGGCACTTCCAGGGTCACAGAAAGGGTTTGAAGGAGCTTTTGAGGTGCCCGTGGGAAGGGTAGATTGTCCCTGAGATTCCACAGCGGATAAGTGCTTCACCTCGCCTGCAGGGGAGAAGCTTCTGGTTTTTTTCGAGTTGTGGCAGGGACTCTCGAGTTACGACCTGGACCTCAGGGATCTGCCCCTGTCGCCTCAGGAGAGGCCCTTCTCCGTGCCTGTTGTCAGGCGCCTCTGGGGATTCCTCCCCAGTAGTCGCAGCATATCAGCCTTTGTCTGGTGCTGAGTCAGGAGCCTGAGCTTGCCTCTTTTATGCTAACATATGTATTAACATATCTCTGGAGCCCCCACAGGGGGTCAGGCCTCCTCTAGCCTGTAGCAGGTAACGTCTGCCTGCCACCCCACCTTCAACTTCAGTGTCAGGCGCCCAGTTCATAGGATACAGGAAACTGAGGCTTGCCCTGGAAGTACCTCAGGGCCGTTACAGATCCCTGTGGGTCTGGATTCAAGATTTGGGGTGACAACGTGCCAGTGCAGGGCAGTCAGGTTCATCTGGAGTGAACTAGGAATTTGGGGTCCTTGAGGAACTGTGTTTCGGACTCTGAGGATTCCTTCACTCTCCTGCTGCCAACGATTCCTCTTTGGATGCCTGAGAGTGCACAGAACCCTTTCCAGATGGAGCAGGGTAAGCGACCTTCATCTGGAGCTGCGCAGATGAAACGAGGCTCCTCATAAGTCTCCTTCAGACCCTCGGGGATCCTCTCCTCTGGGGAAGGGCGAGGGGGACACTTCCTGGTTCGAAGTAAGGGTGTGAAGGAGACGTTCGAGTTCCTGGGAAGAAGGTGTGTTTCCAACGAGATGCCACATTGGCCAAGGGCCTCACCACACATGTAGGTGAGGAGCTACAGGGTTTTCACGTGTTGCAGCGGGGACCTCTCCAGTTATGTCGGGGACGTCAGGAAATCGCCCCTGTAACCTCATGAGAGGACAGTCTCGTGCCAGTGGTCAGATGCCTCCAGGGATTCCTCCGCAGGCATCCTCGGTTCCTCAGGCCTCCTCTCGTACTGAGGTGGTAACCTGAGCTTGCCTCAGCTATGCTGACATAGGTCTTGAGTTTTCCCTGGAGCCACCACATATATCAGGCCTCGTCTCGTCAGGAGCCTGGCACGTCTTCTTGCCTTGCCAGCTGCAGCAGCGGAGTCAGGCTCCCCCTCAAGCGGACACAGGGGTCTGGGTGTTGCCCTGGAGATACCCCCGGGTTGTCACAAGTGTCCGTGAGTCGGGAGTCAACCCTCGGGCAGGCAATCGAGGCAGTGAAGGGCCGTCAACTCCATCGAGAGTGGCGAGGCATTTGGTGGCTCTGGGCATTGGTTGCAAAAACTCTGTGGCTCCTGCCAACACTCCTGCTGTCAGCGCCTACTCTAGGGATGGACAGGAGCGCCTAGAACCTTTTCCCAATGGAGCAGGGAAAGGAACCCTCAACTGGAGCTGTGCCGGGAAAACGGGCTCCTCATGAGTCAAGGTGTGATGCTCGGGTTTCCTCACGATTGCGGAAGGATGGGCCCAGGAACTTCCTGGGTCACAGCAACGGTTTGAAGGAGCCTTTCGAGGTGCCCATGGGAAGGGTAGATTTTCCCTGAGATTCCGCAGCAGATAAGGGCCTCACCACGCCTGCAGGGGAGAAGCTTCTGGTTTTTTTCGAGTTGCGCCAGGGACTCTCGAGTTACGACGGGGACCTCAGGGATCCGCCCCTGTCGCCTCAGGAGAGGCTCTTCTCCGTGCCTGTTGTCAGCGCCTCCTGGGATTCCTCCCCAGTAATCGCAGGATATCAGCCTTTGTCTGGTGCTGAGGCAGGAGCCTGAGCTTGCCTCTTCTATACTAACAAAGGTATTAACATTCCCTGGAGTCTCCACAGGGGGTCAGGCCTCCTCTAGCCTGGAGCAGGGAACATCTGCTTGCCACCCCACCTTTAGCTGCAGTGTCAGGCGCCACATTGATAGGACACAGGGATCTTAGGCTTGCCCGGGAAGTACATAAGGGCTGTTACATGTTCCAGTGGGTGGGGATTCAAGTCTTGGGGTGACAATTGAGCCAGTGCAGGGCAGTCAGGTTCATCTGGAGTGAACTAGGAATTTGAGGTCCTTGAGGAACGGTGTCCAAACTCTCAGGCTCCCTTCACTCTCCTGCTGCCAGCGATTCAACTTGGGATGCCAGGGTGTGCCCAGAACCCTTTCCCGATGGAGCAGGGAAAGGGACCCTCATCTGGAGGTGCACAGATGAAAACGGGGCTCCTCATGAGTCTCCGCCTTACCCTCGGGGATCCTCACCTGTGGGGAAGGGTGGGGTGGGACACTTCCTGGTTCAAAGTAAAGGTGTGAAGGAGACGTTTGAATTCCTGGAAAGAAGGTGTGTTTTCCTCGAGATGCCACATGGGCCAAGGGCCTCACCACACATGTAGGTGAGGAGCTACAGGGTTTTCTCGTGTTGCAGTGGGAACCTCTCCAGCTATGTTGGGGACCTCAGGAAATCGCCTCTGTAGCCTCAGGAGACGTCAGTCTCCGTGCCAGTTGTCAGGTGCCTCTGGGGATTCCTCCACAGGCATCCTCGGTTCCTCAGGCCTCCTCGGGTGCTGAGGCGGTAACCTGAGCTTGCCTCAGCCATGCTGACATAGGTCTTGATTTTTCCCTGCAGCCCACACATATATCAGGCCTCGTCTCATCAGGAGACTGGCATGTCTTCTTGCCTTGCCAGCTGCAGAAGCGGAGTCAGGCTCCCCGTCAAGCGAACACAGGGATCTGGTTCTTGCCCTGGAGATACCCCCGGGTTGTCACAGGTGCCAGTGTGTTGGGAGTCAACTCTCGGGCAGGCAATAGAGTCAGTGCAGGGCAGTCAACTCCATCGGGAGAGGACGAGGCATTTGGTGGCTCTAGGGATGGGTCGCCCAAACCCTGAGGTTCCTCCGAAGACTTCTGCTGTCAGCGCCTATTCTAGGGAAGAACAGGAGCGCCGAGAATCTTTTCCCGATGGAGCAGGGAAAAGAACACTCATCTGAGGCTGAGCAGTGGAAACAGGGCTCCTCATGAGTCACGGTGGGACGCTCGGGTTTCCTCAGGATTGGGGATCGATGGGGCAGAGCACTTCCTAGGTCACAGCAAGGGTTTGAAGGAACCTTTCGAGGTGCCCGTGGGAAGGGTAGATTTTCCATGAGATTCCGCTGCGGATAAGGGCCTCACCTCGCCTGCAGGGGAGAAGCTGCTGGTTTTTCTCGAGTTGCGGCGGGGACTCTCGAGTTACGAAGGGGTCCTCAGGGAACCGCCCCTGTCGCCTCAGGAGAGGCCCTTCTCCATCTGTTGTAAGGCGCCTCTGGGGATTCTTCCCCAGTCGTCGCAGGATCCTCAGCCATTGTCTGGTGCTGAGGCAGGAGCCTGAGCTTGTGTCTTCTATGCCAGCATAGTTATTAACTTATCCCTGGAGCCTCCACCGGGGGTCATGCCTCCTGTAGCCTGGAGTAGGGAACGTCTGCTTGCCACCACAACTTCACCTGCAGTGTCAGGCACCCCCTTGATAGGACACAGGGATCTGAGGCTTGCCCTGGAAGTATGTCAGGTCTGTTACAGGGCCCCGTTGGTCAGGAGTCAAGGCTTGGGGTGACAATCGAGGCAGTTCAAGGCAGTCAGGTTCATCTGGAGTGAACTAGGAATTTGAGGTCCTTGAGGAACTGTGTTCCAAACTCTGAAGCTCCCTGCACTCTCCTGCTGCCAGCGATTCTTCCTGGGATGCCAGGGAGCGCCCGGAAATCTTTCCCGAAGGAGCAGTGAAAGGTACCCTCATCTGGAGCTGCCCATATGAAAACGGGGCTCCTCATGAGTCTCCGCCGGACCCGCGTTTATCCTCTCCTGTGGGGAAAGGTGGGGTGGGACACTTCCTGGCACAAAGTAAGGGTGTGAAGGAGACTTTCGAGTTCCTGGAAAGAAGGTGTGATTTCCACGAGATGCCACATTGGCCAAGTGCATCACCACACATGTAGGTGAGGACCTACAGGGTTTTCTCGTGTTGCAGCGGGGACCTCTCCAATTATGTCGGGGACCTCAGGAAACCGCCCCTGTAGCCTCAGGAGAGGTCACTCTCTGGGCCATTGGTCAGGTGCCTCTGGGGAAACCTCTGCAGGTATCCTCTGTTCCTCAGGCCCCCTCTGGTGCTGATGTGATAATCTGAGCTTGCCTCAGCCCTGCTGACGTAGGTCTTGATTTTCCTTGGAGCCCCCACATATATCAGGCCTCGTCTCGTCAGGAGACTGGCACGTCTTCTTGCCTTGCCAGCTGCAGCAGCGGAGTCAGGCTCCCTGTCAAGCGAACACACGGATCTGGGTCTTGCCCTGGAGATACCCCCGTGTTTTCACAGGTGCCAGTGAGTCGGAAATCAACCCTCGGGCAGGCAATCGAAGCAGTGCAGGGCAGTCAACTCCATCGGGAGTGGACGAGGTATTTGGTGGCTCTGCAGATGGGTCAACCAAACCCTGAGGCTCCTCCCAACTCCTCTGCTGTCAGTGCCTACTCTAGGGATGGACAGGAGCGCCGAGAAACTTTTCCTGATGGAGCAGGGAAAAATCCCTCATGTGGAGCTGTGCAGGGGAAACAGGGCTCCTCATGAGTCACGGTGGGACGCTCTGGTTTCCTCACGACTGGGGAAGGATGGGGAGGGACACTTCCAGGGTCACAGCAAGGGTTTGAAGGAGCCTTTCGAGGTGCCCTTGGGAAGGGTAGATTTTCCCTGAGATTCCGCAGTGGATAAGGGCCTCACCTCGCCTGCACGGGAGAAGCTTCTGTTTTTTTTTCGAGTTGCAGAGGAGACTCTCGTGTTACGACGGGGTCCTCAGGGACCGCCCCTGTCGCCTCAGTAGAGGCCCTTCTCCGTGCCTGTTGTCAGGTGCTTCTGGGGAGTCCTCCCAAGTCGTAGCAGGATCCTCATCCTTTATCTGGTGCTGAGGCAGGAGCCTAAGCTTGACTTGCCCATGCTAACATAGGTATTAACATATCAATGGAGCCGCCACAGGGGGTCAGGCCTCCTCTAGCCTGGACAGGGGAACTTTTGCTTGTCACCCCAGCTGCAGCTGCAGCGTCAGGAGCCCGTCAATAGGACACAGGTAACTGAGGATTGCCCTGGAAGTAAGTCAGGGCTGTTACAGGTCCCAGTGGGTCGGGATTAAAGACTTGAGGTGAAAATCTAGCCAGTGCAGGGCAGTCAGGTTCATCTGGAGTGATCTAGGAATTTGGGGTCCTTGAGGAATGGTGTTCCAAACTCTGAGGGTCCCTTCACTCTCCTGCTGCCAGCGATTACTCTTGAGATCCCAGGGAGGGCCCGGAATCCATTCCCGACTGAGCAGGGAAAGGAACCCTCATCTGGAGCTGCACAGATGAAAACGGGGCTCCTCATGAGTCTCCGCCGGACCCTCGGGGATCCTCTCCTGTGGGGAAGGTGGGGTGGTACACTTCCTGGCTCAAAGTAAGGGTGTGAATGAGACTTTCGAGTTGCTGGAAAGAAGGTGTGTTTTGAACGAGATGCCACATTGGCCAAGGGCCTCAGCACACATATAGGTGAGGAGCTACTGGGTTTTCTCGTGTTGCAGTGGGGACCCCTCCAGTCATGTCGGGGATCTCACGAATCCGCCCCTGTAGCCTCAGTAGAGGTCAGTCTGCGTGCCAGTGGTCAGGTGCCTCTGGGGTTTCCTCCGCAGTCATCCTGGGTTCCTCAGGCCTCCTCTCGTGCTGAGGCGGTAATCTGAACTTGCCTCAGCCATGCTGACATAGGTCTTGAGTTTTCCCTGGAGCCCCCACCTATATCAGGCCACATCTCGTCAGGAGACTGGCATGTCTTCTTGCCTTGTCAGCTGCAGCAGCGGAGTCAGGCTCCGCATCAAGCGGACACAGGGATCTGAGGCTTTTCCTGGAGATACCCCAGGGTTGTCACAGGTTCCAGTGTGTTGGAAGTCAACCCTCAGGCAGGCAATCGAGGCAGTGCAGGGCAGTCAACTCCATCGGGAGGAAACGAGGCATTTGGTAGCTCTGGGGATGGGTCGCCCAAACCCTGAGGATCCTCCCAACTTTACTGCTGTCCGCGCATATTCTAGGGATAAACTGGAGCTCCGAGAATCTTTTCCCAATGGAGCAGGTAAGAGAACCTTCTTCTGGAGCTGTGCAGGGGAAACAGGGCTCCTCATGAGTCACGGTGGGAAGCTCGGGTTCCCTCTCTCTTGGGAAAGGATAGGGCGGGGCACTTCCTGGGTCACAGCAAGGGTTTGAAGGAGCCTTTCGAGGTGCCCGTTGAAAGGGTAGATTTTCCCTTAGATTCCGCAGCGGATAAGGGCCTCACCTCGCCTACAGGGGAGAATATTCTTGTTTTTTTCGAGTTGCGGAGGGGACTCTTGAGTTACGACAGGGACCTCAGGGACCCGCCCCTGTCACCTCAGGAGAGGCCCTTCTCCGTGCCTGTTGCCAGGCGCCTCTGGGGATTTTTCCCCAGTAGTCGCAGGATCCTCAGCCCTTGTCTGGTGCTGAGGCAGGAGCCTGAGCTTGCCTCGCCTATGCTAACATAGGTATTAACATATCACCGGAGCCCCCACAGGGGGTCAGGTCTCCTCTAGCCTGGAGCTGGGAACAACTGCTTGTCACCCCACCTTCAGCTGCAGTGTCAGGCGCCCCGTCGATAGGACCCAGGGATCTGAGTCTTGCCCTGGAAGTACGTCAGGGCTGTTACAGTTCCCAGTGGGTCAGGAGTCAAGACTCGAGGTGACAATCGAGGCAGTGCAGGGCAGTCAGGTTCATCTGGTGTGAACTAGGAATATGGGGTCCTTGAGGAACGGTGTTCTGAACTCTGAGGCTCCCTTCACTCTCCTGCTGCCAGCGATTCCTCTTGCGATGCCAGGGAGCGCCCGGAATCCTTTCCCGAAGGAGCAGGGAAAGGGACCCTAATCTGGAGCTGCACAGATGAAAACGGGGCTCCGCATGAATCTCCACGGGACCGTCGGGGAGCCCCTCCTGTGGAAACGGGTGGGGTGAGACACTTCCTGGCTCAAGGCAAGGGTGTCAAGGAGACTTTCGAGTTTCTGGAAAGAAGGTGTGTTTTCCACGAGATGCCACATTGGCCACAGCCTCACCACACATGTAGGTGAGGAGCCACAGAGTTTTCTCGAGTTGCAGCGGGGACCTTTCCAGTTATGTTGGGGACTTCAGGAAACCGCCCCTGTAGACTCAGGAGAGGTCAGTCTCCGGGACAGTGGTCAGGTGCCTCTGGGGATTCCTCCGCAGGCATCCTCGGTTCCTCAGGCCTCCTCTGGTGCTGAGGCGGTAACCTGACCTTGCCTCAGCCATGCTGATATAGGTCTTGAGTTTTCCCTGGAGCTCCCACATATATAGGGCTTCGTCTCCTCAGGAGACTGGCACGTCTTCTTTCCTTGCCAGCTGCAGCAGCGGAGTCAGCCTCCCTGTCAAGCCGCAACAGGGATATGGGTTTTTCCCTGGAGATACCCCAGGGTTGTCACAGGTGCCAGTGTGTTGGGAGTCAACCCTCGGGCAGGAAATCGAGGCAGTGCAATGCAGTCAACTCCATCGGGAGTGGACGAGGCAATTGGTGGCTCTGGGGATGGGTCACCCAAACCCTGAGGCTCCTCCCAACTCTCCTGCTGTCAGCACCTACTCTTGGGATGGGCAGGAGCGCCGAGAACCTTTTCCCGATGTAGCAGTGAAAGACACCTCCTCTAGAGCCGTGCAAGGGTAACAGGGCTCCTCATGAGTCACAGTGGGACGCTCGGGTTTCCTCACGATTGGGAAAGGATGGGGCGGGTCACTTCCTGGGTCACAGCAAGGATTTGAAGGAGTCTTTCGAGATGCCCGTGAGAAGGGTAGATTTTTTCTGAGTTTCCGCAGCGGATAAGTGCCTCACCTCGCCTGCAGGGGAGAAGTTTCTGGTTTTTCTCAAGTTGTGGCGGGGACTGTCGAGTTACGACGGGGATCTCAGGGACCCGCCCCTGTCGCCACAGGAGATGCCCTTCTCCGTGCCTGTTGCCACACGCCTCTGGTGATTCCCCCCCAGTCTTCGCAGGATCCTCAGCCCTTGTATGGTGCTGAGGCAGGAGCCTGAGCTTGCCTCGCCTATGCGAACATAGGTATTAAGATATCCGTGGAGCTCCCACAGGGGTCAGGCCTCCTCTAGCCTGGAGCAGGGACTGTCTGCTTGCCACCCCTCCTTCAGCTGCAGTGTCAGGTGCCCCGTCGATAGGACACAGGGATCTGAGGCTTGCCCTGGAAGTACGTCAGGGCTCTTACAGATCTAGGTGGGTCGGGAGTCAAGACTCGGCGTGACAATCGAGGCAGTGCAGAGCAGTCATGTTCATCTGGAGTGAAGTAGGAATTTGGGGTCCTTGAGTAACGGTGTTCCGAACACTGAGGCTCCGTTCATACTCCTTTTGCCAGAAATTCCCCTTGGGATGCCAGGGAGCGCCTGAAAACCTTTCCCGACGGAGCAGGGAAAGGGACCCTCATATGGAGCTGCACAGCTGAAAACGGGGCTCCTCATGAGTCTCCGCCGGACCCTCAGGTTTCCTCTCCTTTGAGGAAGGGTGGCGTGGGACACTTCCTGGCTCAAAGCAAGGGTGTGAAGCAGACGTTCGAGTTCCTGGAAAGAAGGTGTGTTTTCCACCGAGATGCCACATTGGCCAAGGGCCTCACCACACATGTAGGTGAGGAGCTACAGGGTTTTCTCGTGTTGCAGCGGGGACCTTTCAAGATATGTCGGGAACCTCAGGAAACACCCCTGTAGTCTCAGGAGAGATCACTCTCCGTGCCAGTGGTCTGGGGCCTCTGGGGATTCCTCTGCACGCATCCTCGGTTCCTCAGGCCTCCTCTGGTGCTGAGGCGGTAACCTGAGCTTGCCTCAGCCATGCTGATATAGGTCTTGAGTTTTCCCTGGAGCCCCCACATATATCAGGCCTCGTCTCTTCAGAAGACTGGCACGTCTTCTTGCCTTACCAGCTGTAGCAGCGGAGTCAGGCTCCCCATCAAGCGGACACAGGGGTCTGGGTGATGCCCTGGATATAACCCAGGGTTGTCACAGGTGCCAGTGTGTCGGGAGTCAACCCTCGGGGAGGCAATCGAGGCAGTGCAGGACAGTCCACTCCATCGGGAGTGGATGAGGCATTTGGTGTCTCTGGGGATGGGTCGCATAAACCCTGAGGCTCCTCCCAACTCTCCTGCTGTCAGCGCCTACTCTAGGGATGGACAGTAGTGCCGAGAAACTTTTTCCAAAGGACCTGGGGAAAGAACCCTCATCTGGAGCTGTGCAGGGGAAACAGGGCTCCTCATGAGTCACGGTGGGACACTCAGTTTTCCTCAGGATTGGGGAAGGATGGGGTGGGGCACTTCCTGGGTCACAGCAAGGGTTTGAAGGAGCCTTACGAGGTGCCCGAGGGAAGGGTAGATTTTCCCTGAAATTCCGCAGCGGATAAGGGCCTCACCTCGCCTGCAGGGGAGAAGCTTCTGGTTTTTCTCGAGTTGCGGCGGGGACTCTCGAGTTACGACGGGGAACTCAGGGACCCGCCCCTGTCGCCTCAGAAGAGGCCCTTCTCTGTGTCTGTTGCAAGGCGCCTCTTGGGATTCCTCCCCAGTCTTTGCAGGATCCTCAGCCCTTGTTGGGGCTGAGGCAGGAGCCTGAGCTTGCGTGTTCTATGCTAACATATGTATTAGTATATCCCTGGAACCTCCGCTTGCGTGTTCTATGCTAGCATATGTATTAACATATCCCTGGAGCCTCCACAGAGGGTCAGGCCTCCTCTAGCCTGGAGCAGAGAATGTCTGCTTGCCAGTCCACCATCAGCTGCAGTGTCAGGCGCCCCCTTGATAGGACACAGAGATCTGAGGCTTTCCCTTTAAATACGTAAGGCTATTACAGGTCCCAGTGGGTCCGGAATCAAGACTCGGGGTGACAATCTAGGCATTGTGGGCAGACAGGTTCATCTGGAGTGAACTAGGAATTTGGGGTCTTTGAGGAACGGTGTTCCGATCTCTGAAGCTCCCTTCACTCTCCTGTTGCCACTAATTCCTCTTGGGATGCCAGGGAGTGCCCGGAAACCTTTCCTGCTAGAGCAGGGAAAGGGTACCTCATCTGGAGCTGTGCAGATGAATACGGAGCTCCTCATGAGTCTCTGCCGGGCCCTCGGGGATCCTCTCCTGTGGGGAAGGGTGGGTTGGGACACTTCCTGGTTCAAAGCAAGGGTGTGAAGGAGACTTTCGAGTTTCTGGAAAGAAGGTGTGTTTTCCACGAGATGATACATTGGCCAAGTGCCTCACCGCACATGTAGGTGAGGAGCTACAGGGTTTTCTCCTGTTGCAGCGGGGACCTCTCCAATCATGTCTGGGACCTCAGGAAACCGACGCTGTAGCCTCAGGAGAGTCAGCCTCCGAGCCACTGGTCAGGTGCCTCTGGGGATTCCTCCAAAGGCATCCTCGGTTCCTCAGGCCCCCTCTCGTGCTGAGGCGGTAACTTGAGCTTACCTCAGCCATGCTGACATAGGTCTTGAGTTTTCCCTGGAGCCCCCACATATATCAGGCCTTGTCTCGTCAGGAGACTGGCACGTCTTCTTGCCTTGCCATCTGCAGCAGCCGGAGTCAGGCTCCCCTTAAAGAGGACACAGGGATCTGGGTCTTGCCCTGCAGATACCCCCGGGTTGTCACAGGTGCCACCGTGTCAGGAGTCAACACTCGGGAAGGAAATCGAGGCAGTGCAGGGCAGCGAACTCCATCGGGAGTGGACGAGGCATTTGGTGGCTCTGGGGATGGGTCCCCCAAACCTTGAGGCTCCTCCCAACTCTCCTGCTGTCAGCGCCAACTCTAGGTATAGACAGGAGTGCCGAGAAACTTTTCCTGATGGAGCTGGGAAAACAACCCTCATCTGGAGCTGTGCAGGGGAATCAGGGCTCCACATGAGTCATGGTGGGATGCTTGTGATTCCTCTCTATTGGGAAAGGATAGGTCGGAGCTCTTACTGGGTCACAAAAGTGTTTGAAGGAGCTTTTCGTGGTGCCCACGGGAAGGGTAGATTTTCCCTGAAATTCCGCAGCGGATAAGGGCCTCACCACGCCTGCAGGGGAGAAGCTTCTGATTTTTCTCGAGTTGCGGCGGGGACTCTCGAGTTACGATGAGGACATCAGAGACCCTCCCCTGTCGCCTCAGGAGAGGCTCTTCTCCGTGTCTGTTCCAAGACGCCTCTGGGGATTCCTTCCCAGTCTTCGCAGGATCCTCAGCCCTTGTCTGGTGTTGAGGCAGGAGCCTCAGCTTGCGTCTTCTATGATAACATAGGTATTATCATATCCCTGGAGCCCCCACAGTGGGTCAGGCCTCCTCTAGCCTGGAGCAGGGAAAGTCTGCTTGCCATCCCACCTTCAGCTGCAGTGTCAGGCATCCCCTTGATAGGACACAGGGATCTGAGGCTTGCCCTGAAATACGTCAGTGCTGTTACAGGTCCCAATGGGTCGGGAGTCAAGACTCGGGGTGACAATCGAGGCAGAGCAGTGCAGTCAGGTTCACCTGTAGTGAACTAGGAATTTGGGGTCCTTGAGGAACGGTGTTCCGAACTCTGATGCTCTCTTCACTCTCCTGTTGCCAGCGATTCCTCTTGGGATGCCAGGGAGCGCCCAGAAACCTTTCCCGATGGAGCAGGGAAAGGAACCGTCATCTGGAGCTGAGCAGATGAAAACGGGGCTCCTCATGAGTCTTCGCCAGACCCTCGGGGATTCTCTCCTGTGGGGAAGGGTGGGGTGGGACACTTCCTGGCTCAAAGGAAGTTTGTGAAGGAGACTTTCGTGTTCCTGGAAAGAAGGAGTGTTTTCCACCGAGATGCCACATTGGCCTAGGGCTTCATCACACATGTAGGTGAGGAGCTACAGGGTTTTCACGTGTTGCAGCAGGGACCTCTCCAGTTACGTCGGGGACCTCAGCAAACCGTCCCTGTATCCTCAGGAGAGGTCAGTCTCCGTGCCAGTGGTCAGGTGCCTCTGGGGATTCCTCCGCAGGCATCCTCAGTTTCTCAGGCCTCCTCTCGTGCTGAGGCGCTAACCTGAGCTTGCCTCAGCCATGCTGACATAGGTCTTGAGTTTTCCCTGGAGCCCCCACATATATCAGGCTTCATCTCGTAAGGAGACTGGCACGTCTTCTTTCCTTGCCCGCTGCAGCAGCGGAGTCAGGCTCCCCATCAAGCGGACGCAGGGATCTGGGTTTTGCACTGGAAATACCCCCGGGTTGTCACAGGTGCCAGTGTGTTGGAAATCAACCCTCGGGCAGGCATTCGAGGCATTGCCGTGCAGTTGACTCCATCGGGAGTGGATGAGGCATTTGGTGGCTCTGGGGATGGGTCGACCAAACCCTGAGGCTACTCCCAGCTCTCCTGCTGACAGCGCCTACTCTAGGGATGGACAGGAGTGCAGAGAACCTTTTCCCGATGGAGCAGGGAAAAGAACCCTCATCTGGATCTGTGCAGGGGAAACAGGGCTCCTCATGAGTCACGGTGGGACGGTTGGGTTTCCTTACGATTGGAGAAGGATGGGGCGTGGCACTTCCTAGGTCACAGCAAGAGTTTGAAGGAGCCTTTCGAGGTAACCGTGGGATGGGTAGATTGTTCCTGAGATTTCGAGGCGGATAAGGGCCTCACCACGCCTGCAGGGGAGAAGCTTCTGGTTTTTCTCGAGTTGCATCCGGGATTCTCGTGTTACAACGAGGACCTCAGGGACCCGCCATGGTCGCCTCAGGAGAGGCTCTTCTCCGTGTCTGTTGAAAGACGTCTCTGGGGATTCCTCCCCATTCGTCACAGGATCCTCAGCCCTTGTCTGGTGCTGAGGCAGGGGCCTGAGCTTGCGTCTTCTATACTAACATAGGTATTAAAGTATCCCTGGAGCCCCCACAAGGGAGTAAGGCCTCCTCTAGCCTGGAGCAGGGAACATCTTCAGGCCACCGCACCTTCAGATGCAGTGTCAGGTGCCCGCTTGATAGGACACAGGGATCTGAGGCTTGCCCTGGAAGTAAGTCAGGGCTGTTACAGCTCCCAGTGGGTTGGGAGTCAAGACTCGGGGTGACAATCGAGGCAGTGCAGGGCAGTCAGGTTCATCTGAAGTGAAGTAGGAATTTGGGGTCCTTGAGGAACGGTATTCCAAAATCTGAGGCTCCCTTCACTCTTGTGCTGCCAGCAATTCCTCTTGGGATGCCAGGGAGCGCCCGGAACCCTTTCCTGACGGAGCAGGGAAAGGGACCTTCATCTGGACCTGTGCAGATGTAAACGAGGCTCCTCTTGAGTCTCCGTCGGACAATAGGGGTTCCTCTACTGAGGGGAAGGGTGGCGTGGGACACTTCCTGGCTCAAAGCAAAGGTGTGAGGAGACTTTCGAGTTCCTGGAAAGAAGGAGTGTTTTCCAACGAGATGCCACATTGGCCAAGGGCCTCACCACACATGTAGGTGAGGAGCTACAGGGGTTTCTCGTGTTGCATCAGGGACCTCTTCAGTCATGTCGGGGACCTCAGGAAACCGCCCCTGTAGCCTCAGGAGAGGTCAGTCTCCGTGCCAGTGGTCAGGTGCCTCTGGGAATACCTCCGCAGGCATCCTCAGTTCCTCAGGCCTCCTCTGGTGCTGAGGCTGTAACCTGAGCTTACCTCAGCCATGCTGACATAGGTCTTGAGTTTTCCCTGGAGCCGCCACATATATCAGCCCTCTCCTCGTCAGGAGACTGGGACGTCTTCTTGTCTTGCCAGCTGCACCAGCGTAGTCAGTCTCCCTGTCAAGTGGACACAGGGATCTGCGTCTTGCCCTGGAGCTACCCCCAGGGTTGTCACAGTTCCCAGTGTGTCGGGAGTCAACCCTCGGTCAGACAATCGAGGCAGTGCAGGGCAGTCCACTCCATTGGAAGTAGACGAGGCATTTGGTGGCTCTGGGGATGGATCACCCAAACCCTGAGGCTCCTCCCAACCCTCTTGCTGTCAGCGCCTACTTTAGGTATTTACAGGAGCGCCGAGAAACTTTTGCCGATGGAGCTGGAAAACAACCCTCATCTGGAGCTGTGCAGGGGAAAGAGGGCTCCTCATGGGTCATGGTGGGACGCTCGGTTTTCCTCTCTATTGTGAAAAAATGAGTCGGGGCTCTTCCTGGGTCACAGCAAGTGTTTGAAGGAGCTTTTCGAGGTGCCCATGTGAAGGGTAGATTTTCCCTGAGATTCCGCAGCGGATAAGGGCCTCACCACGCCTGCAGGGGAGAAGCTTCTGATTTTTCTCGAGTTGCGGAGGGGACTCTCGAGTTACGATGAGGACATCAGAGACCCTCCCCTGTCGCCTCAGGAGAGGCTCTTCTCCGTGTCTGTTCCAAGACACCTCTGGGGATTCCTTCCGAGTCGTCTCAGGATAATCAGCAATTGTCTGGTGTTGAGGCAGGAGCCTCAGCTTGCCTCTTCTATGCTAACATAGGTATTATCATATCTCTGGAGCCCCCACAGTGGTTCAGGCCTCCTCTAGCCTGGAGCAGGGAAAGTCTGCTTGCCACCCCACCTTCAGCTGCAGTGTCAGGCGTTCCCTTGATAGGACACAGGGATCTGAGGCTTGCCCTGAAGTACGTCAGGGCTGTTACAGGTCCCAGTTGTTCAGGAGTCTAGACTCGGGGTGACAATCCAGGCAGAGCTGTGCAGTCAGGTTCAAATGGAGTGAACTAGGAATTTGGGGTCCTTGAGGAACGGAGTTCCGAACTATGAGGCTCTCTTCACTCTCCTGTTGCCAGCGATTCCTCTTGGTATGCCAGGGAGCGCCCAGAAACCTTTCCCGACTGAGCAGGGAAAGGGACCCTCATCTGGAGGTGCACAGATGAAAACGGGGCTCCTCATGAATCTCCGCCGGACCCTCAGGGATCCTCTCCTGTGGGAAAGTGTGGGGTGGGACACTTCTTGGCTCAAAGCAAGGGTGTGAAGGAGCCTTCCGAGTTCCTGACAAGAAGGTGTGTTTTCCACCGAGATGCCACACTGGCCAAGTGCCTAGCCACACATGTAGGTCAGGAGATACAGGGTTTTCTCGTGTTGCGGCTGGGACCTCTCCAGTTATGTTGGGAACCTCAGAAAACCGCCCCTGTAGACTCAGGAGAGGTCAGTCTCCGTGCCAGTGGTTAGGTGCCTCTGGGGATTCCTCTGCAGGCATCCTCGGTTTCTCAGGCCTCCTCTGGTACTGAGGCGGTATCCTTAGCTTGCCTCAGCCATGCTGACATAGGTCTTGAGTTTTCCCTGAAGCCCCCACATATATCAGGACTGAACTCATTAGAGGACTGGCACGTCTTCTTGCCTTGCCAGCTGCAGCACCGGAGTCAGGATACCCGTAAAGCGAACACAGGGATCTGGGTCTTGCCCTGGCACTACCCCCGGGTTGTCACAGGTGCCAGTGAGTCGGGATTCAACCCTCGGGCAGGCAATCGATGCAGTTCAGGACAGTCAAATCCATTGGGAGTGGACGAGGCATTTGGTGGCTCTGGGTTTCGGTCGCCCAAACCCTGAGGCTCCTCCCAATTCTCCTGCTGTCAGCGCCTACTCTTGGGATGGGCAGGAGCACCGAGAACCTTTTCCCGATGGAGCAGGGAAAAGAACCCTCATCTGGAGCTGTGCAGGGGAAACAGGGCTCCTCATGTGTCACGGTGGGACGCTCGGGTTTCCTCTCTATTGGGAAAGGATGGGGCGGGGCACTTCCTGGGTCACAACAAAGGTTTGAAGGAGCCTTTCGAGGTGCCCTTGGGAAGGGTAGATTTTCCCTGAGATTCCGCAACAGATAAGAGCCTCACCTCGCCTGCAGGGGTGAAGCTTCTGGTTTTTCTCGAGTTGTGGCAGGGACTCCCGAATTACGACGGGGACCTCAGGGACCCACCCCTGTCGCCTCAGGAGAGGTCCTTCTCCGTGCCTGTTGTCAGGCGCCTCTGGGGATTCCTCCCCAGTAGACAAAGGATCCTCAGCCCTTCTCTGGTGCTGAGGAAGGAGCTTGAACTTGCCTCATCTAGGCTAACATAGGTATTAACATATCACTGGAGCCCTCACAGGGGGTCAGGCCTCGTCTAGCCTGGAGCGGGGAACGTCTGCTTGCCACCACACCTTCAGCTGCAGTGTCAGGCGCCCCTTCGATAGGACACAGGGTTCTGATACATGCTATGGAAGTAAGTCAGGGTTGTTACAGGCCCCAGTGGGTCGGGAGTCAAGACTCGGGGTGACAATCGAGACAGGCCATGCAGTCAGGTTCATCTGGAGTGAACTAGGAATTTGGGGTCCTTGAGGAACGGTGATCGGAACTCTCAAGCTCCCTTCACTCTCCCGCTGCCAGCGATTCTTCTTGGGATGCCAGGGAGCGCTCGGAACGCTTTCCCGATGGAGCAGGGAAAGGGACCCTCATCTGGCACTGCGCAGATGAAAACGGGGCTTCACATGAGTCTCCGCGGGACAGTAGGGGATCCCCTCCTGTGGACAAGGGTGGGGTATTAGACTTCCAAGCTCAAAGCAAGGGTGTGAAGTAGACTTTCGAGTTTCTGGAAAGAAGGTGTGTTTTCCTCGAGATGCCACATTGGCCAAGGGCCTCACCCCACATGTAGGTGAGGAGCTACAGGGTTTTCTCGTGTTGCATCAGGGACCTCTCCAGTTATGTCGGGGACCTCAGGAAACCACCCCTGTAGCCCCAGGAGAGGTCAGTCTCCGTTCCAGTGGTCAGGTGCATCTGGGGATTCCTGCGCAGGCATCCTCGGTTCCTCAGGCCTCCTCTCCTTCTGAGGCGGCCACCTGAGCTTGCCTCAGCCATGCTGACATAGGTCTTGAGTTTTCCCTGGAGCCCCCACATATATCAGTCCTCGTTTCTTCAGGAGACTGGCTTGTCTTTTTGCCTTGTCAGCTGCAGCAGCGAAGTCAGGCTCCCCGTCAAGCGGACAAAGGGATCTGGGACTTGCCCGGGAGCTACCCCCGTGTTGTCACAGGTGCAAGTGTGTCAGGAGTCAATCCTCGGGCAGGCAATCGTTTCAGTGCAGGGCAGTCAACTCCATCGGGAGCGGACAAGGCATTTGGTGTCTCTGGGATGGATCGCCCAAACCCTGAGGCTCCTCCCAAGTCTTCTGCTGTCAGCGCCTACTCTAAGGATGAACAGGAGCGCCGAGAACCTTTTCCCGATGGATCAGGTTAAAGAACCCTCATCTGGAGCTGTGCAGGGGAAAGAGGGCTCCTCATGAGTCACGGTTAGACACTCGGGTTTCCTCACGATTGGGGAAGGATGGGGCGGGTACTTCCTAGGTCACAGCAAGGGTTTGAAGGAGCCTTTCGAGGAACCCGTGCAAACGGTAGATTTTCCCTGATATTCTGAAGCAGATAAGAGGCTTACCTCGCCTGCAGGGGAGAAGCTTTTGGTTTTTATCGAGTTGCGGCGGGGACTCTCGAGTACGACGGGGACCTAAGGGAGCCGCCCCTGTCGCCTCAGGAGAGGCCTTTCTCCGTGCCTGTTTTCAGGCGCCTCTGGGGATTCCTCCCCAGTCGAATCAGGATCCTCAGCCTTACTCTGGTGCTGAGGCAGGAACCTGAGCTTTCCTCCCATATGCTAACATATGTATTAACATATCACTGGAGCCTCCGCTTGCGTGTTCTATGCTATCATGTGTATTAACATATCCCTGGAGCCTCCACAGCGGGTCAGTCCTCCTCTAGCCTGGAGCAGAGAATGTCTGCTTGCCAGCCCACCTTCAGCTGCAGTGTCAGGGGCCCCCTTGATAGGACACAGAGATCTGAGGCTTTCCCTTCAAACACGTAAGGCTGTTACAGGTCCCAGTGGGTCGGGAGTCAAGACTTGGGGTGACAATCGAGGCAGTGCAGGGCAGTCAGGTTCATCTGGAGTGAATTAGGAATTTGGGGTCTTTAAGGAACAGTGTTCCGATCTCTGAAGCTTCCTTCACTCTCCTGTTGCCACTGATGCCTCTTGGGATGCCAGGGAGTGCCCGGAAACCTTTCCTGCTAGAGCAGGGAAAGGGTACCTCATCTGGAGCTGCACAGATGAAAATGGGGCTCCTCATGAGTCTCTGACGGACCGTCGGAGATCCTCTCCTGTGGGGAAGGGTGTGGTGAGACACTTCCTGGCTCAAAGCAAGGGTGTGAAGGAGACTTTCGAGTTCCTTGAAAGAAGCTGTGCTTTCCACTGAAATGCCAATTGGCCAAGGGCCTCACCACAAATGTAGGTGAGGAGCTACAGGGTTTTCTTGTGTTGCAGCGGGGACCTCTCCAGCTATGTCGGGGACCTCAGGATATCTCCCCTGTAGTCTCAGGTGAGGTCATTCTCCATGACAGTGGACAATGCCTCTGGTGATTCCTCCGCAGGTATCCTTGGTTCCTCATCCCTCCTCTCGTGCTGAGGTCGTAAGCTGAGGTTGCCTCAGCCATGGTGACATAGGTCTTGAATATTCCCTGGAGCCACCACATAAATAAGGCCTCATCTCGTCAGGAGATTGGCACGTCTTCTTGCCTTGCCAGCTGCAGCAGCGGAGTCAGGCTCCCCGTCAAGCGAACACAAGGATCTGGTTCTTGGCCTGGAGATACTCCCGGGTTGTCACAGGTACCAGTGTGTCGGGAGTCAACCCTCGGGCAGGCAATCGAGGCAGTGCAGGGCAGTCAACTCCATCGGGAGTGGACGAGGCATTTGGTGTCTCTGGGGATGGGTCGCCCAAACCCTGAGGCTCCTCCCAACACTCCTGCTTTCAGCGCCTACTCTAGGAATGGACAGGAGCTCCGAGGAATTTTCCCGATAGAGCAGGGAAAAGAACCCTCATTTGGAGCTGTGCAGGGGAAACAGGGCTCCTCATAAGTCACGGTGGGACGCTCGTGTTTCCTCACGATAGGTGAAGGATGGGGCAGGGCACTTCCTGGGTCACAGCAAGGGTTTGAAGGAGCCTTATGAGGTGCCCGAGGGAAGGGTAGATTTTCCCTGAGATTCCGCAGTGGATAACGGCCTCACCTCGCTTGCAGGGGAGAAGCTTCTGATTTCTCTCGAGTTGCGGCTGGGACTCTTGAGTTACGATGGGGAACTCAGGGACCCGCCCCTGTCGCCTCAGGAGAGGCCCTTCTTTGTGTCTGTTGCAAGGCGCCTCTGGGGATTCCTCCCCAGTCTTCACAGGTCCTCAGCACTTGTTGGGGCTTAGGCAGGAGCCTGAGCTTGCGTGTTCTATGCTAACATATGTATTAACATATCCCTGGAGCCTCCACAGCGGGTCAGTCCTCCTCTAGCCTGGAGCAGAGAATGTCTGCTTGCCAGCCCACCTTCAGCTGCAGTGTCAGGGGCCCCCTTGATAGGACACAGAGATCTGAGGCTTTCCCTTTAAATACGTAAGGCTGTTACAGGTCCCAGTGGGTCGGGAGTCAAGACTTGGGGTGACAATCGAGGCACTGCAGGGCAGTCAGGTTCATCTGGAGTGAACTAGGAATTTGGGGTCTTTAAGGAACAGTGTTCCGATCTCTGAAGCTCCCTTCACTCTCCTGTTGCCACTGATTCCTCTTGGGATGCCAGGGAGTGCCCGGAAACCTTTCCTGCTAGAGCAGGGAAAGGGTACCTCATCTGGAGATGCGCAGATGATAACGGGGCTCCTCATGAGTCTCTGATGGACCCTCGGGGATCCTCTCCTGTGGGGAAGGGTTTGTTGGGACACTTCCTGGTTCAAAGCAAGGGTGTGAAGGTGAATTTCGAGTTCCTGGAAAGAAGGTGTGTTTTCCACCGAGATGCATCTTTGGCCAAGAGCCTAACCACACATGTAGGTGAGAAGCTACAGGGTTTTCTCATGTTGCAGCAGGGCCCTCTCCAGCTATGTCGGGGACCTTAGGAAATCGCCCGTGTAGTCTCAGGAAAGGTCAGTCTCTGTGCCAATAGTCAGGTGCCTCTGGGGATTCCTCCGCAGGAATCCTCAGTTCCTCAGGCCCCCTCTAGTGCTGAGGTGGTAACCTGAGCTTGCCTCAGCCATGCTGATATATATCTTGTGATGTTCCTGGAGCTTCCACATATATCAGGCCTCATCTCTTCAGGAGACTGGCACGTCTTCTTGCCTTGCAAGGTGCAGCAGCGGATTCAGGCTCCCAGTTAAGCGGACACAGGGATCTGGGTCTTGCCCTGGAGATCCCCCTGGGTTGTCATAGGTGCCAGTGTGTCGGGAGTCAACCCTCGGGCAGGCAATCGAGGCAGTGCAGGGCAGTCATCTTCATCGGGAGTGTACGAGGCATTTGGTAGCTCTGGGGATGTGTCGCCCAAACCCTGAGGCTCCTCCCAACTCTCCTGCTCTCAGCGCCTATTCTAGGGATGGACAGGAGCGCCGACAACCTTTTCCCGATGGAGCAGGGAAAAGAACCTTCATCTGGAGCTGTGAAGGGGAAACAGGTCTCCTCATGATTCGCGGCGGGACCTTTGGCTATCCACGCTATTGGGGAAGGATGGGGCGGGGCACTTCCTGGGTCACAGCAAGGGTTTGAAGGATCCTTTCGAGGTGCCGGTAGGAAGGGTAGATTTTCCCTGAGATTCCGCAGCGGATAAGGGCCTCCCATCGCCTGCAGGAGAGAAGCTTCTGGTTTTTCTCGAGGTGCAGCGGGGACTCTCGAGTTACTACGGGGATCTAAGGGACTCACCCCTGTCGCCTCAGGAGAGGCCCTTCTCCATGCCTGTTTCCTGGCGCCTCTGGGGATTCCTCCCCAGTCGTCGCAGCATCCACATCCTTGTCTGGTGCTGAGGCAGGAGCCTGAGCTTGCCTTCTCTATGCTAACATAGGTACTAACATATCCCTGGAGGCCCCACAGGGGGTCAGGCCTCCTCTAGCTTGGAGCAGGGAACTTCTGCTTGCCATTCCACCTTCAGCTGCAGTGTCAGGCGCCCATTCGATAGGACACAGGGATCTGAGGTTTGCCCTGTAAGTACGTCAGGGCTGTTAAAGGTCCCAGAGGGTCGGGAGTCAAGACTCGGGGTGACAATCGAGGCAGTGCAGGGCAGTCAGGTTCATCTAAAGTGAAGTAGGTATTTGGGGTCCTTGAGGAACGGTATTCCGAAATCTGATGCTCCCTAGATTCTTCTGCTGCCAGCGATTCCTCTTGGGATGCCTGGGTGCGCCCGGAACCCTTTCCCGACGGAGCAGGGAAAGGGACTCTCATCTGGAGCTGTTCAGATGAAAACGGAGCATGTCATGAGTCTCTGCCGGACCCTCGGGGATCCTCTCCTATGGGGAATGTGGGGGTGGGAGACTTCCTGGCTCAAAGCAAAGGTGTGAAGTAGACTTTCGAGTTTCTGGAAAGAAGGTGTGTTTTCCACGAGATGCTACATTGGCCAAGTGCCTCACCGCAATGTAGGTGAGGAGCTACAGGGTTTTCTCGTGTTGCAGCGAGGACATCCCCAATCATGTCGGGGACCTCAGGAAACCGACGCTGTAGCCTCAGGAGAGTTCAGTCTCCGAGCCAGTGGTCAGGTGCCTCTGGGGATTCCTACAAAGGCATCCTCGGTTCCTCAGGCCTTCTCTCGTGTTGAGGCGGTAACCTGAGCTTGCCACAGCCATGTTGACATAGGTCTCGAGTTTTCCCTGGAGCTCCCACATATATCACGCCTTGTCTCGTCAGGAGACTGGCACGTCTTCTTGCCTTGCCAACTGCAGCAGCCGGAGTCAGGCTCCCCGTCAAGCGGACACAGAGATCCGTGTCTTGCCCTGGCGATACCCCAGGCTTGTCACAGTTGCCAGTGTGTTGGGAGTCAACCCTCGGGCAGGCAATCGAGGCAGTGCAGGGCAGTCCATTCCATCGGGAGAGGACGAGGCATTTGGTGGCTCTGGGTTGGGGCGCCCAAACCCTGAGATTCCTCCCAACAATTCTGCTGTCAGCGCCTAGTCTAGGGATGGACAGGATCGCCGAGAACCTTTTCCAAATAAAGCACGGAAAAGAACCCTCATCTGGAGCTGTGCAGGGGAAACAGGGCTCTGCATGATTCGCGGTGGGACCCTTGGGTTTCCTCACTATTGGGGAAGGATGGGGCGGGGCCATTCCTGGGTCACAGCAAGTGTTTGAAGGAGCCTTTCGTGGTGCCCATGGGAAGGGTAGATTTTCCCTGAGATTCCGCAGCAGATAAGGGCCTCATCACGCCTGCAGGGAGAGGCTTCTTGTTTTTCTCGAGTTGTGGCTGGGACTCTCGAGTTACAATAGGGACCTCAGGGACCCGCCCCTGTCGCCTCAGGAGAGCCCCTTCTCCGTGCCTGTTGCCAGGCGCCTCTGTGGATTCCTCTCCAGTAGTCGCAGGATCCTCAGCCCTTGTCTGGTGCTGAGGCAGGAGCCTAAGCTTACCTTGCCTATGCGAACATAGGTATTAACATATCACTGGAGCCCCCACAGGGGGTCTGGCCTCCTCTAGCCTGGAGCAGGGAATGTCTGCTTGCCACCCCTCCTTCAGCTGCAGTGTCAGGCACTCCGTAGATAGGACACAGAGATCTGAGGCTTGCCCTGGAAGTATGTCAGTGCTCTTACAGGTTCCAGTGCGTCGGGAGTTAAGACTCGGGGTGACAATCGAGGCAGTGCAGGGCAGTCAGGTTCATCTGGAGTGAAGTAGGAATTTGGGGTCCTTGAATAAACGTGTTCCGAACTCTGAGTCTCCGTTCACTCTCCTGTTGCCAGAAATTCCTCTTGGGATGCCAGGGAGCACCCGAAAACCTTTCCCGATGGAGCAGGGAAAGGGACCCTCATCTGGAGGTGCACAGCTGAAAACGGTGCTCCTCATGAGTCTCCGCCGGACCCGCGGGTTTCCTCTCCTTTGAGGAAGGGTGGCGTGGGACACTTCCTGGCTCAAAGCAAGGGTGTGAAGCAGATGTTCGAGTTCCTGGAAAGAAGGTGTGTTTTCCACCGAGATGCCACATTGGCCAAGGGCCTCACCACACATGTAGGTGAGGAGCTACAGGGTTTTCTCGTGTTGCAGCGGGGACCTTTCCAGTTATGTCGGGGCCCTCAGGAAACACCCCTGTAGCCTCAGGAGAGATCAGTCTCCGTGCCAGTGGTCTGGAGCCTCTGGGGATTCCTCCGCACGCATCCTCAGTTCCTCATGCCTCCTCTGGTGCTGAGGCGGTAACCTGCACTTGCCTCAGCCATGCTGACATAGGTCTTGAGTTTTCCCTGGAGCCCCCAAAGATATCAGGCCTCATCTCGTCAGGCGACTGGCACGTCTTCTTGCCTTAACAGTTGTAGCAGCGGAGTCAGGCTCCCCGTCAAGCGGACACAGGGATCTGGGTGTTGCCCTGGAGATAGCCCAGGGTTGTCACACGTTCCAGTGAGTCGGGAGTCAACCCTCAGGCAGGCAATCGAGGCAGTGCAGTACAGTCCACTCCATCAGAAGTAGACGAGGCATTTGGCAGCTCTGGGGATGGGTCGCATAAACCCTGAGGCTCCTCCCAACTCTCCTGCTGTCAGCGCCTACTCTACGGCTGGACAGTAGCACCGAGAACCTTTTTCCGAAGGACATGGGAAAAGAACCCTCATCTGGAGCTGTGCAGGGGAAACAGGGCTCCTCATGAGTCAGGGTGGGACGCTTGGGTTCCTCACGATTGGGGAAGGATGGGGTGGGGCACTTCCTAGGTCACAGCAAGAGTTTGAAGGAGCCTTTCGAGGTAACCGTGGGATGGGTAGATTTTTCCTGAGATTTAGAGGCGGATAAGGGCCTCACCAAGCCTGCAGGGGAGAAGCTTCTGGTTTTTCTCGATTTACGTCCGGGATTCTCGTGTTATGACGAGGACCTCAGGTACCCGCCCTGGTCACCTCAGGAGAGGCTCTTCTCCGTGTCTGTTGAAAGACGTCTCTGGGGATCCCTCCCCATTCGTCACAGGATCATCAGCCCTTGTCTGGTGCTGAGGCAGGAGCCTGAGATTATGTCTTCTATGCTAACATAGGTATTAAAATATCCCTGGAGCCCCCACAGGGTCAGGCCTCCTCTAGCCTGGAGTAGGGAACATCTTCTTGCCACCCCACCTTCAGATGCAGTGTCAGGCGCTCGCTTGATAGGATACAGGGATCTGAGGCTTGCCCTGAAGTACGTCAGGGCTGTTACAGGTCCCAGTGGGTCGGGAGTAAGACTCGGGGTGACAATCGAGGCAGAGCAGTGCAGTCAGGTTCACCTGGAGTGAACTAGGAATTTGGGGTTCTTGAGGAACGGTGTTCCAAACTCTGAAGCTCCCTTCCTCTCCTGTTGCCAGCGATTCCTCTTTGGATGCCAGGGAGCGCCCAGAACCCTTTCCCAATGGAGCAAGGAAAGGGCCCGTCTTCTGGACCTGTGCAGATGTAAACGAGGCTCTTCTTCTGTCTCCACCGGACAATAGGGCTTCCTCTACTGAAGGGAAGTGTGGCGTGGGACACTTCCTGGCTCAAAGCAAAAGTGTGAGGAGACTTTCCAGTTCCTGGAAAGAAGGAGTGTTTTCCAACGAGATGCCACATTGGCCAAGGGCCTCATCACACATGTAGGTGAGGACCTACACGGTTTTCTCGTGTTGCATCAGGGACCTCTTCAGTCATGTCGGGGACCTCAGGAAACCGCCCCTGTAGCCTCAGGAGAGGTCAGTCTCCGTGCCAGTGGTCAGGTGCCTCTGGGAATACCTCCGCAGGCATCCTCAGTTCCTCAGGCCTCCTCTGGTGCTGAGGCGGTAACCTGCGCTTGCCTCAGCCATGCTGACATAGGTCTTGAGTTTTCCCTGGAGCCCCCTCATATATCAGCCCTCTTCTCGTCAGGAGACTGGCACGTCTTCTTGCCTTGCAAGATGCAGCAGCGGATTCCGGCTCCCATTCAAGCGGACACAGGTATCTGGGTCTTGCCCTGGAGATCCCCCCGGGTTGTCATAGGTGCCAGTGTGTCGGGAGTCAACCCTCGGTCAGGCAATCGAGGCAATGCAGGGCAGTCATCTTCATCGGGAGTGGACGAGGCATTTGGTAGCTCTGGGGATGGGTCGCCCAAACCCTGAGGCTTCTCCCTACTCTCCTGCTGTCAGCGCCTACTCTAGTGATGGACAGGAGCGCCGAGAACCTTTTCCCAATGGAGCAGGTAAAAGAACCCTCATCTGGAGCTGTGCAGGGGAAACAGGTCTCCTCATGATTCGCGGTGGGACCTTTGGGTTTCCACTCTATTGGAGAAGGATGGGGCGGGGCACTTCCTGGGTCACAGCAAGGCTTTGAAGGAGCTTTTCCAGGTGCCGGTAGGAAGGGTAGATTTTCCCTGAGATTCCGCATCGGATAAGGGCCTCCCATCACCTGCAGGAGAGAAGCTTCTGGTTTTTCTCGAGTTGTGGTGGGGACCCTCGAGTTACGATGGGGATCTAAGGGACTCGCCCCTGTCGCATCAGGAGAGGCCCTTCTCCGTGCCTGTTTCCTGGCGACTCTGGGGATTCCTCCCCAGTCGTCGCAGCATCCTCATCCCTTGTCTGGTGCTGAGGCAGTGTCCTGAGCTTGCCTCCTCTATGCTAACATAGGTATTAACATATCCCTGGAGCCACCACAGGGGGACAGGTCTCCTCTAGCATGGAGCAGGGAATGTGTGCTTGCCACCCCACCTTCAGCTGCAGTGTCAGGCACCACGTCGATAGGACACAGGGATCTGAGGTTTGCCCTGGAAGTACGTCAGGGCTGTTACAGGTGCCAGAGGGTCGGGAGTCAAGACTCAGGGTGACAATCGAGGCAGTGCAGGGCAGTCAGGTTCATCTGAAGTGAAGTAGGAATTTGGGGTCCTTGAGGAACGGTATTCCAAAATCTGAGGCTCCCTTCACTCTTCTGCTGCCAGCGATTCCTGTTGGGATGCCAGGGAGCGCCCGGAACCCTTTCCTGACAGAGCAGGGAAAGGGACTCTCATCTGGAGCTGTGCAGATGAAAACAGGGCTCCTCATGAATCTCCACTGGACCCTTGGGGATCCTCTCCTATGGGGAAGGTGGGGGTGGGAGACTTCCTGGCTCAAAGTAAAGGTGTGAAGTAGACTTTCGAGTTTCTGGAAAGAAGGAGTGTTTTCCACCGAGATGCCACATTGGCCAAGGTCTTCACTGCACATGTAGATGAGGATCTACAGGGTTTTCTCGTGTTGCAGCAGGGACCTCTCCAGTTATGTCTGCGACCTCAGGAAACCGCCCCTGCAGCCTCAGGAGAGGTCAGTCTCTGTGCCAGTGGTCAGGTGCCTCTGGGGATTCCTTCGCAATCATCCTCGGTTCCTCAGACCTCCTCTCGTGCTGAGGCGCTAACCTGAGCTTGCCTCAGACATGCTGACACAGGTCTTGAGTTTTCCCTGGAGCCCCCACATATATCTGGCCTCGTCTCGTGAGGAGACTGGCACGTCTTCTTTCCTTGCCCGCTGCAGCAGTGGAGTCAGGCTCCCCTTCAAGCGGACACAGGGATCTGGTTTTTGCCCTGGAGATACCCCCGGGCTTTCACAGGTGCCAGTGTGTCGGAAATCAACCCTCAGGCAGGCATTCGAGGCAGTGCAGGGCACTCCACTCCATCGGGAGTGGATGAGGCATTTGGTGGCTCTGGGGATGGGTCGCCCAAACCCTGAGGCTCCTCCCAGCTCTCCTGTTGACAGCGCCTACTCTAGGGATGGACAGGAGCGCAGAGAACCTTTTTCCGATGGATCAGGAGAAAGAACCCTCATCTGGAGCTGTGCCGGGGAAACAGGGCTCCTCATGAGTCACGGTGGGAAGCTCGGGTTTCCTCACGGTTGGGGAAGGATGGGGCGTGGCACTTCCTAGGTCACAGCAAGTATTTGAAGGAGCCTTTCGAGGTAACCGTGGGATTGGTAGATTTTTCCTGAGATTTCGAGGCGGATAAGGGCCTCACCACTCCTGCTCGGAGAAGCTTCTGGTTTTTCTCGAGTTTCGGCGCATATTCTCGTGTTACAACGAGGACCTCAGGGACCCGCCCTTGTCGCCCCAGGAGAGGCTCTTCTCCGTGTCTGTTGAAAGACGCCTCTGGGGATTCCTCCCCAGTCGTCGCAGGATCCTCAGCCCTTGTCTGGTGCTGAGGCAGGAGCCTGAGCATGCGTCTTCTATGCTAACATAGGTATTAAAATATCCCTGTAGCCCCCACAGGGGGTCAGGCCTCCTCTAGCCTAGAGCTGGGAATGTCTGCTTGCCACCCCAACCTCAGCTGCAGTGTCAGGCGTCTCGTCGTTAGGACACATTGATCTGAGGCTTGCCCAGGAAGTACGTCAGGGCTGTTACAGGTCCCAGTGGGTCGGGAGTCAAGACTCAGGTTGACAATCGAGGCACTGCATGGTAGTCAGATTCGTCTGTAGTGAATAGGAATTTGGGGTCCTTGAGGAACGGTGTTCTGAACTCTGAAGCTCCCTTCACTCACCTGTTGGTAGCGGTTCCTCTTGGTATGCCAGGGAGTGCCCGGAAACCTTTACCGACAGAGCAGGGAAAGGGACCCTCATCTGGAGCTGCGCAAATGAAAACGGGGCTCCTCATGAATCTCCGCCGGACCCTCGGGGATCCTCTCCTGTGGGAAAGTGTGGGGTAGGACACTTCTTGGCTCAAAGCAAGGGTGTGAAGGAGACTTTCGAGTTCCTGGCAAGAAGGTGTGTTTTCCACCAAGATGCCACACTGGCCAAGTGCCTAGCCACACATGTAGGTGAGGAGATACAGAGTTTCTCGTGTTGCAGCGGGGACCTCTCCAGTTATGTCGGGGACCTCAGAAAACCGCCCCTGTAGACTCAGGAGAGGTCAGTCTCCGGGACAGTGGTCAGGTGCCTCTGGGGATTCCTCTGAAGGCATCCTCGGTTTCTCAGGCCTCCTCTGGTACTGAGACGGTAACCTGAGCTTGCCTCAGCCATGCTGACATATGTCTTGAGTTTTCCCTGGAGCCCCCACATATATCAGGACTAAACTCTTCAGAGGACTGGCACGTCTTCTTGCCTTGCCAGCTGCAGCAGCGGAGTCAGGCTCCCCGTCAAGTGGACACAGGTATCTGGGACTTGCCCTGGAGCTACCCCTGGGTTGTCACTGGTGCCAGTGTGTCGGGAGTCAACCCTCGGGCAGGCAATCAAGCAGCGCAGGGCAGTGATCTCCATCGGTAGTGTACGAGGCATTTCTTGGCTCTGGGGATGGATCGCCAAACCCTGAGGCTCCTCCCAAGTCTGCTGTCAGTGCCTACTCTAAGGATGAACAGGAGCGCCGAGAACCTTTTCTCAATAGAGCAGGGAAAAGAACCCTCATCTGGAGCTGTGCAGGGGAAAGAGGGCTCCTCATGAGTCGCGGTGGGACGCTTGGGTGTCCTCTCGATTGGGGTAGGATGGGGCGGGACACTTCCTAGGTCACAGCAAGGGTTTGAAGGAGCGTTTCGAGGTACCCGTGCAAACGGTAGATTTTCCCTGAGATTCCGCAGTGGATAAGAGCCTCACCTCGCCTGCAGGGGAGAAACTTCTGGTTTTTCTCGAGTTGCGGTGGCGACTCTCGAGTTACGACGGGTACCTCAGAGACCCGCCCCTGTCGCCTCAGGAGAGGCCCTTCTCTTTGCCTGTTGCCAGGCGCCTCTGCGGATTCCTCCCCAGTATTCACAGGATCCTCAGCCCTTGTCTGGTGTTGAGGCAGGAGCCTGAGCTTGCCTCGCCTATGCTATCATAGGTATTAACATATCCCTGGAGCCCCCACAGGCGGTCAGGCACCCTCTAGCCTGGAGCGGGGAACGTCTGCTTGCCACCACACTTTCAGATGCAGTGTCACCCGCCACGTCGATTGAACACAGGAATCTGAGGCTTGCCCTGGATGTACGTCAGGGCTGTTACATGTCCCAGTGGTTCGGGAGTCAAGACTCGGGGTGACAATCGAGGCAGTGCAGGGCAGTAAGGTTCATCTGGAGTTAACTAGGAATTTGGGGTGTTTGAGGAAAGGTGTTCCAAACTCTGAGGCTCCCTTCACTCTCCTGCATCCAGCGATTCCTCTTGGGATGCCAGGGAGCGCCTGCAACCCTTTCCCGACAGAGTAGGGTAAGGGACCCTCATCTGGAGCTGCGCAGATGAAAACGGGGCTCCTCATGAGTCTCCGCTGCACCCTGGGGGATCCTCTCCAGTGGGGAACTGTGGGTTGAGACACTTCCTGGCTGAAAGTAAGGGTGTGAAGGAGACTTTTGAGTTTCTGGAAAAAAAGGTGTGCTTTCCACGGAGAGGCCACATTGGCCAAGGGCCTCACGACACATGTAGGTGAGGAGCTACAGGGGTTTCTCGTGTTGCAGCGGGGACCTCTCCAGTTATGTCAGGAACCTCAGGAAACCGCCCCTGTAGCCTCAGGAGAGGTCAGTCTCCGTGCCATTGGTCAGGTGCCTCTGGGGACCCCTGAGCAGGCATCCTCGTGTCCTCAGGCCTCCTCTGGTGCTGAGGCGGTAACCTGAGCTTGCCTCAGCCATGCTGACATAGGTCTTGAGTTTTCCCTGGAGCCCCCACATATATCAGGCTTCATTTCGTCAGGAGACTGGCACGTCTTCTTGCCTTGCAAGCTACAGCAGTGGAGTCAGGCTCCCGGTCAAGCGGATACAAGTATGTCTGTTTTGCCCTGGAGATACCCCTGGGCTGTCACACGTGCCAGTGTGTCTAGAGTCAACCCTCGGGCAGGCAATTGAGGCAGTTCAGGTCAGTCAACTGCATAGGGAATGGACGAGGCATTTGGTGGCTCTGGGGATGGGTCGCCCAAACCCTGAGGCTCCTCCCAACTCTCCTGTTGTCACCGCCTACTCTAGGGATGGACAGGAGCGCCAAGAACCTTTTCCCGATGAAGCAGGGAAAAGAACCCTCATCAGAAACTGTGCAGGGGAAACAGGGCTCCTCATGAGTCACGGTGGGACGCTCGGGTTTCCTCTCTATTGGGAAAGGATGGGGCGGGGCAATTCCTGGATCACAGCAAGGGTTTGAAGGAGCCTTTCGAGGTGACCCTGGGAAGGGTAGATTTTCCCTGAGATTCCTCAGCGGATAAGGGCCTTCCCTGGCCTGCACGGGAGAAGCTTCTGCTATTTCTCGAGTTGCGGCGGGGACCTTCGAGTTAACACGGATACCTCAGGGACCCGAACCTATCGCCTCAGGAGAGGACATTCTCCGTGCCTGTTGCCAGGCACCTCTGCGGATTTCTGCCCAATAGTCGCAGGATCCTCAGGCCTTTTCTTGGGGTGAGGCAGGAGCCTGACCTTGCCCAGCCTATGCTAACATAGCTATTAATATAACACTGGAGCCCCCAAAGGGGGTCAGGCCTCCTCTAGCCTGGAGCAGGGAACGTCTGCTTGCCACCCCACCTTCAGCTGCAGTGTCAGGTGCCGTGTCGATAGGACACAGGTATCTGAGGCTTGCCCTTGAAGTTCGTCTGGGCTGATAAAGGTCCCAGTGGGTCGGGTGTCAAGACTCGGGGTGATAATCGAGGCAGTGCAGGACAATAAGGTTCATCTGGAGTGAACTAGGAATTTGAGGTCCTTGAGGAACGGAGTTCCCAACTCTGACGATCCCTTCACTCTCCTGCTGCCAGCGATTCCTCTTGGGACGCCAAGGAGCCCTGAAACCTTTCCCGACGGTGCAAGGAAAGGGACCCTCATCTGGAGCTGCGCAGATGAATAAGGGGCTACTCGAGAGTCTCTGCCGGACCCTCGGGGATCCTCTCCTTTGGGGAAATGTGGTTTGGGACACTTCCTGGTCAATTCAAGTGTGTGAAGGAAACTTTCGTGTTCCTGGAAGGAAGGTGTCTTTTCCAACGAGATGCCACATTGGCCAAGGGCCTCACCACACATGCAGGTGAGGAGCTACAGGGTTTTCTCGTGTTGCAGTGGGGACCTATCCAGTTATGTCTGGGACTTCAGGAAACCGCCCCTGTAGCCTCAGGAGAGGTCAGTCTCCATGCCAGTCATCAGGAGCCTCTGGGGATTCCACCCCAGGCATCCTCGGTTCCTCAGGCCTCCTCTGGTGCTGAGGTGCTAACATGAGCTTGCCTTAGCCATGCTGCCAAAGGTTTTGAGTTTTCCCTGGAGCCCCCACATATAGCAGGCCTCGTCTCGTCAGGAGACTGGCACGTCTTCTTGCCTTGCCAGCTGCAGCAGCGGAGTCAGGCTCCCCGTCAAGCGGACACAGGGATCTGGTTCTTGGCCTGGAGCTACCCCCGGGTTGTGACAGGTGCCAGTGTGTCGGGATTGAACCCTCGGGCATGCAATCGAGGCACTGCAGGGCAGTTTATTCCATCGGGAGTGGACAAGGCTTTTGGTGGCTCTGGGGATGGGTCGCCCAAACCCTGAGGCTCCTCCCAACTCTCCTGTTGTCAGCGCCTACTATAGGGATGGACAGGAGCGCCGAGAACCTTTTCCCGATGGACCAGTGAAAAGAACACTCATCTGGAGCTGTGTAGGGGAAACAGGGCTCCTCATGAGTCACTGTGGGACGCTCGGGTTTCCTCATGTTTTGGGAAGGATGGGGCGGGGCACTTCCTGGGTCACAGCAAGGGTTTGAAAGAGCCTTTCGAGGTGCCCGTGGGAAGGGTAGATTTTCCCTGAGATTCTGCAGCGGATGAGGGCCTCACCTCGACTCGAGGGGAGAAGCTTCTGATTTTTCTCGAGTTGCTGCGGGGACTCTCGATTTATGACGGGGACCTCAGGAACCGACCCCTGCCACCTCAGGAGAGGCTTTTCTCCGAGCCTGTTGCCAGGTGCCTCTGGGGATTCCTCCCAAGTAGTCGCAGGATCCTCAGCCCTTTACTGGTGCTGAGGCAGGAGACTGAGCTTGCCTCGCCTATGCTAACATAGGTATTAACATATCCCTGGAGCACACACAGGGGGTCAGGCCTCCTCAACCCTGGAGCAGGGAACCTCTGCTTGCCACCCAAACTTCAGCTTCAGTGTCAGGAGCACCGTCGATAGGACACAGGGATCTGAGGCTTGCCCTGGGAGTATGTCAGGGCTGTTACAGGTCCCAGTGGGTCGGAAATCAAGACTCGGGGTGAAAATCGAGGCAGTGCAAGGCAGTCAGATTCATCTGGAGTGAACTAGGAATTTGCGGTGCTTGAGGAACGGGGTTCCGAACTCTGAGGCTCCGTTCACTCTCCAGCTGCCAGCGATTCCTCTTGGGATGACAGGTAGCGCCCAGAATCCTTTCCCGATGGGCAGGGAAAGGGACCCTCATCTGGAGCTGCATAGATGATAACGGGGCTCCTCATGAGTCTCCGCCAGATCCACGGGAATCCTCTCCTGTAGGGAAGGGTGGGGTGGGAAACTTCCTGGCTCAAAGCAAGGGTGTGAAGGAGACTTTCGAGTTGCTGGAAAGAAGGAATGTTTTCCACCGAGATGCCACATTGGCCAAGGGCCTCACCACACATGTAGGTGAGGAGCTACAGGGTTTTCTCGTGTTGCAACTGGGACATCTCCAGTTATGTCGGGGACCTCAGGAAATCGCGCCTGTAGCCTCAGGAGAGGTGAGTCTCCATGTCAGTAGTCAGGTGACTCTGGGGATTCCTCCACAGGCATTCTGGGTTCTGAAGGCCTCCTCTAGTGCTGAGGTGGAAACCTGAGCTTTCCTCAGCCATGCTGACACAGGTCTTGAGTTTTCCCTGGAGCCCCCACATATATCAGGCCTCGTCTCGTCAGGAGACTGGAACGACTTCTTGCCTTGCCAGCTGCTGCAGCCGAAGTCAGGCTCCCTGTCAAGCGGACACAGGTATTTGGGTCTTGTCCTGGAGATACACCCGGGATGTCATCGGTTCCACTGTGTCGGGAGTCAACCCTTGGGCAGGCAATCGAGGCAGTGCAGGGCAGTCAACTTCATCGGGAGTGGACGAGGCATTTGGTGGCTCTGGGGATGGGTCGCCCAAACCCTGAGGCTCCTCCCATCTAACCTGTTGTCAGCGCCTACTCTAGGGAAGGGCAGGAGCGCCCAGAACCTTTTCCCGATGGATCAGGCAAAAGAACCCTCATCTGAAGCTGTGCAGGGGAAACAGGGCTCCTCATGATTCACGGTGGGACGCTCAGGTTTCCTCACGATTGGGAAAGGATGGGGCGGGGCCCTTCCTGAGTCACGGAAAGGGTTTGAAGGAGCTTTTCTAGGTGCCCGTGGGAAGGGTAGATTTTCCCTGAGATTCCGCAGCGGATAAGGGCCTCACCTCGCCTGCAGGGGAGAAGCTTCTGGTTTTTCTCGATTTGCAGCGGGTACTCTCGAGTTACGACGGGAACGACAGGGACCCGCCCTTGTCACTTCTGGAGAGGCCCTTCTCCGTGCCTTTTGACAGGCGCCTCTGGGGATTCCTCCACAATCATTGCAGGATGCTCAGGCAGTTTCTGGGGCTGAGGCAGGAGCCTGAGCTTGCCTCTTCTATGCTAACACAGGTATTAATTGTCCCTGGAGCCTCCACAGGGGGTCAGGCCTCCTCTAGCCTGGAGCAGGGAATGTCTGCTTGCCAGCCCATCTTCAGCTGCAGTGTCAGGCGCCCCCATGATAGGACACAGGGATCTGAGTTTTGCCCTTTAAGTACGTCAGGTCTGTTACATGACCCAGTGGTTCGAGGCAAGACTCGGGGTGACAACTGAGGCAGTTTCAGGGTAGACAGGTTCATCTGGAGTGAACTAGGACTTTGAGGTCCTTGAGGAACTGTGTTCTGAACTCTGAGGATCCCTTCACTCTCCTGCTGCAGCGATTCCTCTTGGGATGCGAGGGAGCGCCCGGAATCCTTTCCTGATGGAGCAGACAAAGGGACCCTCATCTGGAAATGCGCAGATGAAAATGGGGATCCTCATGAGTCTCCCACGGACCCTCGGGTATCCTCTCCTGTGGGGAAGGGTGGGGTGGGACACTTCCTGGCTCAAAGCAAGGGTGTGAAGGATACTTTCGAGTTCTTGGAAAGGAGGTGTGTTTTCAACCTAGATGCCACATTTGCCAAGGGCCTCACCACACATGTAGGTGAGGAGCTACAGGGTTTTCACGTGTTGCAGCTGGGACGTCTCCAGTTATGTCGGTGACCTCAGGAAACCGAACTCTATACTCAGGAGAGGTCAGTCTCCGTGCCAGTGTTCAGGTGCCTCTGGGGATTCCTCCGCAGGCAACCTCGGTTCTTCAGACCTCCTCTGATGCTAAGGCGCTAACCTGAGCTTGCCTCAGCCATGCTGACATAGGTTTTGAGTTTTCCCTTTAGCCCCCACATATATCAGGCCTCATTTCATCAGGAGACTGGCACGTCTTCTTGCCATGCCAGCTGCAGCAGCTAAGTCAGGCTCCCCGTCAAACGGACACAAGGATCTGGGTCTTGCCCTGAAGATACCCCCGGGTTGTCACAGGAGCCAGTGTATCGGGAGTCAACCCTCGGGCAGGCAATCGAATCAGTGCAGGGCATTCAGCTCCATCGGGAGTGGACGAGGCATTTGGTGGCTCTGGGGATGGTTCGCCCAAAACCTTAGGTTCCTCTGAAGTCTCCTACTGTCAGCTCCTATTCTAGGGAAGGACAGGAAAGCCGAGAACCTTTTCCCGTTGGAGCAGGGAAAAGAACCCTCATCTGGAGCTGTGCAGGGGAAACAGGGCTCCTCAAGAGTCAAGGTGGGAAGTTCGGGTATCCTCACAATGGGGGAAGGATGGGACGGGGCACTTCCTGGGTCACAGCAAGGGTTTAAACAGCCTTTCGAGGTGCCCGTGGGAAGGTTAGATTTTCCCTGTGATTCCGCAGTGGTTAAGGGTTTCACCTCGCCTGCAGGGAAGAAGCTTCTGGTTTCTCTCGAGTTGCAGCGGGTACTCTCTACTTACGATGGGGACATCAGGGACCCGCCCCTCTTGCCTCAGGAGAGGCACTTCACCGTGCCAGTTGCCAGGTGCCTCTGGGGATTCCTCCCCAGTAGTCACAGGATCCTCAGCCCTTGTCTGGTGCTGAGGCAGGAGACTGACCTTGCCTCGCCTATGCTAACATAGGTATTAATATATCACCGGAGCCACCAGAGGGGGTCAGGTCTCCTCTAGCCTGGACTGGGGAATATCTGCTTGCCACCCCACCTTCAGCTGCAGTGTCACGTGCCCCATCAATAGGACACAGTGTTCAGAGGCTTGCCCTGGAAGTACATCAGGGCTGTTAAAGATCCCAGTGTGTTGGGAGTCAAGACTCGGGGTGACAATCGAGGCAGTGCAGGGCAGTCAGGTTTATCTGGAGTGAACTAGGAATTTGGGGTGTTTGAGGAACGGTGTTCCGATTCTGAGGCTCCCTTCACTCTCCTGCTGCCAGCGATTCCTCTTCGGATGCGAGGGAGCACCCGCAACCCTTTCCTGATGGAGCAGGGAGAGGTACCCTCATCTGGAGCTGCACAGACGAAAACGGGGCTCCTCATGAGACTCCGCCGGACCCTCGGGGATCCGCTCCTTTCGGGAAGGGTGGGGTGGGACACTTCCTGGGTAAAGGCAAGGGTGTGAAGTAGACTATCGAGTTCCTGGAAAGGAGTGTTTTCCACCGAGATGACACATTGGCCAAGGGTCTAACCACACATGTAGCTGAGGAGCTACAGGGTTTTCTCGTGTTGCAGCGGGGACCTCTCCAGCTATGTCGGGGACCTCAAGAAATGGCCCCTGTAGCCTCAGGAGAGGTCAGTCTCCGTGCCAGTGGTCAGGTGCCTCTGGGGATCCCTCCGCAGGCATCCTCGGGTCCTCAGTCCTCCTCTAGTGCTGAGGTGGTAACCTGAGCTTGCCTCAGCCATGCTGACATAGGTCTTGAGCTTTCCCTGGAGCCCCCACATATATCAGGCCTCGTCTCGTTAGGAGACTGGCACGTCTTCTTGCCTTGCCAGCTGCAGCAGCGGAGTCAGGCTCCCTGTCAAGCGGTCACAGTTATCTGGGTCTTTCCTTGGAGATCCCCCAGTGTTGTCACAGGTGCTAATGAGTCGGGAGTCAACCGTTGGGCTGGCATTCGAGGCAGTTTATGGCAGTCCACTCCATAGGGATTGGACGAGGAATTTCCTGGCTCTGGGGATGGGTCGCCCAAACCCTGAGGCTCCTCCCATCACTCCTGCTGTCAGCGCCTACTCTAGGGATAGACAGGAGCGCCGAGAACATTTTTCCCAAGAAGCTGGGAAAAGAACCCTCATCTGAAGCTGTGCAGTGGAAACAGGGCTCCTCATGAGTCATGGTGGGACTCTCGGGTTTCCTCTCTATTGGGAAAGGATGGGGCATGGCACTTCCTGGGTCACAGCAAGGGTTTGAAGGAGCCTTTCGAGGTGACCCTGGGAAGGGTAGATTTTCCCTGAGATTCCGCAGCGGATAAGGTCCTCACCTCCCCTGAAGGGGAGAAGCTTCTGGTTTTTCTTGAGTTGCGGCGGGGACTCTCGAGTAAGACAGGGACCTCAGGGACCCGCCCCTGTCGCCTGAGGAGAGGCCCTTCTCCGTGTCTGTTGCAAGGCGCCTGTGGGGATTCCTCCCCAGTCATCACAGGATCCTCAGGCCTTGTCTGGTGCTGAGGCAGGAGCCTGAGTTTGCCTTGCCTATGCTAATATAGGTATTAACTTATCACTGGAGCATCCACAGGGGGTCAGGCCTCCTCTAGCCAGGAGCAGGGAATGTCTGCTTGCCACCCCACCTTCAGCTGCAGTGTCAGGCGCCCCATCGATAGGGCACAGGGATCTGAGGCTGCCCTGGAAGTACTTCAGGGATGTTAAAGGTCGCAGTGTGTTGGTTGTCAAGACTCGGGGTGACAATCGAGGCAGTGCAGGGCAGTCAGGTTCATCTGGAGTGAACTAGGAATTTGGGGTCCTTGAGGAACGGTGTTCCGAATTCTGAGGCTCCCTTCACACTCCTGCTGCCAGCGATTCCTCTTGGGATGTCAGGGGGCGCCCGGAACCCTTTCCTGACGGAGCAGGGAAATTGACCCTCATCTGGAGCTGAGCAGATGAAAACGGGGCTCCTCATGAGTTTCCGTCGGACCCTCGGGGATCATCTCCTGTGGGGAAGGGTGGGGTGGGACAGTTCCTGGCTCAAAGTAAGGGTGTGAAGGAGATTTTCTAGTTCCTGGAAAGAAGGTGTGTTTTCCACCGAGATGCCACAATGGCCAAGGGCCTCCCCACACTTGTAGGTGAGGAGCTACAGAGTTTTCTCGTGTTGCAGCGGGGACTTCTCCAGCTATGTCGGGGACCTCAGGAAATCGCCTCTGTAGCCTCAGGAGAGGTCAGTCTCCGTGCAGGTGGTCAGGTGCCTCTGGGAATTCCTCCGCAGGCATCCTCGGGTCCTCAGGTCTCCTCTAGTTCTGAGGAGGTAACCTGAGCTTGCCTCAGCCATGCTGACATAGGACTTGAGCTTTCCCTGGAGCCCCCACATATATCAGGCCTCGTCTCGTCAGGAGACAGGCATGTCTTCTTGCCTTGCCAGCTGCAGCAGCGGAGTCAGGCTCCCCGTCAAGCGGACACAGGGATCTGGGTCTTGCCCTGGAGATCCCCCAGGGTTGTCACAGGTGCCAGTGAGTCGGGAGTCAACCCTCGGGCAGGCAATCGAGGCAGTGCAGGGCAGTCAACTCCATTCGGAATGGACGAGGCATTTGGTGTCTCTGGGGATGGGTCACCCAAACCCTGAGGCTCCTCCCAACTCTCCTGCTGTCAGCGCCTACTCTAGGGATGGACAGGAGCGCCGAGAACCTTTTCCCAATGGAGCAGGGAAAAGAACCCTCATTGCAGCTGTGCAGGGAATACAGGGCTCCTCATGAGTCACGGTGGGACGCTCGGGTTTCCTCATGATGGGGGAATGATGGGGCCGGGCCCTTCCTTGGTCACAGCAAGGGTTTGAAGGAGCCTTTCGAGGTGCCCATGGGAAGGGTAGATTTTCCCTGAGATTCCGCAGCGGATAAGGTCCTCAGCTCCCCTGCAGGGGAGAAGCTTCTGGTTTTTCTCGAGTTGCGGCGGGGACTCTCGAGTACAACGGAGACCTCAGGGACCCGCCCCTGTTGCCTGAGGAGAGGCCCTTCTCCGTGTCTGTTGCAAGGCGCCCGTGGGGATTCCTCCCCAGTAGTAGCAGGATCCTCAGGCCTTGTCTGGTGCTGAGGCAGGAGCCTGAGTCTGCCTTGCCTATGCTAATATAGGTATTAACATATCACTGGAGCATCCACAGGGGGTCAGGCCTCCTCTAGCCAGAAGTAGGGAATGTCTGCTTGCCACCCCACCTTCAGCTGCAGTGTCAGGCGCCCCACGGATAGGACACAGGGATATGAGGCTGCTCTGGAAGTACGTCAGGGCTGTTAAAGGTCCCAGTGTGTTGGTTGTCAAGACCTGGGGTGACAATCGAGGCAGTGCAGGGCAGTCAGGTTCATCTGGAGTGAACTAGGAATTTGGGATCCTTGAGGAACGGTGTTTCAAACTCTGACGATCCCTTCACTTTCCTGCTGCCAGCGATTCCCCTTGGGATGCCAGGGAGCGCACGAAAACCTTTCGCGATGGATCAGATAAAGGAACCCTCATCTGGAGCTGCGCAGATGAAAACGTGGCTCCTCAGGAATCTCCGCCGGACCCTCGGGGATCCTCTCCTGTGCGGAAGGGTGAGGTGGGACAGTTCCTGGCTCAAAGTAAGGGTGTGAAGGAGATTTTCTAGTTCCTGGAAAGAAGGTGTGTTTTCCACCGAGATGCCACAATGGCCAAGGGCCTACCAAAATATGTACGTGAGGAGCTACAGAGTTTTCTTGTGTTGCAGCGGGGACTTCTCCAGCTATGTTCTGGACCTCAGGAAATCGCGCCTGTGATCTCAGGAGAGGTTGGTCTCCGTGCCAGTGGTCAGGTGCCTCTGGGGATTCCTCCGCAGGCATCCTCGGTTCTTCAGTCCTCCTCTAGTGCTGAGGAGGTAACCTGAGCTTGCCTCAGCCATGCTGACATAGGTCTTGAGCTTTCCCTGAGCCCCCACATATATCAGGCCTCGTCTCGTCAGGAGACTGGCACGTCTTCTTGCCTTGCCAGCTGCAGCAGCGGAGTCAGGCTCCCCGTCAAGCAGTCACAGGGATCTAGGTCTTGCCCTGGTGATCCCCCAGGTTTGTCACAGGCGCCAGTGAGTCGGGAGTCAACCCTCGGGCAGGCAATCGAGGCAGTTCAGGGCAGTCCACTCCAACGGGAGTGGACGAGGCATTTGGTGTCTCTGAGGATGGGTCGCCAAACCCTGAGGCTCCTCCCAAAACTCCTGCTGTCAGCGCCTACTCTAGGGATAGAAAGGAGCGCCGAGAATATTTTTCCCAAGAAGCTGGGAAAAGAACCCTCATCTGAAGCTGTGCAGTGGAAACAGGGCTCCTCATGAGTCATGGTGGGACTCTTGGGTTTCCTCTCTATTGTGAAAGGATGGGGCGTGGCACTTCCTGGGTCACAGCAAGGGTTTGAAGGAGCCTTTCGAGGTGACCCTGGGAAGGGTAGATTTTCCCTGAGATTCCGCAGCGGATAAGGTCCTCAGCTCCCCTGCAGGGGAGAAGCTTCTGGTTTTTCTCGAGTTGCGGTGGGGACTCTCGAGTACGACGGGGACCTCAGGGACCCGCCCCTGTCTCCTCAGGAGAGGCCCTTCTCCGTGTCTGTTGCAAGGCGCCTGTGGGGATTCCTCCCCAGTAGTAGCAGGATCCTCAGGCCTTGTCTGGTGCTGAGACAGGAGCCTGAGTCTGCCTTGCCTATGCTAATATAGGTATTAACTTATCACTGGAGCATCCACAAGGGGTCAGGCCTCCTCTAGCCAGGAGCAGGGAATGTCTGCTTGCCACCCCACCTTCAGCTGCAGTGTCAGGCGACCCATCGATAGGACACAGGGATCAGAGGCTGCCCTGGAAGTACGTCAGGGCTGTTAAAGGTCCCAGTGTGTTGGTTGTCAAGACTCGGGGTGACAATCGAGGCAGTGCAGGGCAGTAAGGTTCATCTGGAGTGAACTAGGAATTTGGGGTCCTTGAGGAATGGTGTTCCGAATTCTGAGGCTCCCTTCACACTCCTGCTGCCAGCGATTCCTCTTGGGATGTCAGGGGGCGCCCGGAACCCTTTCCCGACGGAGCAGGGAAATTGACCCTCATCTGGAGCTGAGCAGATGAAAACGGGGCTCCTCATGAGTCTCCATCGGACACTCGGGGATCCTCTCCTGTGGGGAAGGGTGGGGTGGGTCAGTTCCTGGCTCAAAGTAAGGGTGTGAAGGAGATTTTCTAGTTCCTGGAAAGAAGGTGTGTTTTCCACCGAGATGCCACAATGGCCAAGGGCCTCCCCACACTTGTAGGTGAGGAGCTACAGAGTTTTCTCGTGCTGCAGCGGGGACTTCTCCAGCTATGTCAGGGACCTCAGGAAATCGCCCCTGTAGCCTCAGGAGAGGTCAGTCTCCGTGCAGGTGGTCAGGTGCCTCTGGGGATTGCTCCGCAGGCATTCTCGGGTCCTCAGTCCTCCTCTAGTTCTGAGGAGGTAACCTGAGCTTGCCTCAGCCATGCTGACATAGGACTTGAGCTTTCCCTGGAGCCCCCACATATATCAGGCCTCGTCTCGTCAGTAGACTGGCACGTCTTCTTGCCTTGCCAGCTGCAGCAGCGGAGTCAGGCTCCCCGTCAAGCGGACACAGGGATCTGGGTCTTGCCCTGGAGATCCCCCAGGGTTTTCACAGGTGCCAGTGAGTCGGGAGTCAACCCTCGGGCAGGCAATCGAGGCAGTGCAGGGCAGTCAACTCCATTCGGAATGGACGAGGCATTTCGTGTCTCTGGGGATGGGTCGCCCAAACCCTGAGGCTCCTCCCAACTCTCCTGCTGTCAGCGCCTACTCTAGGGATGGACAGGAGCGCCGAGAACCTTTTCCCGATGGAGCAGGGAAAAGAACCCTCATTGCAGCTGTGCAGGGAATACAGGGCTCCTCATGAGTCACGGTGGGACGCTCGGGTTTCCTCACAATGGGGGAATGATGGGGCCGGGCCCTTCCTTGGTCACAGCAAGGGTTTGAAGGAGCCTTTCGAGGTGACCCTGGGAAGGGTAGATTTTCCCTGAGATTCCGCAGCGGATAAGGTCCTCAGCTCCCCTGCAGGGGAGAAGCTTCTGGTTTTTCTCGAGTTGTGGCAGGGACTCTCAAGTACGACGGGGACCTCAGGGACCCGCCCCTGTCTCCTCAGGAGAGGCCCTTCTCCGTGTCTGTTGTAAGGCGCCTGTGGAGATTCTTCTCCAGTCATAGCAGGATCCTCAGGCTTTGTCTGTTGCTGAGGCAGGAGCCTGAGTCTGCCTTGCCTATGCTAATATAGGTATTAACATATCACTGGAGCATCCTTAGGGGGTCAGGCCTCCTCTAGCCAGGAGCAGGCAATGTCTGCTTGCCACCCCACCTTCACCTGCAGTGTCAGGCGCCCCACCGATAGGACACAGGGATCTGAGGCTTGCCCAGGAACTACGTCAGGGCTGTTAAAGGTCCCAGTGGATCGGGAGTGAAGACTCGGGGTGACAATCGACGCAGTGCAGGGCAGTCAGGTTCATCTGGAGGGAACTTGGAATTTGGGGTCCTTTAGGTACGGTGTTCCGAACTCTGAGGCTCCCTTCACACTCTTGCTGCCAGCGATTCCTCTTGGGATGCCAGGGAGCGCCCGGAACCCACTCCAGATGGAGCAGGGAAAGGGATCCTCATCTGGAGCTGCGCAGATGTAAACGGGCCTCCTCTTGAGTCTCTCCCAGACCCTCGGGGATCTCCTCCTGTGCGGAAGGGTGGGGTGGGACACTTCCTGTCTCAAAGCAAGGGTGTGAAGGAGACTTTCGAGTTCCTGGAAAGAAGGAGTGTTTTCCAAGAGATGCCACATTGACCAAAGGCCTCAACACACATGTAGGTGAGGAGCTACAGAGTTTTCTCGTGTTGCAGCAGGGTTCCCTCCAGTTATGTCAGGGATCCCAGGAAACCGCCCCTGTAGCCTTAGGAGAGGCCAGTCTCCGTGCCAGTGGTCAGGTGCCTCTGGGGATTCCTCCGCAGGCATCCTCGGTTCCTCAGGTCTCCTCTGGTGCTGAGGCGCTTACCTGAGATTGCCTCAGCGATGCTGACATAGGTCTTTAGTTTTCCCTGGAGCCCCCACATTTATCAGGCCTCGTCTCGCCAGGAGACTGGCACGTCTTCTAGCCTTGTGAGCTGCAGCAGCGGAGTCAGGCTCCCCGTCAAGTGGTCACAGGGATCTGGGTCTTGCCCTGGAGATCCCCCAGTGTTGTCACAGGTGCCAGTGAGTCGGGAGTCAACCCTCGGGCAGGCAATCGAGGCAGTTCATGGCAGTCCACTCCATCGGGAGTGGACGAGGCATTTGGTGGCTCTGGGAATGGGTCGCCCAAACCCTGAGGCTACTCCCAAGTCTCCTGCTGTCAGCGCCTACTCTAGGGAAGGACAGGAGCGCCGAGAACCTTTTCCCGATGGAGCAGGGATAAGAATCCTCATTTGGAGCTGTGCAGGGGAAACTGCGCTCCTCATGATTCGCTGCGGGACCCTCGGGTTTCCTCGGTATTGGGAAAGGATGGGGCGGGGCACTTTCTTGGTCACAACAAGGGTTTGAAGGAGCCTTTCGGGGTGTCTGTGGAAAGTTTAGATTTTTTCTGAGATTCCGGAGCGGATAAAGACCTCAACTCTCCTGCAGGGGAGAAGCTTCTGGATTTTCTAGAGATGCGGCGGGGACTCTCGTGTTACGACGGGGACCTCAGGAACCCGAACCTGTTGCCTTAGGAGAGGCCCTTCTCCTTGCCTGTTGCCAGGCGCCTCTGGGGATTCCTCCCCAGTAGTCGCAGGATCCTCAGCCCTTGTCTGGTGCTGAGGCAGAAGCCTGAGATTGCCTCTCCTATGATAACATAAGTTTTAACATATAACTGGAGCCCACACAGGGATTCAGGTCTCCTCTAGCCTGCAGTTTGATACGTCTGCTTGCCACCCTACCTTCAGCTGCAGTGTCAGGCGCCTTGTCGATAGGACACAGGGATCTGAGGATTGCCCAGGAAGTACGTCAGGGCTGTTAAAGTTCCCAGTGGATCTGGAGTGAAGACTCAGGGTGACAATCGAGGTAGTGCAGGGCAGTCAGGTTCATCTGGAGTTAACTAGGAATTTGGGGTCCTTAAGAACGGTGTTCCGAACTCTGAGGCTCCCTTCATACTCCTGCTGCCAGCAATTCCTCTTGGGATGCCAGGGAGTGCCCGGAACCCATTCCCGATGGAGCAGGGAAAGGGACCCTCATCTGGAGCTGCGCAGATGTAAACGGGCCTCCTCATGAGTCTCTCCCAGACCCTCTCGGATCTCCTCCTGTGGGGAAGGGTGGGGTGGGACACTTCCTGGCTCAAAGTAAGGGTGTGAAGGAGACTTTCGAGTTCCTGGAAAGGAGGAGTGTTTTCCAAGTGATGCCACATTGGCCAAGGGCCTCAACACACATGTAGGTGAGGAGCTACAGGGTTTTCTCGTGTTGCAGCAGGGTTCCCTCCAGTAATTCCGGGGACCCCAGGAAACTGCCCCTGTAGCCTCAGGAGAGGACAGCCTCCGTGCCCTTGGTCAGGTGCCTCTGGGGATTCCTCCTCAGGCATCCTCGGTTCCTCAGGCCTCCTCTCGTGATGAGGCGGTAACCTGAGCTTGCCTCAGCCATGCTGACATAGGTCTTGAATTTTCCGTGGAGGCCCCACATATATCAGGCCTCGTCTCATGAGGAGACTGGCACATCATCTAGCCTTGCCAGCTGCAGCCGCGGAGTCAGGATACCCGTAAAGCGGACACAGGGATCTGAGTCTTGCCCTGCAGATACCTCCGGGTCGTCACAGTGGCCAGTGTGTCGGGAGTCTACCCTTGGACAGGCAGTCGAGGCAGTGCAGGTCAGTCCACTCCATCGGGAGTGGACGAGGCATTTGGTGGCTCTGGGGATGGGTCTCCCAATCCCTGAGGCTCCTCCCAACTCTCCTGTTGTCAGCGCCTACTCTAGGGATGGACATGAGCGCCGAGAAACTTTTCCCGATACAGCAGGGAAAAGAACCCTCATCTGGATATGTGCAGGGGAAACAGGGCTCCTCATGATTCGCGGCGGGACCCTCGGGTTTCCTCGCTATTGGAGAAGGATGGGGCGGGGCACTTCCTGGGTCATAGCAAGGGTTTGAAGGAGCCTTTCTGGGTGCCCGTGGGAAGTTTAGATTTTCCCTGAGATTCCCCAGCGGATAAATACCTCACCTCGCCTGCAGGGGAGAAGCTTCTGGTTTTTCTCGAGATGCGGCGGGGACTCTTGAGTTACGACGGGGAACTCATGGACCCGGCCCTGTCGCCTCAGGAGAGGCCCTTTTCCGTGCCTGTTGCCAGTCGCCTCTGGGGATTCCTCCCCAGTAGTCGCAGGATCCTCAGGCCTTGTCTGGTTCTGAGGCAGTAGCCTGAGCTTGCTCGCCCATGATAACATAAGTTTTAACATATCACTGGAGCCCCCACACGGGGTCAGTCTTCCTCTAGCCTGGAGCGGGGAACGTCTGCTTGCCACCCCACCTTCAGCTGTAGTGTCAGGCGTCCTGTCGATAGTACACAGGGATCTGAGGCTTGCACTGGAAGTAACTTTGGCTGTCACGTGCCCAGTGGTCGGGAGTCAAGACACAGGGTAACAATCGAGGCCGTGCAGGGCAGTCAGGTTCATCTGAAGTGAACTAGGAATTTGGGGTCCTTGAGGAACGGTGTTCCGAAGTCTGAAACTTCCTTGACTCTCCTGCTGCCAGCGACTCCTCTTGGGATGCCAGGGATCGACCGGAACACTTTCCCGACGGAGCAGGAAATGGAACCCTCATCTGAAATTGCGCAGATGAAACCGTGGCTCCTCATGAGTCTCTGCCGGACCCTCGGGGATCCTCTCCTGTGGGGAAGGGTGGGATGGGCCACTTCCTGGCTCAAAGAAAGGGCGTGAAGGAGACTTTCGAGTTCCTGTAAAGAAGGTGTGTTTTCCACGAGATGTCACATTGGCCAAGGACCTCACCACACACGTAGTTGAGGAGCTACAGGATTTTCACTTGTTGCATCGGGGACCGCTCCAGTTATGTCAGAGACCTCAGGAAACTGCCTCTGTAGCCTCAAGAGAGGTCAGTCTCCATGCCAATGGTCAGGAGCATCTGGGGATTCCTCCACAGGCATCCTCGGTTCCTCAGTCCTCCTCTGGTGCTGAGGCAGTAACGTGAGCTTGCCTCAGCCATGCTGACATAGGTCTTCAATTTTCCCTGGAGCCCCCAGTTATATCAGGCCGAGTCTCATCAAGAGACTGCCACGTCTTCTTGCCTTGCCAGCCGCAGCAGCGGAGTCAGCCTCCCCGTCAAACGGACACAGGGATCTGGATCTTGCCCTAGAGATACCCCCGGGTTGTCACAGGTGCCAGTGTGTCGGGAGTCAACCCTCTGGCAGGCAATCCAGGCAGTGCAGTACAGTCAACTCCATCGGGGGTAGACAAGGCATTTGGTGGCTCTGGGGATGGGTTGCCCAAATCCTGAGGCTCCTCCCAACACTCCTGCTGTTAGCGCCTACTCTAGGTATGGACAGGAGTGCCGTGAACCTTTTCCCGATGGAGTAGTGAAAAGAAACATCATCTGGAGCTGTGCAGGGGAAACAGGGCTCCTCATGAGTCACTGTGGGACGCTCGGGTTTCCTCACGATTGGGGAAGGATGGGACGGGGCACTTCCTTTGTCACAGCAAGTGTTTGAAGGAGCCTTTCGAGGTGCCTGTGGGAAGGGTATATTTTCCCTGAGATTCCGCATCGGATAAGTGCCTAACCTCGCCTGCAGTGGAGAAGCTTCTGGTTTTTCTCGAGTTACGGCGGGGACTCACGAGTTATGATGGGGACCTCAGGGACCCACCCGTTTCGCCTCACGAGAGGCCCTTCTCCGTGCCTGTTGCCATGCGCCTCTGGGGATTCCTCCCCAGTCGTCGCAGGATCCTCAGCCCTTGTCTGGTGCTGAGGCAGGAGCCTGAGCTTCCCTGGCCTAAGCTAACGTAGGTATTAACATATCATTGGAGCCCCCACATTGGGTCAGGACTCCTCTAGACAGAGGCGGGGAATGTCTGCTTGCCACCCCAAATTCACCTGCAGTGTCAGGTGCCCCGTCGATATGGCACAGTGATCTGAGCCTTGCCTTGGAAGTACGTCAGGGCTGTTACAGGTCCCAGTGGGTCGGGAGTAAAGACTCGGGGTGACAATCGAGGCAGTGCAGGGCAGTCAGGTTCATCTGGAGGGAACTAGAAATTTGTGGTCCTTGAGGAACGGTGTTGCGAACTCTATGGCTCCCTTCTCACTCCTGCTTCCAGCGATTCCTCTTGGGGTGCCAAAGAGCGCCTGGAAACCTTTCCTGACGGAGCAGGGAAAGGGACCCTCATCTGGACCTGCACAGATGAAAACGTGGCTCCTCATGAGTCTCTCCCGGACCCTCGGGGATCCTCTTCTGTGGAGATGGGTGGGGTGGGACACTTCCTGGCTCAAAGCAAGGGTGTGAAGGAGACTTTTGATATCCTGGAAAGAAGGTGTGTTTTCCACCGAGATGCCATATTGACCAAGGGCCTCAACACACATGTAGGTGAGGAGCTACAGGGTTTTCTCGTGTTGCCGCAGGGTTCTCCCCAGTTATGTCGGGGACCTCAGGAAACCGCCCCTGTAGCCTCAGGAGAGGTCAATATCCGTGCCAGTGGACAGGTGCTTCTGGGGATACCTCCGCAGGCATCCTCGGGTCATCAGGCGTCTTCTGGTGCTGAGGCAATAACCTGAGCTTGCCTCAGCCATGCTGACATAGGTCTTGAGTTTTCCCTGGAGCCTCCACATATATCAGGCCTCATCTCGTCAGGAGACTAGCATGTCTTCTTGCCTTGCCAGCTGCAGCAGCAGAGTCAGGCTCCACGTCAAGCGGACACAGGGATCTTGGTCTTGCTCTGGTGATACCCCCGGGTTGTCACTGGTGCCAGTGTGTCCGGAGTCAACCCTCAGGCAGGCACTCGAGGCAGTGCAGGGCAGTCCACTCCATCGAGACTGGACGAGGCATTTGGTGTCTCTGGGGATGGGTCGCCCAAACCCTGAGTTTCCTCCCAATCCACCTGCTGTCACTGCCTATTCTAGGGATGGACAGGAGTGCCGAGAACCTTTTTCCGATGGAGCAGGGAAAAGACACCTCATCTACAGCTATGCAGGGGAAACAGGGCTCCTCAATAGTCACAGTGGGACTCTCGGGTTTCCTCACGATTGGGGAAGAATGGGGCGGGGCACTTCCTTGGTCACAGCAAGGGTTTGAAGGAGCATTTCGAGCTGCCCGTGGGAAGGGTAGATTTTCCCAGAGATTCCGCAGCGGATAAGGGCCTCACCTCGCCTGCAGGAGAAAATCTTCTGGTTTTTCTCGAGTTGCGGCGGGGACTCTCGAGTTACGACTGGGACCTCAGGGACCCGCCCCTGTCGCCTCAGGAGAATCCCTCCTCCGTGCCAGTTGCCAGGCGCCTCTGGGGATTCCTCCCCAGTCGTCGCTGATTCCTCAGGACTTGTCTGGTGCCAAGGCAGGGCCCTGAGCTTGACTTGGCTATGCTAACATGGGTATTAACATATCAATGTAGCCCCCACAGGGGGTCAGGCCTCCTCTATCCTGGAGCGGGGAACTTCTGCTTGCCACCCCACTGCAGCTGCAGCATCAGGCGACCCGTCTATAGGACACAGGGATTTGAGGCTTTCCCTGGAAGTACGTCAGGGCTGTTATAGATACCAGTGGTTCGGGAGTCAAGAATCGGGGTGACAATCAAGGCAGTGCAAGGCAATCAGATTCATCTGGAGTGAACTAGGAATTTGGGGTCCTTGAGGAACGGTGTTCCGAACTCCGAGGCTCCCTTCACTCTCTTGTTGCAATCGATTCCTCTTGGGATGCCAGGGAGCGCCCGGAACCCTTTCCCGACGGAGCAGGGAAAGGGACCCTCATCTGGAGCTGCACAGATGAAAACGGGCCTCCTCATGTGTCTCCCCCAGACCCTCGTGGATCTCCTCCCGCGGGGAAAGGTGGGGTGGGACACTTCCTGGCTCAAAGCAAGGGTGTGAAGGAGACTTTCGAGTTCCTGGAAAGGATGAGTGTTTTCCAAGAGATGCCACATTGGCCAAGGGCCTCAATACACATGTAGGTGAGGAGCTATAGGGTTTTCTCGTGTTGCAGCGGGGACCTCTCCAGTTATGTCAGGGACCTCAGGAAACAGCCCCTGTAGCCTCAGGAGAGGTCAATATCCGTTCCCGTGGACGGGTTCCTCTGGGGATTGCTCCACAGGCATCCTCGGGTCCTCAGGCCTCCTCTGGTGCTGAGGCGGTAACCTGAGCTTGCCACAGCCATGTTGACATAGGTCTTGAGTTTTCCCTGGAGCCCCCACATATATCAGGCCTCGTCTCGTCAGGAGACTGGCACGTCTTCTTGCCATGCCAGCTGTAGCAGAGGAGTCAGGCTCCTCGTCAAGCGGACACAGTTATCTGGGACTTGCCATGGAGATACCCCCAGGTTTTCACAGGTGCCAGTATGTCGGGAGTCAACCCTCGGGCAGGCAATCGAGGCTGTGCAGGTCAGTCCACTCCATCGGGAGTGGACGAGACATTTGGTGTCTCTGGGGATGGGTCGCCCAAACCCTGAGGCTCCTCCCAACTCTCCTGCTGTCAGCGCCTACTCTAAGGATGGACAGGAGCACTGAGATCCTTTTCCCGATGAAGCAGGGAAAAGAACCCTCATCTGGAGCTCTGCAGGGGAACAGGGCTCCTCATGAGTCACGGCGGGACCCTCGGGTTTCATCTCTATTGGGGAAGGATGGGGCGGGGCAATTCCTTGGTCAAGGCATGGTTCGAAGGAGCCTTTCGAGGTACCCATGTGAAGGGTAGATTTTCCCTGAGATTCCACAGCGTATAAGGGCTTCACCACGCATGCAGGGGAGAAGCTTCTGGTTTTTCTCGTGTTGTGGCAGGGACACTCGAGTTACCACAGGGACCTTAGGAACCCCCCACTGTCGCCTCAGGAGAGGCCCTTCTCCGTGCCTGTTGCCAGGCGCCACTGGGGATTCCTCCCCAGTCGTCAAAGCATCCTCATCCTTTATATGGTGTTGAGGCAGAAGCCTGAACTTGCCTCGCTATGCTAACATAGGTATTAATATATCACTGGAGCCCCCACAGGGGGTCAGGCCTCCTCTAGCCTGGAGGGGGAAACATCTGCTTGCCAGCACACCTTCAGTTGCAGTGTCAGGCGCCCCGTCGAGTGTACACAGGGATCTGAGGCTTGCCCTGGAAGTACGTCAGGGCTGTTACAATTTCCAGTGTGTCGGGAGACAAGGCTCAGGGTGACAATCGAGGCAGTGCAGGGCAGTCAGGTTCATCTGGGGTGAACTAGGAATTTGGGGTCTTTGAGGAACGGTGTTCAAACTCTGAGGTCCCTTCCCTCTCCCACTGCCAGTGATTCGTCGTGGGATGCCAGGGAGCGCCCGGAATCCATTCCCGACACAGCAGGGAAAGGGACCTTCATCTGGAGCTCCGCAGATGAAAATGGGGCTCCTCATGAGCCTCCTCCGGCCCCTCCAGCATCCTCTCCTGTGGGATAGGGTGGTGTGGGACACCCTGGCTCAAAGCAAGGTTGTGAAGGAGACTTTCAAGTTCCTGGAAAGAAGGTGTGTTTTCCGCCGAGATACCACTTTGGCCAAGGGCCTCAACACACATGTAGGTGAGGAGCTACAGGGTTTTCTTGTGTTGCAGCAGGGTTCTCTCCAGTTATGTCGGGGACCTCAGGAAACTGCCCCTGTAGCCTCACGAGAGGTCAATATCCGTGCCAGTGGACAGGTGCCTCTGGGAATACCTCCGCAGGCATCCTCGGGTCCTCAGGCGTCCTCTGGTCATGAGGAGCCAACCTGAGCTTGCGTCAGTCATGCTGACATAGGTCTTGAGTTTTCCCTGGAGCCCCCACATATATCAGGCCTCGTCTCATCGATGACTGGCACGTCTTCTTGCCTTGCCAGCTGCAGCTGCAGAGTCAGGCTCCCCATCAAGCGGACACAGGGATCTTGGTCTTGCCCTGGTAATACCCCAGGGTTGTCACAGGTGCCAGTGTGTCGGGAGTCAAAACTCGGGCAGGCAATTGAGGCAGTGCAGGGCAGTCCACTCCATCGGGAGTGGACGAGGCATTTGGTGTCTCTGGGGATGGGTGGCCCAATCCTTGAGGCTCCTCCCAACTCTCCTGCAGTCAGCGCCTATTCTACGTTTTGACAGGAGCGCTGAGAACCTTTTCCCAATGGAGCAGGGAAAAGAACCCTCATCTGGAGCTGTGCAGGGGAAACAGGGCTCCTCATGAGTCGCTGTGGGACACTCTGGTTTCCTCTCTATTGGGGAAGGATGGGGCGAGGCACTTCCTGGGTCACAGCAAGTGTTTGAAGGAGAATTTCGGGTTGCCCATGGGAAGGGTAGATTTTCCCTGAGATTCCGCAGCGGATAAGGACCTCACCTCCCCTGCAGGGGAGAAGCTTCTGGTTTTTCTCGAGTTGTGGCGGGGACTATCGCGTTACGACGGGGACCTCAGGGACCCGCCCCTGTCGCCTCTGAAGAGGTCCTTCTCCGTTCCTGTTGCCAGGCGCCTCTGGGGTTTCCTCCCCAGTAGTCGCAGGATCCTCAGCCCTTGTCTGGTGCTGAGGCAGGAGCCTGAGCTTGCCTCGCCTATGATAACATAGGTATTAACATTTCACTGGAGCCTCCTCAGGGGTTCAGGCCTCCTCTAGCCTGGAGCGGGGAACATCTGCTTGCCACCCCATCTTCGGCTGCAGTGTTCGGCGACCCATCGATAGGACACAGGGATCTGAGGCTTGCCCTGGAAGTACGTCAGGGCTGTTACAGGTCCCAGTGGGTCTGTAGTCAAGACGCTGGGTGACAATTGAGGCCGTGCAGGGCAGTCAGGTTCATCTGGAGTGAACTAGGTATTTGGGTTCCTTGAGGAATGGTGATCCTAACTCCAAGGCTCCCTTCACTCTCCTGCTGCCGGGGATTCCTCTTAGGATGCCAGGGAGCGCCCGGAATCCTTTCCCGACGGAGGAGGGAAATGGACCCTCATCTGGCGCTGCGCAGATGAAAACAGGGCTCCTCGTGAGTCTCCGCTGGACCCGTGGGGATCCTCTCCTGTGAGGAAGGGTGCAGTGGGACACTTCCTGGCTCAAAGCAAGGGTGTGAAGGAGACTTTTGAGTTCTTGGAAAGAAGGTGTGTTGTCCACCGAGATGCCACATTGGCCAAGGGCTTCACCACAAATGTAGGTGAGGAGCTACAGGATTTTCTGGTGTTGCAGCGGGGACCACTCCAGTTATGTTGGGGACCTCAGCAAATCACCCCAGTAGCCAGAGGGGAAGTCAGTCTCCGTGCCAGTGGTCATGGGCCTCTGAGGATTCCTCCGTAGGCATCCTCGGTTTCTCAGGCCTCCTCTGGTGCTGAAGCGGTAACATGAGCTTGCTTCAGCCATGCTGAACTAGGTCTTGAGATTTCCCTGGTGCCCCCACATATATAAGGGCTCGTCTCGTCAGGAGACTGGCAAATCTTTTTGCCTTGCCAGCTGCAGCAGCGGAGTCAGTTTCCCCGTCAAGCGGACACAGGGATCTGGGTCTTGCCCTGGAGATACCACCGGGATTTCACAGGTGCCAGTGTGTCTGAAGTCAACCCTCGGGCAGGCAATCGAGGCAGTGTAGGGCAGTCCACTCCATCGGGATTGGACGAAGCATTTGGTGGCTCTGGGGATGGGTCGCCCAAGTCCTGAGGATCCTCCCCACTATCCTGCTGTCTGCACCTACTCTAGGGTTGGACAGGAGCGCCGAGAAACTTTTCTCAATGGAGCAGGGAAAAGAACCCTCATCCGCAGCTTGGCAGGAGAAACAGGGCTCCTCATGTTTCGCGGCGGGACCCTCAGGTTTCCTCTCTATAGCGGAAGGATGGGGCGGGGCACTTCCTGGGTCACAGCAACGGTTTGAAGGAGACTTTCGCGGTACCGTGGGAAGGGTAGATTTTCCCTGAGATTCCGCAGCAGGTAAGGGCCTCACCTCGCCTGCAGGGGAGAAGCTTCTGGTTTTTCTCGAGTTGTGACGGGGAATCTCGAGTTACGATGGGGATCTCAGGGACCCCCCCCCCGTCGCCTCAGGAGAGGCCCTTCTCCGTGCCTGTTGCCAGGAGCCTCTGTGGATTCCTCCCCAGTCATCGCAGAATCCTCAGGCCTTGTCTGGTGCTGAGGCAGGAGCCTGAGCTTGCCTCATCTATGCTAACATACGTATTAATATATCCCTGGAGCCCCCAGAGGGGGTAAGGCATCCTCTAGCCTGGAGCAGGGAACGTCTGCTTTCCACTCCAACTTCAGCTGCAGTGTCAGGTGCCTGTTCGATAGGACACAGGGATCTGCGGCTTGCCCTGCAATTATGTCAGGGCTGTTACAGGTCCCAGTGGGTCGGGAGTCAAGACTCGGGGAGACAATCAAGGCCGTGCAGGACAGTCAGGTTCATCTGGAGTGAACTAGGAATTTGGGGTCCTTGAGGAACGGAGTTCCGAACTCTGAGGCTCACTTCACTCTCCTGCTGCCAGCGATTCCTCTTGGGATGCCAGGGAGCGCCCGGAACCCATTTCCCATGGAGCAGGGACAGGGACCCTCATCTGGAGCTAAGCAGATGAAAACGGGGCTCCTCATGAGACTCCGCCAGACCCTCGGGGATCCCCTCCTGTGGGGAAGGGTGGGGTGGGACAGTTCCTGGCTCAAAGTAAGGGTGTGGAAGAGATTTTCGAGTTCCTGGAAAGAAGGTGTGTTTTCCACGAGATGCCACATTGGCCAATGGCCTCACCACACATGTAGGTGAGGAGCTACAGAGTTTTCTCGTATTGAAGCGGGGACCTCTCCAGTTATGTCGGGCACCTCAGGAAACCGCCCCTGTAGCCTCAGGAGAGGTCAGTCTCCGTGCCAGTGGTCAGGTGCCTCTGGGGATTCCTTCGCAGTAATCCTCGGTTCCTCAGGCCTCCTCTGGTGCTGAGGCGCTAACCTGAGCTTGCCTCAGCCATGCTGACATAGGTCTTGAGTTTTCCCTGGAGCTCCCATATATATCAGACCTCGTCTCGTCAGGAGACTGGCACGTCTTCTTGCCTTGCCAGCTGCAGCAGCGGAGTCAGGCTCCCCGTCAAGCGGACACAGGGATCTGGGTCTTGCCCTGGAGATACCCACGGGTTGTCACAGTTGCCAGTGTCTCCGGGGTCAAGCCTCTGGCAGGCAATCGAGGCAGTAGGGCTGTTACACGTCCCAGTGGGTCTGGAGTCAAGAATCAGGGTGACAGTCAAGGCAGTACAGGGAAGTCAAATTCATCTGGAGTGAACTAGGAATTTGGGGTCCTTGAGGAACGGTGTTCCGAACTCCAATGCTCCCTTCACTCTCCTGTTGCTATCAATTCCTCTTGGGATGCCAGGGAGCGCCCGGAACACTTTCCCGATGCAGCAGGGAAAGGGACCCTCATCTGGAGCTGGACAGATGAAAACGGGCCTCCTCATGTGTCTCCCCCGGACCCTCGGGGATCTCCTCCAGCGGTGAAGGGTGGGGTGGGACACTTCCTGCCGGAAAGCAAGGATGTGAAGGAGACTTTCGAGTTCCTGGAAAGGATGAGTGTTTTCCAAGAGATGCCACACTGGCCAAGGGCCTCAACACACATGTAGGTGAGGAGCTACAGGGTTTTCTCATGTTGCAGCGGGGACTTCTCCAGTTATTTCGGGGACCTCAGGAAACCGCCCCTGTAGCCTCAGGAGAGGTCAGTCTCCGTGCAGGTGGTAAGGTGCCTCTGGGGATTGCTCCGCAGGTATCCTCGGGTCCTCAGGCCTCCTCTGGTGCTGAGGCGCTCATCTGAGCTTGCCTCAGCCATGCTGACATAGGTCTTGAGTTTTCCCTGGAGCCACCACATATGTCAGTCCTTGTCTCGTCAGGAGACTGGCAAGTCTTCTTGCCTTGCCAGCTGTAGCAGAGGAGTCAGGCTCTCAGTCAAGTGGACACAGGGATCTGGGTCTTGCCCTGGAGATACCCCCAGTTTGTCACAGGTGCCAGTGTGTCGGGAGTCAACACTCGGGCAGGCAATCGAGGCAGTGCAGTGCAGTCCACTCCATCGAGAGTGGAAGAAGCATTTGGTTTCTCTGGGGATGGGTCGCCCAAACCCTGAGGCTCCTCCCAACTCTCCTGCTGTCAGCTCCTACTCTAGTGATGGACAGGAGCGCCGACAACCTTTTCCCGATGGAGCAGGGAAAAGAAACCTCTTCTGAAGCTGTGCAGGGGAAACAGGGCTCCTCATGATTCGTGGCGGGACCCTCGGTTTCCTCTCTATAGGGGAAGGATGGGGTGCAGCACTTCTTGAGTCACAGAAAGGGATTGAAGGAGCCTTTCAAGGTACCCGTGGGAAGGGTAGATTTCCCCTGAGATTCCGCAGCAGATAAGGGCCTCACCACGCCTGCAGGGGAGAAGCTTCTGGTTTTTCTCGAGTTGCGGCGGGTACTCTCGAGTTACGACGGGTACCTCAGGGACCCGCCCCTGTCGCCTCAGGAGAGGCCCTTCTCCATGCCATGTGCCAGGCGCCTCTGAGGATTCCTACCCAGTCGTCGCTGGATCCTCAGGCCTTGTCTGGTGCTGAGGCAGGCGCCTGAGCTTGCCTTGCCTATGTTAACACAGGTATTAACATATCCCTGGAGCCCACACAGGGGGTCAGGCCTCCTCTAGCCTGGAGCAGGGAACCTCTGCTTGCCTCCCCACTGCAGCTGCATCATCAGGCACCCTGTCGATCGGACACAGGGATCTGAGGCTTGCCCTGGAAGTACGTCAGGGCTGTTATAGGTCCCAGGGGGTCAGGAGTCAAGACTCGGGGTGACATTCGAGGCAGTGCAGGGCAGTCAGGTTCATCTGGAGTGAACTAGGAATTTGGGGTCCTTGAGGAATGGGGTTCCGATCTCTGAGGCTCCCTTCACTCTCCTGCTGCCAGCGATTCTTCTTGGGATGCCAGGGAGCGCCCGGAACCCTTTCCTGACGGAGCAGGGAAAGGGACCCTCATCTGGAGCTGCACAGATGAAAATGGGTCTCCTCATGAGTATCCCCCGGATCCTCGGGGATCCTCTCCTGTGGGAAAGGGTGCAGTGGGACACTTCCTGGCTCAAAGCATCGGTCTGAAGGAGACTTTCGAGTTCCTGGAAAGAAGATGTGTTTTCCACGAGATGCCACATTGGTCAAGGGCCTCACCACACATGTAGGTGAGGAGCTACAGGGTTTTCTCGTGTTGCAGCGGAGACCTCTCCAGTTATGTCGGGGACCTCAGGAAACCACCCCTGTTACCTCAGGAGAGGTCAGTCTCCATGCCAGTGGTCAGGTGCCTCTGGGGATTCCTCCGCAGTCATTCTCAGATCCTCAGGCCACTTCTCGTGCTTAGGCGGTAACCTGAGCTTGCTTCAGCCATGCTGACATAGGCCTTGAGTTTTTCCTGAAGCCCCCACATATATCAGGCCTCGTCTCATCAGGAGACAGGCACATCTTCTTGCCTTGCCAGCTGCAGCAGCGGAGTCAGGCTGCACGTCAAGCGGACACAGGGATCTGGGTCTTGCCCTGGAGAAACCTCAGCGTTGTCACAGTTGCTGGTGTGTCTGGAGTCAACCCTCGGGCAAGCAATCGAGGCAGTGCAGAGTAGTCTACTCCATCGGGAGGGGACGAGGCATTTGGTGGCTCTGCCGATGGGTCGCCCAATCCCTGAGGCTCCTTCCAACTCTCCTGCTGTCAGCGACTACTCTAAATATGAACAGTAGCGCTGAGAAACTTTTCCCAATGGAGCAGGGAAAAGAAACCTCATCTGGAGCTGTGCAGGGGAAACAGGGCTCCTCATGAGTCACGGTGGGACGCTCGGGTTTCCTCATGATTGGGAAAGCATGGGGAGGGGCACTTCCTGGGTCACAGCAAGGGTTTGAAGGTGCCTTTCAGGGTGCCCTTTAGAGGGGTAGATTTTCCCTGTGATTCTGCAGCGGATAAGGATCTCACCTCGCCTGCAGGGGAAAAGCTTCTGGTTTTTCTCGAGTTGCAGTGGGGACTCTTGAGTTTTGACAGGGACCTCAGAAACCCGCCCCTGTCGCCTCAGGAGAGGCCCTTCTCCGTGCCTGTTGCCAGGCGCCTCTGGGGATTCCTCCCCAGTCGTTGCAGGATCCTCAGCCCTAGTCTGGTGCTGAGGCAGGAGCCTGAGTTTACCTCGCCTATGATAACATAGGTATTAACATATCCCTGGAGCCCCCTCAGGGGGTCAGGCCTCCTCAAGACTGTAGTGGGGAACATCTGCTTGCCACCCCATATTCAGCTGCAGTGTCAGGCGCCCCGCCGATAGGACACAGGAATCGGAGGCTTGTGCTGGCAGTACGTCAGGGATGTTACAGGTCCCAGTGAGTCGGGAGTCAAGACTCGGGGGACAATCGAGGCAGTGCATGGAAGTCAGGTTCATCTGGAGTGAACTAGGAATTTGGGGTCCTTGAGGAACGGTGTTCCGAACTCTGAAGCTCCCTCCACTCTCCTGCTGCCAGCGATTCCTCTTTCGATGCCAGGGAGCGCCCGGAACCCTTTCCCGACGGAGCAGGGAAAGAGACCCTCCTCTGGAGCTGCGCAGATGAAAACGGGGCTCCTCATGAGTTGCCGCAATATCCTCAGGTATCCTCTCCTGTGGAAAAGGGTGTGGTGGGACACTTCCTGGCTCAAAGCAAGGATGTGAAGGAGAATTTCGAGGTCCTGGAAAGAAGGTGTGTTTTCCACCGAGATGCCACATTGGCCAAGGGCCTCACCACACATGTAGGTGAGGAGCTACAGGGTTTTCTCGTGTTGCAGCGGGGACCTCTCCAGTTATGTCGGGGACTCAGGAAATCGCCCCTGTAGCCTCAGAAGAGGTCAGTCTCCGTGCAAGTGGTCAGGTGTCTCTGGGGATTCCTTCGCAGGCATACTAGGTTCCTCAGGCCTCCTCTCGTGCTGAGGCGGTAATCTGAACTTGCCTCAGCCATGCTGACATAGGTCTTGAATTTTCCCTGGAGCCCCCTCAGGCCTCGTCTCGTCAGGAGACTGGCACGTCTTCTTTCCTTGCTTGCTGCAGCTGCGTAGTCAGGCTCCCCGTCAAGCAGACACAGGGATCTGGGTCTTGCCCTAGAGATACCCCCAGGTTGTCACAGGTGCCAGTGTGTCGGGACTCAACCCTCGCGCAGGCAATCGACGCAGTGCAGCGCAGTCAACTCCATCGGGAGTGGACAAGGTATCTGGTAGCTCTGGGGATGGGTCGCCCAAACCCTGAGGCTCCTCCCAACACTCCTGCTGTCAGCGCCTACTCTCGGTATGGACTGGAGCGCCGATAACCTTTTCCTGATGGAGCAGGGAAAAGAACCCTCTTCTGAAGCTGTGCAGGAGAAACAGGGCTCCTTATGAGTCACGGTGGGACACTCGGGTTTCCTAACGATTGGTGAAGTATGGGACGGGGCACTTCCTGGGTCACAGCAAGGGTTTGAAGGAGCCTTTCGGGGTGCCCGTTAGAGGGGTAGATTTTCCCTGTGATTCTGCAGCGGATAAGGATCTCACCTCGCCTGCAGGGGAAAAGCTTCTGGTTTTTCTCGAGTTGCAGTGGGGACTATTGAGTTTCGACGGGGACCTCAGAAACCCGCCCCTGTCGCCTCAGGAGAGTCCCTTCTCCGTGCCTGTTGCCAGGCGCCTCTGGGGATTCCTCCCCAGTCGTTGCAGGATCCTCAGCCCTAGTCTGGTGCTGAGGCCGGAGCCTGAGTTTACCTAGCCTATGATAACATAGGTATTAACATATCACTGGAGCCCCCTCAGGGAGTCAGGCCTCCTCTAGCCTGGAGAGGGGAACATCTGCTTGCCACCCCAAATTCAGCTGCAGTGTCAGGCACCCCGTCTAAACGAAACAGGGATCTGAGGCTTGCCCTGGAATACGTCAGCGCTGTCACAGGTCCCAGTCGGTCGAGAGTCAAGACTCCAGGTGCCAATCGAGGCAGTGCAGGGCAGTCAGGTTCATCTGGAGTGAACTAGGAATTTGGGGTTCTTGAGAAATGGTGTTCCGAACTCTGAAGCTCCCTTCACTGTCCTGCTGCCAGCGATTCCTCTTGGGATGCCAGGGAGCGTCAGGAACCCTTTCCAGATGGAGCAGGGAAAGGGACCCTCATCTGCAGCTGCACAGATGAAAACGTGGCTCCTCATGAGTCTCCCCAGGACCCTAGGGGATTCTCTCCTGAGGGGAGGGTGGGGTGGGACACTTACTGTCACAAAGCATGGGTGTAAACGAGACTTTCGAGTTCCTGGAAAGAGGGTGTGTTTTCCACCGAGATGCCACATTGGCCAAGGGCCTCACCACACATGTAGGTGAGGAGCTACAGGGTTTTTTCATGTTGCAGCTGGGACTTCTCCAGTTATGTCGGGGACCTCAGGAAATCGCCCCTGTAGCCTCAGGAGAGGTCAGTCTCCGTGCCAGTGGTCAGGTGCCTCTGGGGATTCCTCCGCAGTCATCCTCGGCTCCTCAAGCCTCCTCTCATCCAGAAGCGTAACCTGAGCTTGCCTCAGCCATGCTGACATAGGTCTTGAGTTTTCCCTGGAGCCCCCACATTTATCAGGCCTCGTCTCGTCAGGAGACTGGCACGTCTTCTTGCCTTGCCAGATGCAGCAGCGGAGTCAGGCTCCCCATCATGCGGACACAGGGATCTGGGTCTTGCCCTAGAGATACCCGCGTGTTGTCACAGGTGCCAATGTGTCGGGAGTCAACGCTCGGGCAGGCAATCGAGGCAGTGCAGGGCAGTCAAATCCTTCGGGAGTGGACGAGGCTTTAGGGATTCTGGGGATTTGTAGCCCAAACCCTGAGTCTCATCCCAAATCTCCTGCTTCCAGCGCCTACGCTTGGGATGGAAAGGAGCGCCGAGACACTTTTCCCAATGCAGCAGGGAAAGGGACCCTCATGTGGAGCTGCGCAGGGGAAACAGGATTCCTCATGAGTCGCGGCGGGACCCTCGGGTTTCCTCTCGATTCGGGATAGTTGGGGCGGGCACTTCCTGGGTCAGAGCAAGGGTTTGAAGGAGTCTTTCGAGGTAACCGTGGAAAGAGTTGATTTCCCCTGAGATGCCGCAGCAGATAATGTCCTCACCTCACCTGCAGCGGAGAAGCTTCTGGTTTTCCTCGAGTTGCGGCGGGGACTCTCGAGTTACGACGGGGACCTCAGGAACCCACCCATGTGGCCTCAGGGGAGGCCCGTCTCCGTGCCACGTGACAGGCGCCTCTGGAGATTCCTACCCAGTCTTTGCCGGATCCTCAGGCCTCATCTGGTGCTGAGGCAGGAGCCTGAGCATTCCTCGCCTATGCTGAAATAGGTTTAAAATATCCCTGGAGCCCCCAGTGGGGGACAGGCCTAGTCTAGCCTGGAGCAGGGAACGTCTGCTTGGCAGCCCAGCTGCAACTGCAGCGTCAGGCGCCCCGTCAAGTGGACACAGGGATCTGAAGCTTGCCCTGGAAATACCTCAGGCCTGTTACAGGTGCCAGTGGGTGGGTGTCAATCCTCAGTGTGATAATCAAGGCAGTGAAGGGCAGTCAAGTTCATCTGGAGTGAACTAGGAATTTGGGGACCTTAAGGAACGGTGTTCCGAACCCTGAGGCTCCCTCCACTCTCCTGCTACCAGCGACTCCTCTTGGGATGCCAGGGAGCGCATGGAACTCTTTCCCTACGGAGCAGGGAAAGGGACTCTCATCTGGAGCTGCGCAGATGAAAACGGGTCTCCTCATGAGTTGCCGCAGGAACCTAGGGATCCTCTCCGGTGGGGAAGGGAGAGGTGGGGCACTTCCGGGCTCAAAGCAAGGGTGTGAAGGAGACTTTCGAGTTCCAGGAAAGAAGGTATGTTTTCCACCGAGTTGCCACATTGGACAAAAGCCTCACCACGCATGTAGTTGACGAGCTATTGGGTTTTCTCGTGTTGCAGCGGGAACTACTTGACTTATGTCAGGGTCCTCAGGGAACCGCTCTGTAGGCTCAGGAGAGGCCTTTCTCCGTGCCAGTGATCAGGTGTCTCTGAGGATTCCACCGCAGGCATCCCCATGTCCTCAGGCCTCCTCTGGTGCTGAGGTGGTAACATGAGCTTGCCTCGGCCATGCTGACATATGTCTTGAGTTTCCCCTGGAGCCCCCACATATGTCAGGCCTCGCCACGGTAGGAGGCTGGCACGTCTGCTTGCCTTCCCAGCTGCAACAGCAGAGTCAGGTACCCGTCAAGCGGATCCAGGGATCTGTGTCTTGCCCTGGAGATACTGCCAGGTTGTCACAGGTGCCACTGTGTCGGGAGTCAACCGTCGGGCAGGCAATCGAGGCAGTGCAGGGCAGTCAGGTCTAAGGGAGTGGACAAGGCATTTGCGGGTTCTTGGGAAGGGTCGCACGAACTTTAGACCCTTCCTACTCTCCTGCTGTCAGCGCCAACTCTTGGGATGAAAAGGAGCGCAGAAAACCTTTTTCTGACGGAGCAGGGAAAGGGAACCTAATCTGGAATTAGGTTCCTCATGAGTCGCTGTGGGACCCTCGGTTTTCGTCTCGACTGGGGACGGATGGGGCGGGGCACTTCATGGGTAATAACAATGGTTTGAAGGAGCCTTTCGAGGTACCCGTGGGACGAGTTGATTTCCCCTGAGATGCCGCAGCGGATAAGGGCCTCACCTCGCCTGCAGGGGAGAAACTTCTGGTTTTTCTCGAGTTGCGGTGGGTACTCTCGAGTTACGATGGGATCCTCATGGACCCACCCTTGTGGCCTCAGGAGAGGTCCGTCACTGTGCCAGTTGCCAGGCGCCTCTGGGGATTCCTCCCCAGACGTAGCCGGATCGTCAGGCCTCGTCTGGTGCTGAGGCAGCAACCTGAGATTGCCTCGCTTATGCTGACATAGGTATTAAAATATCCCTGGAGGCCCTACAGGGGCCACGCCTGGTCTAGCCTGAACCAGGGAACGTCTGCTTGGCAGCCCAGCTGCAGCTGCAGCGTCAGGCGCCCCGTCGAGTGGACTCAGGGATCTGAAGCTTGCCTGGAAGTTCCTAAGGCTTGTTACAGGTGACAGTGTGGCAGACGTCAAGCCTGGTGGTGACATTCGAGGCAGTGCAAGGCAGTCAGGTTCATCTGGAGTTAACTGGGAATTTGGGGTCATTGAGGAACGGTGTTCTGAATCCTCAGGCTCCCTCCACTCTCCTGCTGGCAGTGACACCTCTTGGGATTACAAGGAGAGCCCAGATTCCTTTCCTGACATAGCAGGGAAAGGGACCCTCATCTGGAGCTACACAGATGAAAACGGGGATCCTCATGAATTGCTGAAGGACCTTCGGGGATCCACTCCTTTGGGGAAGGGTGGGGTGGGGCACTTCATGGCTCAACGCAAGGGTGTGAAGGAGACTTTTGAGTTCCAGGAAAGAAGGTGTGTTTTCCAAAGAGATGCCACATTGGACAAGTGCCTCAACACGCATGTAGTTTTAGAGCTCCTGGGTTTTCTCGTGTTGCAGTGGGGACTTCTCGAGTTACGTCGAGGAACTCAAGGAACCGCCCCTGTAGCTTCAGGAGAGGCCAGTCTCCGTGCTAGTGGTCAGGTGTCTCTGGGAATTCCTCCGCAAGCATCCCTGTCTCCTCAGGCCACGTCTGGTGCTGAGGCGGTAAACTGAGCTTGCCTCGTCCATGCTGACATAGGGCTTGAGTTTCCCCTGGAGCCCCCACATATGTCAGGCCTCGTATCTTCAGGAGACTGGCACGTCTGCTTGCCTTCCCAGCTGCAGCAGGGGAGACAAGCTCCCCGTCAAGCGTACCCAGGGATCTGGGTCTTGTCCTGGAGATATACCCTGGGTTGTCACAGGTGCCAGTGGGTCGGGAGTCAACCCTCAGGCAGGCAACCGAGGCAGTGCAGGGCATCAGGTCCATCGGGAGTGGACGAGGCCTTTGGGGGTTCTGGGGAAGTGTCGCCTAAACCCTGAGGCTCATCCCAACACTCCTGCTGTCAGCTCCTGCTCTTGGGATGGAAAAGAGTGCTGAGAATCGTTTCCCGATGCAGCAGGGAAAGGGACCGCATCTGGAGCTGCGCAGGGGAAACAGGGCTTCTCATGAGTCACGGCGGAACCCTCGGGTTTCTCTCGATTCAGGACAGTTGGGGCGGGCACTTCCTGGGTCACAGCAAGGGTTTGAAGGAGCCTTTCGGGGTACCCATGGGAAGAGTTGATTTCCCCTGAGATGCCGCAGTGGATAAGGGCCTCACCTCACCTCAGGGAAAAATCTTCTGGCTTTTCTCGAGTTGTGGCGGTTACTCTCGAGTTACGACAGGGAATTCAGGGACACGCCCGTGTGGGCTCAGGAGAGGCCGGTCTCCGTGCCACGTGCGAGGCCCTCTAGGGATTCCATCCCAGTCGTCACCGGATACTCAGGACTCGTCTGGTGATGAGGCAGGAGCATGAGCTTGCCTCGCCTATGCTGAAATAGGTTTAAAACAGGCCTGGACCTCCAGAGGCGGACAGGCCTCGTCTACACTGGAGCGGGGAACATCTGACTCCCACCCCAGGCGCAGCTGCAGTGTCAGGCGCCCCGTCGAGCGGACACAGGGATCAGAGTCTTGCCCTGGAAATACCTCAGGCCTGTTACAGCTGCCAGTGGGTCGGGAGTCAAGCCTCGGTGTGATAATTGAGGCAGTGCAGGGCAGTTAAGTTCATTTGGAGTGAATTAGGAATTTGTGTACCTGAAGGAACGGTGTTCCGAACTCTGAGGCTTCCTTCACTCTCCTGCTACAAGCTTCTACTCTTGGAATGCGAGGGAGCGCCCGGAACTCTTTCCCGACGGAGCAGGGAAAGGAACTCTCATTTGGAGCTGTGCAGATGAAAACGGGTCTCCCCATGAGTCGCCGCCGGATTCTCGGGGATCCTCTCCGGTGGGGAAGGGTGGGGTGGGGCACTTCCAGGATCAAAGCAACAGTGTGAAGGAGACTTTTAAGTTCCTGGAAAGAATATGTGTTTTCCACAAAGATGCCACATTGGAAAAGGGCCTCACCACGCATGTAGTTTAGGAGCTGTTAAGTGTTCTCGTGTTGCAGGGGGAATGTCCCGACTAATGTCAGGGACCTCAGGGAACGGCTCTGTAGTTTCAGGAGAGGCCAGTCTCCGTGCCAGTGATCAGGTGTCTCGGGGGATTCCTCTGCAAACATCCCCATGTCCTCAGGCCTCGTCTGGTGCTGAGGCGGTAAACTGAGTGTGCCTCGGCCATGCTGACATAGGTCTTGAGTTTCCACTGGAGCCCCCACATATGTCAGGCCTCGTATCTTCAGGAGACTGGCACGTCTGCTTGCCTTCGCAGCTTCAGCAGGGGAGTCAAGCTCCCCGTCAAGCTGACCCAGAGATCTGGGTCTTGTCCTGGAGATACCCCCGGGTTGTCACAGGTGCCAGTGTGTCGGGAGTCAACCCTCGGGCAGGCAATCAAGGCAGTGCAGGGCATCAGGTCCATCGGGAGTGGACGAGGCTTTGGGGGTTCTGGGGAAGTCTCGCCCAAACCCGGAGG